>CM031586.1:12331678-12765069 GCA_018467065.1 Ephestia elutella
GAGAGGAAGTTTTCTGTCAAAATGTCCTCCAACTGAACCTTCGCAAACCAGTTGGTACTCTGGCAACGTATACGTGAACCGAGGTGAAGGGATCACGCACACATCGCCGCGTTAGCAGTGTTTTGAGTGCACGTACATGATCAGCTGCGAAACGTAACTCCCTCTCACCGAATCCTTTTTCAGCGGTCATGTTTCTCTGCAGAGCTGACTGCATCCTCTTTGTGGGATGCTGAGAACTGAGAGAGAGATTTCCGTCCGTCTGTTTTAGGAGTAGAGTCATTGTCCACTTGTGTATTATAAAGGCTCATAAAAAAATTTGATTTCAGATGAAACAATCACCTAAAAAATGGATCTACCGGAAGAAGCTGTTGCTGCAGAGGCAACCGGGCGGCCATCTTGCAAGACCTGGAGGTGGCCGACGTCATCGACCAGCTGCTGTCCAGTGGCGCCATCACGGCGGATGACATGGAACTAATGGAGACCTATGTAAGACTTATTTTTAACCCTCTTACCTACTCTATAAGCAGAGGTGGCCGAGTGGTAGAGCGCTCGCCTGCGGCAGCAAAGGTCCCAGGTTTAAACCCTGCCCATGCTATATGAGTTTGCCCAGAATTTTTGATTCTGCAGTGCTACACTCTCTCTCTCTCTCAGCCGAAAGACGTCCACTGCTGGACAAAGGCCTCCCCCAAGGATTTCCACAACGACCGGTCCTGCGCTGCCCGCATCCATGCGCAACCCGCGACCTTCACCAGGTCGTCGGTCCACCGAGTGGGAGGCCTGCCAACACTACGTTTTCCGGTTCGTGGTCGCCACTCGAGAACTTTTCTGCCCCAACGGCTATCTGTTCTGCGAGCTATGTGCCCCGCCCACTGCCACTTAAGTTTAGCGATTCTGCGGGCTATGTCGGTTACTTTAGTTCTCCTACGGATCTCCTCCTTTCTGATTCGATCACGCAGGGAAACTCCGAGCATAGCGCGCTCCATCGCCCTTTGGGTGACCTTGAGCCATCTTATGAGGCCCATAGTAAGCGACCACGTCTCTGTTCCGTATGTCATCACTGGCAACACACACTGGTCAAAGACCTTAGTCTTGAGACACTGCGGTATTTTGGACGAGAAGATATCGCGAAGCTTCCCGAACGCTGCCCAGCCGAGTTGGATTCGACGGTTGACCTCTTTCTCGAAGTTGGACTTACCTAACTGAACTGTTTGTCCCAGGTATACGTAATTGTCAACAACTTCGAGTGTAGAGTCTCCAACCTTTAGAGGAGTGGGTGCGACACGGATATTAGACATGATTTTCGTCTTATCCATGTTCATTTTTAGACCCACTTGTTGAGAGGCTCTACAGAGGCCATCGAGCATTGTGCCTAGGTCTTCCAAGGTCTCAGCCATGACTACGATATCGTCAGCGAATCGAAGGTGAGTGAGGTACTCGCCGTTGATATTGATACCGAGTCCGCTCCAGTCCAGAAGCTTGAAGACATCTTCCAGGGCGGCGGTGAACAGTTTCGGAGATATAACGTCTCCCTGTCTCACCCCTCGCTTCAACTGGATAGGTTTCGAGCCTTGATCCTGGAGACGGACCGACATGGTGGCGTTTTCGTACAAACACTTCTATATATCGATAGTCAATTTGGCACCGTTGGAGAGACTATAGCACAGCCCAGGTCTCGATCGAATCGAAGGCTTTCTCGTAGTCCACAAACGCCAAGCATAAGGGCTGATTATACTCCTCAGTCTTCTGTATAATCTGCCGCAGCGTATGTAAGTGGTCTACGGTATTAAAGCCTTTTCGGAAACCGGCTTGTTCGGGAGGCTGGAAGTCGTCGAACCTGCGAGCGAGACGATTCGTAATGACTCTCGAAAACAGTTTGTAGACATGGCTCAGAAGTGAGATGGGCCTATAATTCTTCAATAAGGTTTTGTCGCCTTTTTTGAAGAAAAGTACCGCCACACTTCTGTGCCATGCCGTAGGCGTTCGTCCCTCGAGTATGACGGAATCGAATAGCTTCTGAAGAGCTTTTAATACCGGTGTTCCACCTGCTTTCAGAAGCTCAGCCGTGATTCCATCATCACCCGGTGCCTTATTGTTTTTTAACTGTTTGAGAGCCATTCTAATCTCGTATAGGCTGACGTCCGGGATATCTTCGGTGTAGTGTCGGGTCAATCTGGCTCTTGGATCTTTGGCACAGATTACTGACGAGGTGCGCGTACGCTGGTGTATAATTGTCCGTAGAACTTCTCAACACTCTTCCAACAGCTCTGGCTTGTTAACACTACACTATGCAAACATAATAAATTTAATTTGATGTACTTATCGTCCATTATCATTTGCATTTTACACTACAAAATCCAGACAGAAACCATTTCCTTTACTTTTACTGGTTAACCGTTACTGGTTTTTAAGAATTACAAATTTTATTTACACGTTTTTGTTTGTTTTTGCAATGAACATCGGGATCGGGCATTATTACGAACATAATTTCGTAACCTAGCTATGACCTAGACTAGGTTTAATTGATAATGTCACCTACAATACAGGACTTAAATTGCTAACCTGTGTACTGGAAGTAAAATGTTATACACCCGACGTAGTTTGATTTAAATAGGTTAGTATATAAAATTAGAAAACAATATATTTTTTAATTTTCTATAACCATTGTCATAGACCTTTAATTAATTTTATATTATATCTTGGATCACATAAGAGAGGGTTCTTTATAGGCTCAGTAAGTTTTGCATCTCTATATATGCGCACATCTTGATAAAGATATATCTAAAATGAGATTAAAAAGCCAGCCAAATACATAGCCAACAAGTGCAAATTAAATAGGCATACCATGAGAGATGAGATCATAATAAATCGTGCTTGCCCAAAAGAACACTAAATTACTGTATGTTGTGTTAATTGCTCTAAATTTTATCACAAGTGTGTCAAAAGAGGTTCGTACAAGTCTATTATAGGCGAGGCATTTTTTACCATTAGTGATCGTTTGTGGGGCAATAGGTCCTTCGTAGTATTTGTAGAATGACAATTTAAATGGTAATTAGGTACAAGTATAGGCAATAGGAAGGTTATGGCATAGTCGCAAGATTCTACAACAACCGCTTCTGATAAAAAGTAAAATCAATGAGTCATTAGATAGAAAATAATGAACTGCGCTCTGAGCTCCGATCCTGTGGAAATTGTGGCATAAAAAGTACTCTACGTGCCTACGTATTGTTACGGGCTACTGGTCCGTGGATTTGGATAAAAACACCTGATGATACTGATGAGACTTTATTGACTACACCACACTCAAGTCTCAAGGGTTTCCTCACGACGATGTCCAAATTGTCCAAACACTATGATCAGAGTCCAGTAATTAATCGCCAGAGTCGTCACTTATTATTTCGCACTTGTATCTCTTCGATCTTTCTCTTAGCTCGTCTAAAGATGAACTGTCCTCGGCGCTGAACAACCACGCTTATATAGGCAGATAATTTCGCTCTACTAACTTCTCGAACATTCGCGGCCGAACTGTATCGAACGATCGAGTATATTGCTATCCCGCTCTCACACATGGCTGTCCTTTTCCTTTAGGTTGCAAGCGACTATAAACCTTATCCGTTCGGTACGTAAGGCTCATTATTGCTTGCACCGCCGATCATTTCTAGAACCTAAGAGGGTTCACGAAGCGTAAGTCTAGAACATTCCAATTTGCGTACTTTTCTAGACGGCGTCCGTGCGGTTTCGTAACAGTATATTTTACCCGAGTACTAAATTTAAATTTAATTCTTCATTATTTTACAGACAACGCGCGTAGAAAAAACAAAGTATCTCCTGGACGTGATAGAGAACGGCACAGACAGCGCGTTCCAAGCTTTCCTCGACTGTCTAGAGAAGGACTACAACTGGCTTTGGGTACTGCTGTCGGCTGACGCCAGTCCCGACGCCTTCAACAGCAGCATAGAGGACAGTCTCAGCAAGGGCGACGTGCCAAGGTTGCCGCAGTTCTATGTCCGGAGGCCGTTGGTGGTGAGTTTAGAAACGCGTCACTTAGTCACATTTACTGACTGGAGAAGGACTACAACTGGCTGTGGGTGCTGCTGTCAGCTGACGCCAGTCCCGACGCCTTTAACAGCAGCATAGAGGACAGTCTCAGCAAGGGCGACGTGCCAAGGTTGCCGCAGTTCTATGTCCGGAGGCCGTTGGTGGTGAATTTAGAAACACGTCACTAAATCACATTTACTGACTGGAGAAGGACTACAACTGGCTGTGGATGCTGCTGTTGGCTGACGCCAGTCCCGACGCCTTTAACAGCAGCATAGAGGACAGTCTCAGCAAGGGCGACGTGCCAAGGTTGCCGCTGTTCTATGTCCGGAGGCCGTTGGTGGTGAGTTTAGAAACACATCACTTAATCACATTTACTGACTGGAGAAGGAATACAACTGGCTGTGGGTGCTGCTGTCGGCTGACGCCAGTCCCGACGCCTTTAACAGCAGCATAGAGGACAGTCTCAGCAAGGGCGACGTGCCAAGGTTGCCGCAGTTCTATGTCTGGAGGCCGTTGGTGGTGACTGGTGAGTTTAGAAACTCGTCACTTAGTCACATTTACTGACTGGAGAAGGACTACAACTGGCTGTGGGTGCTGCTGTCAGCTGACGCCAGTCCCGACGCCTTCAACAGCAGCATAGAGGACAGTCTCAGCAAGGGCGACGTGCCAAGGTTGCCGCAGTTCTATGTCCGGAGGCCGTTGGTGGTGAGTTTAGAAACACGTCACTTAATCACATTTACTGACTGGAGAAGGACTACAACTGGCTGTGGGTGCTGCTGTCGGCTGACGCCAGTCCCGACGCCTTTAACAGCAGCATAGAGGACAGTGGTACGCCTTGACTAGTTCCATGTACCGTCCGTAATAAACAGACTTTTTTACTGCTCAAAGTTTTGATTCGTTTTCGTTGGGCGTGGAGGTAAGACCTGCCGTCCCCTGTTGGGTAAGTAATTGCTCAATAGGGTGTAGCTCTCCCCTTAACGGTTGGTACCAGGAGGACGCTATGTGCTATATCGCCATAGGCCGCCCTCGGGCGGAAGGTTGCTTAAATTTTTGTGTGCTAACATTATTTTACTGAAAAAAAGAAAGAAACAATGTTTATTTCCACTCAGGAATGTGTCGTGACAAGAACCACGACGCTGGTCTTCCGTGGATATCAAGAAAAACAATTAAAAAATAAACTGAATAGATTCTGATAGATCGTTTTGGTGGGGTGGGGAGTTTAGAAACACGTCACCCTAGTAAAATAAAATAAGTCAGGTGCTACGCTGTGTTACTCACGGAACATTCTGTACTTTCCAGGAAAGGAACGTGTTAAGATACTTAGAGAAACTTTCCCGGCACAAGGCACTGGTCCTGCTCGGTACTATCGGGTCCGGAAAGACCAGTGTTGCTGTGAGCGTGATCCGAAATACGCCGGACCTGGTCAGCGACTGCTTCCACGGGAAGGTGTTCTGGCTGAATTGCAGCAACTGCAAGAATGATTATGACGTCACCGCTCTGCAGAACAAGTCAGTGGCTTTTTAAAATACACGTAGAGGCAATGTATGACATTTTTTGATGCATTTTTTGATAGTTCATGGCATGGGAAAGATCCATAACAGCCGTACCTCCACCATTTTTGAGCGAAAACAATATATTTTTCACTTCTCATGCTCTGAAAGTGCTTATTTGTGCAGGATATAGGCTGCACAAAATCGAATTTTATGCACAAGGGCATTAATGTATCTACTCATAAATGTATGTATATCAAGGCAAAGAAAATGAACCATACAGCCAAACAAAATAAGAAGTTCGTAGATAGAATTTGTTATTTTATAATATTTATTTTATTTATTTTTATTTATTCATGAAAAACAAACAGTTACATAATAAAAGGTATAACAAAGACGTAGTTACAAACGAACTTATTAATTACGTAACCCACTACATTTTTCACAGATTAAACAATGAAATTATAAGTAAAAACAAGAACATTACCACTAGACATTGACACATAAAGAAGTAAAAATCGACAAAGTACCGACATAAAGCGAAATTTTATTTTATTTTTTTGTAAGAGAAGAAGAAAACAGAAAACATGTAAAAAAGTGAACAATAAAAAAATAAAAAATAAATTTAGTTCCTATCAAGGTCACACAAAACAGAGTTGAGCATCCTTTTATACTGAAATGGTGTGCTAGCAAAAATGTCTATCCCTGTTTGAAACAACTTGTTGTGAGTCTCAGCCATACGATGAATGGGGGATTGATGTCCAGAATTGGTTCGACAAATTGGCACAGCAAAAAGAGTCCTGCCTGCCCTCACGCAGCATAGCTTTTCATTTACTTTAATTTATTTGCCTTATGTGTTTTTTATAACATAAATAATATTAAAATAATTTAATTAATTTAAGAAAATTATTAATTACAATATTAGTTTAATAGAAGGCTGTATAGGTCTGCAACCCAAGCCTTATATTAATGTCGTAAGATGTAAAAAAATTAAACGGCGGGAAATAGTTCTTGTTTTTTCGTGCGTTTACTGCATATTTCATTTCCTCGCAATCGAAGTGAAAAGCAGAGTTCATAACTCGTCCACAAAACGATTTTTATCCTCGACATGATAAAGTGGTTCGTTTTGTGCACTTGTTGTAAAATCTACTATTTCTTAATCAATTGGTAGAACAGAACAATCTGAGATTTTACAGGCTAATCAGGTATGTTGTTCCTACTATCAGAACAATATTCAAGCGTTTAAAAAAAATCATACATTGCCTATTGACGCGCAACATATTGTGCTATCTCACTCACTTCTACTGACTAAAGTGAAATAGCATCGTGTTTCACACTCATGTAAATTGTACGGAGCGAGAAAGAACGACATGTTACGCGTCAATTGGAGGCTTCAAAATCATTATCCTAATCCTAACTAATATATAAACGTTAAAGTGAGTTTGTTTGTTTGTTACCTCTTTATCTTCTAAACCAATCTTGCTGAAATTTCGCATACCTATAATTAGAACTACGGAGAAGGACATAGGGTACCTTTCATCCCGGGAAAAGCACTGTTCCCGTGGGAAATTCACGCGGTCGAAGCCGCGGGCAAAAGCTAGTTAACTATATTAATGTCACTAGGCACTGGCTTTCAAGCCACAAGGAAGTTGAGCTATGACCTACCACTCGGGCCTAATGCTGATGGATGTCATGTAACAGTTGATACTCATCAATCCACATTGCCATTAAAACCCTTAAATGACTGCAAATACAGCCGGGACCATCTGCGTGCCTTCCTAAGTACGGTGAAGCTCGTAATAATACACTTTTGGTCACCGTGACCAAATACTATATAAACTCAAGCGAGTTATACGCGCAGCTCCGGCTAGAAAATGGCAACTTATGCGACACTAGCGCCTCTTCCTGGACGAAGCGGTTGTTTGATGTAACTGTCAAATTTCTTTCCGCGTTCGCGAATTTATTTTCATAATAAATTCGCGCAAATTAAATTCACAAAATTAAATGGAATTGCACATATATAACTTAGTTGTATTATTTATATATTAAGGAACCAACATATAACATGTTAAAGTACAAATAAACGGTGCTGGATCACCTCCTACCACCAGATGGCTAGTTGCCTAGAGTTGCGCTAGAGTTTATATAGTATTTGCCGTGACCAACCATTGCGAAAGTGCTTAACCGCCTCTAAATAAATACATTGTCCATAATCAAGTGATTTCCTTTATTTTTCAGGTTACAACGCAAAACAACAACACAAACATCGTACAATATGAATTCGTCCATATCCATCCCCAGTATGAGTTCCGTAGGCGACACCTCGATCTCCGGTTACGAAAGGTCCTGGGAAGAACTGAGAGATGTTCTTAAAGATGTTTTTAGCCTGCCAGCGCTGAGCGGTTCCTTACTCGTCCTTGACGAGGTCAACGACCGCGGCTGTGTGGAAGCTTTTGACATCGGCTGCAAGATTCTCATCACTACTAGGGAGAAGAGTGTTTATGCTAATCTGGACGCTGAGGTTATTAACGTAAGTATAAAATCTTGACATAAAATTTTTCCTTTCCTTTACCACACCCCGGACACTCCATACAACGCTCGCAAATTTACTACTACATAGGCAAATGACGTTTGTACACGCGCAAATATGTGCGTGAAATTGAGTTGCTTCCGTGTCGTGGTTATCAATCAAAATGGCGCGAAAACTGCGTCAATTACGCGCCAGCCCTATTTCAAGTGTCCAGTGATGTCTACAACGAAGTGTGGGGTGGGATGCGGGATTTGAAATGAGTGCTGTACGTTAGTACTAATATTTATTCTGTGCCTTTTACCTTTTCCCATTTTTATGTGGGGTCGGCATAGTATGTTACCTCCCTCCATTTCACTCTATCATTTCATACTCCGTTCCTACTTATGTACGTCCATCTCTTTTTGGGTCTTCCTCTATTTCTTCGTCCCTTTTCGGCAATATTGGCCCTTCAATCAATCAAATCAATCAATCAATATTTATTTGCAAGAATACAGTAATATGATTCTTGTAATATGATTTTCGTTCCTTTTTAAGAAATGTCAATACCTGTAACCTATCATAAGATATAGGTTTTTTATAAGACCTAAGAAATAGTAAGCATTTTTCTTGGTAATGAATACATTCGTTCTCTGAAGTAAATAAAGTAAACATTTGTATAAAGCTTTTTTCCTACAAAGGATTTACTTGACATTTTTAGTTTTAGCGATGAATTTTAAATTGCTTTTGCATGTGTATTTGTTTCCATACGTACAACTTATTCTAAATTTATTCGCTAATTATTGTATTATTTCCATTATAATAATTTTCACTTCTCATGCTCTGAAAGTGCTTATTTGTGCAGGATATAGGCTGCACAAAATCGAATTTTGTGCACAAGGGCATTAACGTATCTACTCATAAATGTATCTATATTGAGGCAAAGAAAATGAGCCATACTGCCAAACACGATAAAAAGTTAATAGATAGAATTTGTTATTTTTTTTATATTTACTTTTAATTTATTTTCCTTATGTGTTTTTTAAGACATAAAAGATATTAAAATTTTAATTCAAGTACGGTATGTTATTTAATTAATTGAAGAATATTATTACAAAATTAATTTAATAGTAGTCTGTATAGGTCTGCAGCCCAAGCCTATCGATGTCGTAAAATTAAAAAAAAATAAAGCGGCGGGAAACAGCTCTTATTTTTTCGTGTGTTTATTAATTTCTTCAATTTGATTTATTTCCTCGCATTCGAAGTGAATAGCAGAGTTTATAACTCGTCCACAACACGATTTTTATCCTCGACATTACTATCAGCCCGCGCCTTCGGCTCGGGCTGCTAAAAGTCTCGGATAAAAATGATTCGTTTTGTGCACTTGTTGTAAAATCTACTATTTCTAATCATTTTTCCATTTACAGATCGATAATCACCTGAACGACAACGAAGTGCTAGACCTATTCGCCAACTGCCTCGGCGTCCGCGTCACTCAATTGCCGAGACAGGCGAAGAAATTGCAAGAAGCCTGTAAAGGGAAGAGTCCGTTCCACTTGGCACTGATTGGGGCGCAACTGGCCGAGAATAGGGAGAGTCTGATTGACACTGGCACGCAACTGTGGAAGCACTATATCAATAATATAGAGAAGAAGACTTTTTACTCGTAAGTGTTGTTTTATTTTATTTAAGTTCTAGCTTTTGTCCGCGGCTTCGCCCGCATGAATTTCCCTCGGGATCAGTGCTTTTTCCCGGGATGAAAGGTACCCTATGTCCTTCCCAGTACTTCGATCTATGTGTATGCGAAATTTCAGGAAGATTGGTTCAGTAGAGAAAGCGTGAAGAGGTAACAAACAAACTCACTTTCGCATTTATAATTTTAGTTAGGATAATATTAGTTATTAATAGAATTTAGGTATCTATGGTTGGAGCCCTGTAAGGCTCCCAGTTTAAAAATTGAATTCTAGTCTGTTTGTCGCGGTCAAATATTTAGATGTCAGCACTTACGAGTAAGGACAGACACCTGTCAGATGGTACAACGCTGTCAATGTCGAAGTGTCACATTCAAATGACAGTGTAGTACCATTGACATGACCATACTCGCCAATAGCGGCACTAGTGAGCAATTCGATAACCCTTATTAGACTGCATTAATAGAAAGTTAAGAGTGCTAAAATAAATAAAATTGTAACCCTCTTTTTCAGGAAATATGGTAGGTAATTCAATGCTATGTTTTCATCAGATATGTGTATTTTCCAGAATATTCAACATCGAAAAACCAGAGAAACCAGAAAAAGTGATGAAGTTCTGCTTGGGCTCGTTGGAGAATGACACCTTTAATCTGTTCAAAATGCTGTCAATATTGCCAGACAATGTCAAAGTGTCCGCCCAAGTCCTCAGTAAACTATGGCTAAGGAATATCACCGAAGTGCAATCTATTCTGAAGAAGCTAAAAAACAAGTCTCTAATCAACGAATCGTATGACAAAGATCAAAAAACGTACAAGTATGAGACGCACGAAATCATTCTAGATTATTTAAAAGGTTGTTCTACAGAAGACGAAAAGCACAAATGGCATAGTAACTTTTTGAAAAATTATCATTATGGCAACCCTACGGATACTACGGTGGAGATAGACGATGATGGGTACATAGCGTTCTTCATTGGGTACCATTTGGAGAATACGCACAATGTTGATAATAACTACGCCATGTTTCACCGGCTGTTCTTAGATTTGAAGTTCCTCGGGAACAAAGTCAGATTGACCGGTCAAGCTGATGTCATATATGATTTGCAGAAGTACGAGAAATATATTGTCCAACATGTAAGTAATTTTCAGTATCCTAATGTTTCGTTCAACTTAATTTGCGACTAGTCAGGTGATAAAAATTTTGAAAGTTCACAAAAAAGCATCCCTTTTTCTCATATTGATCATATTTATTTAAAGCTTAATATTTAATTCAAAATTATCCAGACATATCTTTTTCCTAAAGGGAAAATGTTACATTTCATATTCCGATGAGATCAATTTTGACCATCCGCTGTTTTTAACCTCTACTGCCAATATAATAAGACAATATATTAATTTCGGCAGACATTGGACCGCGACCTAGTGAACTCGCTAGTGGCGTTCCTGAAAAAGTACGGTACAGACCTGTACCGGTACCCTCGTACCGACATCGTGCAGAGCGTGCTCCAGCACGAGGCCAAGGGCCTGCTGTACAAGCGGGCCTACGACGAGGCCCAACGCACTGTCAACGATAACGAACTCTACTTCGACTTCTCGTAAGTTATTGTTAGCTGTTATTCTACGGTACAGACCTGTACCGGTACCGTACCGATATTGTGCAGAGTTTGCTCCAGCTCGAGGCCAAGGGCCTGCTGTACAAGCGGGCCTACGACGAGGCCCAGCGCACAGTCAACGATAACGAACTCTACTTCGACTTCTCGTAAGTTATTGTTAGCTGTTATTCTACGGTACAGACCTGTACCGGTACCCTCGTACCGACATCGTGCAGAGTTTGCTCTAGCACGAGGCCAAGGACCTGCTGTACAAGCGGGCCTACGATGAGGCCCAGCGCACAGTCAACGACAACAAACTCTACTTCGACTTCTCGTAAGTTATTGTTAGCTGTTCTTCTACGGTGTACAGAGCTGTACCGGTACCCTCGTACCGACATCATGCAGAGTTTGCTCAATCACGAGGCCAAGGGCCTGCTGTACAAGCGGGCCTACGACGAGGCCCAACGCACTGTAAACGATAACGAACTCTTCTTCGACTTCTCGTAAGTTGCTATGATTGTTAGCTGTTATTCTACGGTACAGACCTGTACCGGTACTATACCGACATCGTGCAGAGCGTGCTCTAGCACGAGGCCAAGGACCTGCTGTACAAGCGGGCCTACGAAGAGGCCCAGCGCACAGTCAACGACAACAATCTCTACTTCGACTTCTCGTGAGTTATTATTAGCTGTTCTTCTACGGTACAGATCTGTACCGGTACCCTCGTACCGACATCGTGCAGAGTTTGCTCCAGCCCGAGGCCAAGGGCCTGCTGTACAAGCGGGCCTACGATGAGGCCCAACGCACAGTAAACGACAACGAACTCTACTTCGACTTCTCGTAAGTTATTGTTAGCTGTTCTTCTACGGTGTACAGAGCTGTACCGGTACCCTCGTACCGACATCATGCAGAGTTTGCTCAATCACGAGGCCAAGGGCCTGCTGTACAAGCGGGCCTACGACGAGGCCCAGCGCACAGTCAACGACAACGAACTCTAATTCGACTTCTCGTAAGTTATTGCTAGCTGTTCTTCTACGGTACAGACCAGTACCGATACCGTACCGACATCGTGCAGAGTTTGCTCCAGCTCGAGGTCAAGGGCCTGCTGTACAAGCGGGCCTACGACTTCTCGTAAGTTATTGTTAGCTATGCCCCGCAGCTTCGCGTTGGAATTTTGGGATTCTGGATAGCCTTAAATAATATTTTATTACATCCATAAAGTGGACATGGTGACATATAAATGAGAAAGTACATTTATGGACCCTGTCGGGCACAGCAACTTGGTAGAAAAGAGGAGGTCGCAAAATCTCATTATAAATTTACTAAGACAATTACGAGTTTTAATTCGAATAGGTTATAGAGGTTAGGGCGTTCAAACAAACTCTTAGCTTTATTATTATTAGGTAATCATATTTACTCAAATGTAAAATATTTAATATTCAAATAAAATAGGCAATATAGTATGGCCAGGTATATATGATAGTTTTATTATAGTGATATAGAATGTTCTAAAAGGATTTGGAAAAGACCATGTTTTTTTGTCTGAGCCGGTTATTTTTTTTTATAATCTTATGCTACTTATTTGCAAGTAGAAATAAATTTGTGAAATCTTATTATGACTATCAAATTCTTATTTTGTATTTCAGAGAACCTAAATACTTTAACATATACCTATTTGTGTGATTAAAAAGTATCTTCAAATGAGAGGATGACGGATCAAACAAAAAAAAAGATTTATATATTTTGTTAAATGTATTGAAGCTATTTCCCAGAAGGTTAGAAAAAAACATATACTAGAAAACATGTTGTCAGTATTCATATAGTATCACATTCGTTGTAATTCATATTAACCATGTAATAACCATGAATATTCTCTGTTCATTGTAACTTGTAAGTGGAAAATTAAACCGTAACATTATATGCATAGGGACCGATGTTGTGCGCACACCCCAACGTATAATAAGGCGGGCCACATTATGCCATTTCGGAGTGGATGGTCAGTATACACTACTAGATTGGGTTTTGGTATCATGATAGGTGTGTGGCATTTCACGATTCATTTGGTCACCCTAGTGTTGTATTCGTGTAGCTTTCTCTGTTCATTTCTTTTGTCAGTTTTGTAAAAAAAAAAACACGGTTTAAGTCGATAAAGATAAATTATATTTAAAAAGAATACTTTTAAGTTTACACAATCGCAAAATTATTGGCATTTTATTTGTACTTAGTATCTTGCAGCGGGGTCAGTTCACGGCACGTCGAACCTTAGACCCTTTTGTATTTTATTCGCTCGCACTTATATAATAGTAGAAATTAATTTTTCAATCCTTTTATATAGCGATGGAGATATTTCAGACGTGATATTATGTATTTGTATGTTTGAATTTGACGAAATATTTGGGCTTGTATTCCTATTGTTGTACAAATGTTGTACATTTGTTGTAGATACTCGACCTTTTAGACTTTATCAATACCGTTAATAGTGCAAAAAATCATATAGAACGCCTTTTTCTGCGATTAAATTTCTCATCTACATTTGCACGAGCTGAAATCGAATCAAAATTTAATGCTTCTAAATGCAAAATTATTGTCACCATAATAAATTGGCTTTGATTGGCTGTCATTTTTACTTATTTACCTACTTTTCAAAAAAGAAATACGCTTTTTTAACTTTGTTGCGTTGATATTTCGTACCTTATGGGCCGCTGTTATTCTTTTCAATTTAAATTTGATTAAATTTCGTACTCCGATTTTAAGTCGTTATCGTCCTATTGGTTACTATCGTGCGAGCAAACTATTTGATTTTTAAATAATATCGGACCAAGTGACTCGATATGCTCAAAAAATAAAAACAATTTGCATTCGAGAAATCAATATTAAATGTGTAAAATAGTTGCGATTTTATGTTATCTGCTTAGTGTCTGTTGGTAAAGGGTAATTTTACTTTTTGTTTGTGACGTCTTTAAACCGGGCTGACGAATTAGACAAATCATCATTTAGTATTCTCTCATTGTAATTTTTGTAGATACTGTAATGAAATCGTGTTACAGTCTAGACAACAATTAATGCGTTAACGTTCGCTTTCGTAAGTTTCCATCTTTGTTGAGTGTAAGAATGATGGCACAATATGCCGTAAGTAACAGTGCAATGTTGTCTAGTCTGTACACGCATTTAGTGCACAAAAAATTATAACGTACTAGCTTTTACCAACGGCTTCGCCCGCGTGTAGTGCTTTTTCCCGAGATGAAAGGTACCCTATGTCCTTCTCCATACTTCTTACCAGGGCTTGAAACCGGTTAATAAAAAACCTAAAAAATAAGTGTTTTGACCTGGTTACGCAGTAACGCTCGGGCCATTATGATCGGAGTGAAAACCCTTTTGAATCGGTCTCGCGAGCGGAAATTACCTGGTTAATCCCGCGCGGGCGAGTGACAAGGACGGGTATATCGCTCAGCGTTTTATCTCACTTACGCATTTGCAAGTCTCAACGTGTAGATTGGTTAAATTTATATCGAGCGAGAGTGAGAAATAATCATAGTTAGAGCGAGATAGAACACGATCGTCGAAAAGAGCGAAATGTTTTGGGCTTTCCGGTATTTTGAACAGGAACTGAAATGATATCGCGCTTTGAACATAACCAGAAATAATATATGGTTTTGCTCAACCGTAACTGATTTAAAACGCTCTTTTTTTAAATGTATGGCGCATCGAGTGAGCTGGTTTAGAATTTTAACCAGGTTAGCAAGCCCTGCTTCTTACTATATGTATGCGAAATTTCAGGGAGATTGATTACAGGAGATAAAGCGTGAAGAAGTAACAAACAAACTCACTTTCGCATTTATAATATTAGTTAGGATTCGATACTTCCAAGACCCAAAAAGGATCTTAGTCTCCGATACTAGACTTCTCCACTCTTTCCTGTTCTGCGCCATCCAAATACGGAACCCTAAAAATAATGGAAAAGTTTAATTTTTTTTCAAACATTTTACAGCCACGAGCACAACGTAGAAGAACTAATACCGTCCACGATCGATGTGAAGGAACCCATCACATCCTGTTGTTTTCAGTTCGATTACGTGCTGATCGGTACGCAGAAGGGAAATGTTAAGGTAAATATTTAATTTAAACTTAACGTAAGTATACATATTTGAATAGCCTACCGGGGCATGTACAGTGGGCCACATAGAAAAGTATACCGCATTTCATAGTGTATATATAGTATTACGGGTGGTATACTTTTCTGTGTGGCCCACTGTACTAGCCACTAGGAAAAGTATACCGCTTTTTATAGTGGTTCATATTTCATGTTGTATACTTTCCTATGAAACCTACGGTACATTTATCTCAATATTTGAACGCCAGGGAATGGCTCTAACAAATCTTCGCTTTTTAGGATATATATGCAGCATTAAAAAATAATAATTCGTCAATCAAACTGATACCTGATACAAATTTCGCCAACGCTTGCATGCATTTATCCAGAGAAATCGAGAATCGGACTTTGTCGATTTTCGATTTCTCTTTAAACGTCCATATAACTACTATATTATCTCTCTCTCAGCCCAAAGACGTCCACTGCTGGACAAAGGCCTCCCCAAGGATTTTATCCATGGGGTGTTTTGCCGTAATCGCCATATATACTATATTATACTTAACAAAAGTGCGACTATTTTCAGATTTTCCACCTACATTCAAACAAACTGAAAGGGGAGATATTCGTAGCGCGGAGTCCCATAAAATGGATCGGCGCGTGTCCCATAGAGCCTGCTAAGGTCGCTATACTATCTGCAGACGGCGATATAAACTTGTGGACTATCAAGGAAGAGGAGAATGGCACTATTGAAGAAGGTAGGTATAGCTACCAAGAAGGTATGGCTTTTTACACGAATATAAAAAAAATCTGTGTTTCACGGTCATAAACAGCTCTATAGGCGAGTTTCTTTACTCGACCATACCTCATAAATGCCTCAGCTATAATAGAAGGGATATGAAATACCGTACTGGTACCTCAAAATGTTATTTACTTTGTTTCATTATGACCTTTATTAGTTGCCCGCCGGGGCTTCGCTCTCGTTGAAAAATAAATTCCGGAACAAAAAGTGCCCAATGTGCTATTCCTGATATAGTTCTACCCGTGGTACAAATTTCATGGAAGTCTGTGCAGTAGATTTTGCGTATTTGAGTAACATACATCCAAACTATCGTATTTATATATTAGTGTAAAATAGTGTCTTAATTCTATAGAAATATATGTTTCAATAATATTTAAACATATATTTCTAAAACCGAAATTTTGGATGTGAGGATGTTTGTTACTCAATCACGCAAAATCTACTGGACGGATTTCGATGAAATTTGGTATAGGGGTAGAAATTCAAAATTTCTTTATTTTTCTCCACAATCTTACAATTGCTTTAAATACGGGTAGAAAAATACCGGGAATAGCACATAGGGTACTTTTTATCCCGAAATACCCTCGGGAGCGAAGCCCCGAGGCGCAGCTAGTGTGATTTGTCCGTATATTTATTTATTTATTATTTTCCACAGAATCGGAAGACCAGCAATCGTCGACGCCATCGCTAAACAGCTCCATACAAATCAACCCCCAAATGCGGCCCTGCCTCAACGCCCGCTGGTCCGACCACGACGCCATCTTGCTCACGCACACACACAAAACCATAGCTCTCAACAACACAGACGGACAGACAATACAACACATAGATGTAGATAGAACTGACGATGTGGTGTGCTGTAGTGTGCTCAATGAGAAGTTTATTGTAGCAGCGGTTAATAATAGTGGTGCTTATAGTGTGGTGCTGATTGATAATATGACGCAGAGTAACGTCATGACTATCGAGGAGACTGATAGGATTATTAATCTAGTTGTTGTACCTGGTAAGTACTTTCATTTTTCGCAATCAATAGCAAATGCCTAAAAATGACATTCGGCAACCTTTGCAAAGTTGTGTGAATACTTACTCAAAATTAGTTTAATCGATATTATCAAATCGATAGTAAAAGCAATAATGAAAATGGAAAAATAATGTTCTCAAACTGTATTAACTAATGGTAGCTAGTACACAGCAACGTATCACACGCTACAGTAGTCGGATGAAGACTGAAGTCCATAGCTCATGGTATAGAGTCGCTTAAGTAATCTGAGTCGCGCACACACACCAATTTTATGGCTAACGATAGTATACCTGATATTTTATCGAAAAATTCGAATATGTTTTGCAGGAGAAAAAATTATGAAAAATTCAAATTAATAATGGATTTTATTTTTAACCGTTTTACAGGAACCAATAAAATAATAACACTCAAAGAAAAAGAGTTGACGCAGCACAATTTAAAAATCAACTACTCGTCGTACCAGAATAAGTATATTTGCAAGAGCGAGAAGGTGATATCGAGTGACGACATAAAGGACAAGCTGACATTTTTGTCTATGGCCGTGAACAAAACTGGCACTATGCTATTCGTGTCCACTTGTGACCAGAGAGTCAAAATGCATCGATTTGAACACCAATAGAGCTTTTGACATCGAGAATCGCCGAGGGTAAGTTAAAAATAAAAGAATATTTGTTTTCAGCCAGTATCTTTTTTTAATACAAAATTTTTAAAGTTGCATGCACGTGTTCTTTGTCTACATTTTTTATTCTCAGTTGTTTCATAAACATCGTGAATGATGTTCCAGGCTGAAATTATGTCTTTCCTATGCTTTATGTAAATTACACAAATTTTCATTATCGCTTCAGTCGTTTATATTACTTAAAAATTACAATAATGACAAGGCTTTTTAATACGTTATGGTTTTTTATTTGTATAATAAAACTGTATGCCACTTAGCTTGTAAATAATATTGATCACTAAAAAAAATATGCCCCTTATGTGCTTGTAAATAAAGCTGACATTCGCAGCAGCGTGATCACGATGGACGTGAGCGTAAATATTATTAAAATTACCACAATCAATTATAAACCTTATCCGCTTGTAAATAAAGCTGACATTCGCAGCAACGTGATCACGATGGACGTGAGCGAGATCCCAGCGGACGATGACTTCCTTCCCGGCATGGACGTGCTGCTGACGGGCACCGGCACTGTGGAGAACTCTGCCAAAGTTTGGTTCCTGGACGCGTCCTTTGTATCGCTGAAGAGGCAGCAGATTGAGTGAGTAAATCTTTGATACTGTTATATGTAGGTAATATCATCTTTTTGTTATATAATAACTAGCAACGCATCAGTGACCTTTTTAGGGTCGTTGGTGTCTATGGACTGCGGTGATTGCTTACCATCAGGCAACCCGCATGCTCGTTTGCCTACTATTCTATAAAAATAAAGCTTTTGACCGCGTGAATTTCCCACGGGAACAGTGCTTTTTCTCGAGATGAAAGGTCCCTATGTCCTCAGTACTTCTAACTATGTGTATGCGAAACTTCAGGAAGATTAGTTCAGTAGATAAAGCGGTAAGAGGTAACAAACAAACTCACTTTCGCATTTATAATATTAGTTAGGATACCATTGAATATTATCCTTTAACTTACTTTGGGACTTGTTCAATCTACATAATTATCTTATACTATATCTTATACTAATGTAGTGGCATTTTTAAGCGTAGAAACTGGAAGAGTAAACGGTATAGGTAGTAACTTTCTTACGAACTGAACCAATGTAAAAAGTATTGGTAGATTCTCTACCAAAGTCAATTATTTTTATTTATATAGGCTTAAAAATAGCACTTATAAATCGTCAAAATCTTGTTTTTTAGTTAGTTGACGTCATAAAATTACTTAAAGCTAAGGTTACCACCGCCTCCAAAGCGCAAGTGGAGAAGAGGCGGCGCAACAAACTCCACTGCTGCATTTTCTCCAAAGACGTCACTTTACAACATATGTCTTTCAATTAAATGACTGTGTATGTGGACGAATATACATTGAATAGTTATATGAAATATCAAATTTGTAAATTAATAAATAAAACAATACCCGTATACATCAGGCTTTACTAAGTGTCAGAAATGTCGCTCTTGTTTTTGTTTTGACATTTCAAAAATGTGATATGAAAGCATTTTTTTCATACACTGTAATTAATATTGTCTAAATTCGTATATTACATTTATTGACTGTCTAAATTCTACAATGTGTACTTACATTGACTTCCTCAACTACACAATCGCCTTTTATCTATGTTGAAACATACATTTTATACTTTTCAGCAACGTACGCCTAACGAAGCGTTTCGATGTCAGTTTCACCAACACACTTTCCCCCATTACCCCCACAAGCTCCACTATGTCCGATTCCATCAGTAACTCGAGTACTCCAAGACGAATACAATCGTTCGCCGAACGAAGCGAATCTGTTAAGAAACCAGCCGCTAAAGCGCTGAGTCTCGATCGCTTTTCTCTCAAGCCGCTGAATTTGAAAGGCGCTTGCAATAACAATGAAGGGGTGCAACCGTTGTTAGCTGTAGTGGATGATACTAATAATATACAGGTACGTATTTATTAATCAGTAATTTTGTTCGATCGTTTGAAGAACGAAGCGAATCTGTTAAGAAACCAGCCGCCAAAGCGCTGAGTCTCGACCGCTTCTCTCTCAAGTCGCTGAATTTGAAGGGCGCTTGTAATAACAATGAAGGAGTGCAACCGTTGTTGGCTGTAGTGGATGATACTAATAATATACAGGTACGTATTTATTCATTCCTAATTATGTACGATCGTTAGAAAAATGAAGTGAATCTGTTGAGAAACCAGCCGCTAAAGCGCTGAGTCTCGATCGCTTTTCTCTCAAACCACTGAATTTGAAAGGCGCTTGCAATAACAATGAAGGGGTGCAACCGTTGTTGGCTGTGGTGGATGATACTAATAATATACAGGTACGTATTTATTCATTCGTAATTATGTACGATCGTTTGAAGAACGAAGCGAATCTGTTAAGAAACCAGCCGCTAAAGCGCTGAGTCTCGATCGCTTCTCTCTCAAGCCGCTGAATTTGAAAGGCGCTTGCAATAACAATGAAGGGGTGCAACCGTTGTTGGCTGTGGTGAACGATACTAATAATATACAGGTACGTCATTATTAATCAGTAGTTATGTACGATCGTTTGAAGAACGAAGCGAATCTGTTAAGAAACCAGCGGCTAAAACGCTGAGTTTGGACCGTTTTTCGCTAAAATCCCTAAATTTGAAGGGCGCTTACAATAACAATGAAGGAGTAAGAATAATAAACAGGTTTGTTATTATTAATTGGTATTTTTTAATCTAATCAGTTGTTGGTAGAGCGTGTCGTATTTAAACAGACTGATCTAACTTTTCCGAATTTCTTAAGGGACCAAAACTTCGGATCGTACCAACAATCTTTTTTTTTTCCATACATGCCAGTTTAGTATTAACTGGCCATTATGTAGGCCTTAATTCAATAAATACACTGTTTAGTATATAAAAAAAATCTTAAGCAAATTTTCCATTGGTCCTAAATATTTATTCATCTACAGGTGATGCGCGGCAGAAAACTCCTTACAAAAATCCCGACCAATGCAGACGATCAAGTAAACGTCGTCTGCATATCTCCCTGCAACCTATACATCATATTCGGCCTTCGATCAGGACACGTCAACAAATTCACCGTTAAAACCAAAGACAAACGCCTTATTATGGACCTTGGGAGTCCTATACAGTACCTGAGTTTTGTTGAGCCCAACTTGTTGATAGTTTCCGGGGAGAATCGGTGTATAATGGCGTATAAGATGTCGCATGATGGCGAGTGGGAGTCTAAAATGTTGCAGCAGGGCGGCTGCCATCTTGGATCGACTGAGATGTTGAATGATTTACATGGTACGTGTCGATTTACGTTCTCGTTTAAACTCATGTTTGCAAAATCTTCAAATAAATTACTTTTTTTTTGGAAATTGAAGTGAACTGTTCAAAAGCAAATTATGGAAAAAATCGTAATCGGTCTATTCAGTTACTATTTTCTAGCCGTCTTATTCATAAAAAAGTTAACGCCCTTTGATAGTTAAAGATATTTTTAATATTTAATATGGAAAGAACGACCCAAAACATATTTTAACTACAAGTTTTATTATTTAGTTACTAAATTAAGTACTTTGAAACATATTCAGCATTCACTACTTCATTTGTGAAAAATGGAACATTGTTATTTTTACACATTGTTTGCTTATCGTGCTGGCTACGGACCAACCCAATAGCATGCACATTAAGACAAAATACAATTACTTTTTCAGTCGAAAGTAAAACATATTAATCTTTCAGGTGTAAAGAAAAAAAACGGGCATTCGGATAGTTTCTCCGACTCTGGGAGTACATCACCCTCACTAAGCGATAGCAGCACCTTAGTTGACTGTTTCTGGTTACCGGAATCCGGCCTCATAACCGTCGAGTTTAACGCCGTGGTCAAACTGTGGGATAGGAGCCTGAAGTTAGAGAGTGTGCTTAATGCGTCACATCCGAGAAAAGATGGCGTCAAGGCGAATTGCGCCGCTTGTAAGAAGAGTATTCTTGTGATATGCGACGGCGGTACTATGTCGTTTCAGGTGAGTTTTTTTTATAAATAGTTTATTACGCTTTAAAATTACTTCAACGGTCTAGTACCACTGAAGATGTCCTTGATATAGCTCCCGTCTACTCCTACTAGACTGCAACTTTTAAATTTATAGGCCCCGCCACTAGCCGTAGAATATAAGTACATCATGATCTTATTTTCAATGGCTTCCTATGGCGGCTATTTTAGATAGGTTCTATACCTTATGTACAGTCCGCGAGGCCTCAGCTGAGCTTTGCATTTGTGTAAGTGATTCAAATAGTAAGTGCGCAGCAGATTGCGCAGAACAAGTGACATCTCACACATCACGCTGGTTGTCAAAATGTTGTACAAACACTGCCTTTTTACACTAACTGTGTGCACTCACACAAATGCAAAGCTCAGCTTAGGCCTCGCGGACTGTACCAATTACTTACATGAATGTAGGTACAGGTATCGGCAGGAAACAATACCCAATATGGCGTCGACTGCGCATGTAAGACTCGCGGGGGAATACGCGGGAAAGCGGTGCACGCTACCATTCATTTCCGTTTCCCTCCGCAAACCGCACCTTCAAGGACATCTATTTTTAGTTTCTGCGCCGTCTTGTTTCGTGCCGCTAACTGTAACAAGAAAGATACGAATTCATATTGGATGTATAAAATCAATGGACTTTTTCACCATGTATAAAAAACATGTACTTATTTTCTACTGGCTCGTGGCGCTCTAGGGTAATTAGATTTTTAATATTCTTTGTTATTGCTAATGAATAATTACCTATATTTGTTTGAACAGGTATTCCACATGGTAAAAGAAGATGATAACAAACTGCGTCTGAACTCGAAGGGCCACCAACGGCTGACCAGCGCCATCACAACCTGCGACCTCACGGCCGACGGCAGCAAGCTAGCACTCGGCACAGAGTCTGGCACTGTCGAGGTATGTTGAGTGTATATTGTAACAGGTATAATATAACAAGTATTTTATATGGTAAAAGAAGACAACAAACTGCGTCTGAACTCGAAGGGCCACCAACGGCTGACCAGCGCCATCACAACCTGCGACCTCACGGCCGACGGCAGCAAGCTGGCGCTCGGCACCGAGTCTGGCACTGTCGAGGTATGTTGAGATTATATTGTAACAGGTATAATATAACAGGTATTGCATATGGTAAAGGAAGACAACACACTGCGTCTGAACTCGAAGGGCCACCAACGGCTGACCAGCGCCATCACAACCTGCGACCTCACGGCCGACGGCAGCAAGCTAGCACTCGGCACAGAGTCTGGCACTGTCGAGGTATGTTGAGTGTATATTGTAACAGGTATAATATAACAGGTATTGCATATGGTAAAGGAAGATAACACACTGCGTCTGAACTCGAAGGGCCACCAACGGCTGACCAGCGCCATCACAACCTGCGACCTCACGGCCGACGGCAGCAAGCTGGCGCTCGGCACCGAGTCTGGCACTGTCGAGGTATGTTGAGTGTATATTGTAACAGGTATAATATAACAGGTATTGCATTGGTAAAGGAAGACAACAAACTGCGTCTGAACTCGAAGGGCCACCAACGGCTGACCAGCGCCATCACAACCTGCGACCTCACGGCCGACGGCATCACTCGGCACAGAGTCTGGCACTGTCGCTGACACAGGTATTGCATTGCGGCAGTGACCAGTGCGACCTCACTGCACTCGTCTGGCACTGTCGAGGTATGTTGAGTGTATATTGTAACAGGTATAATATAACAGGTATTGCATATGGTAAAGGAAGACAACAAACTGCGTCCGAACTCGAAGGGCCACCAACGGCTGACCAGCGCCATCACAACGTATATTTTGTTTAATAAATCCTACTATTGTTATAAATGCGAAAGTATGGATGTTTGTTACGGGTAGAGAAATATCGATTAGCACATTAAGGTAGTTTTTATCTCAAAATTTCAAAGCCCCGGAGTGCAGCTCATATTTTATCTTATACTATTTACGTCAGGTAATTTACTTAGCTCTCATCTGTCCAATCTCAAATCGATTTCGAATATAAACCAATTTAGACTAGAAGGTAGGCACAGAGTTTCCTTTTTACTTTAGTGTTTCAATATGAGTTTGTATACCAATCTGACTCGTGTATAGTAGTTTTCATAGACCACCACTTGCTTCCTGTGTGGAATGTGGAAACATGCACACTACCTGTTTAGTTTACTAGTGTGAATACGACAGCTGCCGATGGCGGTAGTTGTCAAGTCTCTCTGACACCAGTGTTATCTATAAGAAAGAAGATTTCAACTAATGATAGTCTGTCCACTTCTCTGATTCAGTAAGTACTATGGCGCCTTAGTTTAAAAAAAATATCTTGGTTGTAAAAAAAAATATAAAGCCTTGAAATAACCACTCAAACCACTATTCAAATAGTATTTTAAGAGTGACTTTAATTCCAGATCTGGAACGTGTCCCAGCGCGCCACTCGCATCACAGTGCTGCGTCACCACAAATCCCGAGTCACCAGTGTCGCCTTCTCGCCAGTTCCCGATCGGCTGTACCGCTCTAACCTCATGCGGTCTCCCTCTATCTCTCACTCGCCGCCGCAGTTCAATGGCACGAGTGACGAGCCGCCTCTTGTGTTGTTGACTATGGCTGCCGAGATTGTTTGGTGGAACGTCAGCTTTATACTCACACAGCCAACTAACAGGTAAACATAACATATAGTGTAGTCATGTCCCGTGCCCGATCGGCTGTACCGCTCTAACCTCATGCGGTCTCCCTCTATCTCTCACTCGCCGCCGCAGTTCAATGGCACGAGTGACGAGCCGCCTCTTGTGTTGTTGACTATGGCTGCCGAGATTGTTTGGTGGAACGTCAGCTTTATACTCACACAGCCAACTAACAGGTAAACATAACATATAGTGTAGTCATGTCCCGTGCCCGATCGGCTGTACCGCTCTAACCTCATGCGGTCTCCCTCTATCTCTCACTCGCCGCCGCAGTTCAATGGCACGAGTGACGAGCCGCCTCTTGTGTTGTTGACTATGGCTGCTGAGATTGTTTGGTGGAACGTCAGCTTTATACTCACACAGCCTACTAACAGGTAAATATCACATATAGTATAGTCAAGTCCTGTGCCCGATCGTCTGTACCGCTCTAACCTCATGCGGTATCCCTCTATCTCTCCCTCGCCGCCGACTATGGCTGTAGGTTGATTGTTTGGTGGAACGTCAGCTTTATACTCACACAGCCTACTAACAGATAAATATCATGTTTATTATGGTTAATTCCAAGTTTTCTATGTATTTTCAACAATGCTTTTCAAAAAATCAACAGTTGCTTATGAGCAACTTTTTGTATGGGACCGAATCTGATATCTCAAAAAAATCTGCTGTTCATTTACTTTTTTTAATACAACTTTTTTTTGCTGTACATTTTAGGAGAGTAGGGATTTTAAAATAGTTTGGAACAGCTGATTTTTTTTTTATATATCAGACTCGGTCTCATACTAAAAGTTACTTATATTCGTTAGTACTTTCACCAGTAGAAAGAATGCTAATGATTTAAAAATTCACTAGTATTTATTGACTCTGAATTCTTGTAAATAAATATTGATCTGTTGGGAATATTCACTTGACGTTGCCCGATCTAAATTTTTTCTAATAAAAATGGTCGAATTTCCAGGAACACCAACGTCCTATCGCCGCTGCTGTCGCCAACGGACAACAGGACGGACAATTCTGTTTCTAGCAGTGTGAACAACAACACGATCTCACAAAACGTGTTCTTTGGCAACGGGAACCTCAACGCTCACGACTGTTGGAAGGCCATTTGGAAACGTAAACGGTTGGTGTATTTTCACACTGTCAGAGAAAAGTTTCACTTTGAAACGTACATAAAAACTAGTGGTTCTGTGAACAGTAGACCTCGCGGACGGAGCTCCATATCCTCATCGTAGCGCTACAACGCACTTCGCCATTTTTCCCCAATTCCCTCATTGAATTTTTTTGCAACAACCCTGTTGGGAATTCGACGTACAATTATTCCTCTAAATATGTTCATGCTACAGCAAACTTCCCCCTTTTTGCTCCCAATCAAAAAAGCTTTCGACAAAAAATTTCAAATAAATCAAGGAACATGTGTGCCAAGTTTCGTAAGGACCAAACATAGTAATAAATATATTGTTCTACTTTTTATATCCATAGTATTTTAAATGTTTCTACCTTACAAGTCAGTCAAGTTGTATTAAAATCTTTCTCTTCTACAGATGCAAGAAAGGTTCCAAACGCCAAGAGATCCTAGCGTGCATCAAGCTATCAGGTATGAACGCGAAAAAAATCAGCTACAACGAGGATTTTTCCTGTTTTGTAACGGTCGACAACTCGGGACATGTTCACATTATGAACGTGATGCGGCCGACGTAGCACCGTGCTACTTATGGTGCCCTGGTACTGACAGCCATAGGAACAATGCCTGCCTTATTAGTTACGTTCTATGTCATAGGTTACTTGTATTTAGAAACGTTGTATACTCTTTTTTGTGGAGCCATAATCGAAATTTTCTAAATTGTGAAATAGTTAAGAAAAAAAATGTGAGAAATTGTAAGATAGTGAATAGTTGTAAACGATGTTTTACATATCATTTCGTTTATTTGGACTAAAGCAAATAGTGGCACTCATAGAACTTTGGCCTAATTCTCGTTTTCAAGTCGCTGCGATATCGTGACGAAATGCAGTGTGTGAACGGTGCGACAATAATCAAAAGTTGGCATTACATTTGTCGCACCGCTCACACACTGCATCTCGCCACGATATAGCAGCGACTTGAATACGACAATTATTAGGCCAGAAATATTATACAACGTTTCGAATCAGTCGTGTAGCCATTTCCATGCCATTTAGTGTAAAACTTGTCACATGGTGATTTTAAACAATTCCCATGTTCTAGTGCTAAATATTTATTTTATACTTCGACCCAAATGAAGATTGTTTAATGTGTTCAGCTATTGAAATTTCAATAGTAACGTTTATTAATAGGTGAGGTAATACACCCCGCCTTGAGATTACTAAGCTAACCATTACATATACATTTATACATAAGTGGTTACATGAAATGTGCAAGCCGCCATGACTCGTGCAATGCATTTTGATAACCCTACGGAAGTGTTCATATTCATCGATTTGTGATTTATTTGATACGTAGTTCTAAGATCAAAGTTATGAACAAATATATTTAATCGATAAGATATAGGCAATTTTATAAATAAATATTTTGCTACAATTCGACCTCGTTTATTGTGTGCTTTTTGTAATTGAATTATTTTTTTTCGTAATTCGTATTTACAAACCGAGGTCCAAATATCATGGTGTACTTTGAGACCTCCGTTCGCCTGCTTATGTCTGCCTAAGTATATTAAATATAACAGATTCATCCATTCAAAATTAACTATTTATTACTAATTATTACTTTTGCGGCTCGGTGTACTATAATTCGAGAGATATGTAACACAACATATATGTATAGATCCGATTTGAAAAGTGTGGTTTTAAGAAAGCCAAAAAAGAGGTCCCATTTCACAATATGATTCTAATTTATAGCTAACTAAAAATTAGGCATGCATTCAACATGTAATTTTAAATGTATGCCTAATTTTCAGTTTTTAAAAAGGTTTCTGTTATTTTATATGTATATTTTTATTTTTTGAATGTGCGTGTTTTTATTATGTGGTAACGAACAACGAATGATTTGCTCATCTTTTTTACGTATTAAAAATAAGATTTTACGAACAAAATTGCACAATTTTTAAATTTAGTTAATTGAAGATGTTAATGTTAAGGATTTTTGTCAGTGTTGATATGATGTTATGAATTAATCGTGATTTTTTTTATCCATTTAAATACTCTGAATATTGATCTGAAATATATACGTACGTGTGTAATATTTATAAACCATGACACATTAAACGAACTAATAATTTCAATCAACAAATTCGATGCTTGACGTATGTATATGTTGATTGATTCATTTTGTTATCGATCAGCACGCGATTTCTCGCGCAGTATTCTGAGAAAAAATATTACCTACAGTAGAAAATAAAGGTGACTAATTTGCCAGCCCAATGATTCCGTAAAAATATTCGCATGAAAAATGTTAACGCTGTCATTGTGAAATATAATAAATCGTGTCGAAAACCGCCCTTTTTTACAATAAAATGACATTTTCTTTAAATCGACGAATCTTTATTCGTCCTAAAATAATCAAACGAAACCATTTCACGGTGACAACGAGAAGTTAATAACTTTTGTATTTGTAGCTAACTTCATTTTTAACTGTCTTATTATTAATTTGGATTATGATTAGATAATTAGTCGCCTTCGATTAAACCTATTTTATTATCTATTGATTGCCAAGCCATTTTGTGGCTTAACAGTGAATTTGTTTCTTTACAGTTCGATATAAGTCAACCCAGAGGCTTATTTACTTTTTACACAAGCTTTTACTTGTATTTAACTGCCTATAAGCACTGCCTACTAATTTTAATTTTGGTACTACTTGTGCTCGAAACCGTACTTTTACAGATATAGTCACAAAATATAAAACTGGTGCATTTTATTTATAATGTTCCTAGTATATATCGACTTAGTCTTTGATTTCACCTATATTTATTGACACACATTAAACATAAAGTCCCATTTATTCATAATTGCCTATTATGTAAACAATCATACCATGTCTTTTTATGATTTTACAACAATATAAACTAAAATAGACTTCTTAGGAAATAACTTTCATGGTTAATAAATGTTTTACTTTAGAATGTTTAGGTTCGAACTAATATTTGATTTATTTTCAACAAAATTCAACAAAAAGTACTGTGAAGATTGTTTATATAATATGACAATTATGAATAAATGGACCATACATACATTTCACATGTCGGATTATTTTCATTTTCTGAAAAGTATTTTACTTGAGATTTCTGTTACGAACAATGCAAATGAATAGTGTAGAAAAGAATGATTCCAAATATTGCAGAATTCGTTAAGTAATTTATTGAATGTCAAAAATTAATACCTAATACCTTGTATGAGGTTGTATTGTTTAATTTTTTGTTGTTCAGGGCCAGTCACCAAAGCGGAGGGGAAAGTAAATGTGTCATATTAGATCTTCAACCAGTGGTTGAACAACCAATAGGATCTCAACAACTTAATTCGAATTTTGAATAAAGATTTTCTATTGGTTATTAAAAACATCTCCTGTCCGCTCTGGTGGAGTCAGGCTCTCAATCTTCAGTCGCAAACAGTTGTGAGGGCATTTAATTAGCTGTACATTTGTTTTACTTTTTGAAATTAATGTATATTTATATTTAGATGGTGGTACTAGCGTTGCAGGACTATCGATAGTTGACCTTGAAAAATAATCGATAGTATCGATAGCCAATAGTTTGCAATACTATTGATGATACCTAAATCTATCGATAGTATTGACAATACTATCGATAGTCAACACTATTGCTGCAACGCTAGGTGGTACGTATCGATTCGTTCGTATCGATCTCTATTATGGATATGTAATAATAAATAAATAGTATAATGGTGCTAAAATATTGACTGTTTTATGATAAAGTATGAATTTTAAAATGCGCACAACATGCAATCTCATGACACTCTCTATACTTGTTAAATATCACGTTGCTTTTGTCGTGATTCCTCAAATCCGCTTTTTTTTTCTTTTTATTTATCAACTCCAATGTTACTATAATAGAGATCTATCCTCAGACGACATAATTGTTAGCTTGTAAATACAACCCATTTTTTTTTAATTGGCTAAATAGCTTCCGAAATGGGAGTAACCGACTACCTACATGTAGTTGAAGTTTTGAAAATATCAAATTTGTATCCTTAGCAGATCTCCGATTAGCTAATAGCTAGCAGGCGAATAAATATCAACCAGAAAAGAAGCTGCCTTTATGCGGCCCGCTGTTTGTACACTCACACAAAGCGCGTCGATGTGTGCGTAACCCTCACCGACGTGCTCACAGACACAGCCGCAGGCGCCAAACCGGTTTTGGCTCCCACACACACGCACACATCGTCCCGTTTTGTATGTATGACTGTCTACAGCAAGCCCCATGTAGGCAGCTTCCTTTCTGGTTGTATATTTATTCATGTGCTAAATAGATCGGTGGGTGAGATGCTGATTGCATGATTTATTACAAATAAGGAATAAAATAACTAGATGCGTTAAGTGAATGCTCAAGTTTGCATTTTCTTGTACATATTTTAGTACATTTTTACTGTGTAGTCTATAATGTGTTATACCACAATATTCAAATTATTAGAATAATGTTTAATGTGTAATTTTGATTTGTTAATTTAAACTCAAATATGTTAGGGAATGAATACTATTTTTAGATCATTTAAATAATTGTAATATTTTATCAGTATACATATTTAAGATAATATACATTTTTTTCTTTTATCTTGGGTTTATTTTACTCTTTTGTTTTAATTATTTCCCTATCCTTGATCCTATAGGTATTGACTCGATCGCAACATTTGGCTGCACACACAGACCACCTACCCCACGTACTTATTACTTCCTACTTCCATAGAATTGCGAAATAAAAGAAAGTAGAAAATAAATGGGGCTCTGCGTTCACTTAGCTGGCAACACTGGGTATTTATCAACCAATCACATAGATCGTGCAAACATTTTAACCAATCGCAACCATTCGATTTGGTATTGCAATGATTAAAAAAAATGTGGTTAATCTTCTGGGTTGGTTCCTTTTTTATAGGAAGAATACCAGAGGTCATCTATGCGTTGCCCGTAAGACTGGTATTAGTATGCAGCACATCACATCACGCAGTCTGGTCCATGGAAGTAGTAAGTAGTTGTACAAAGTACTTATTACTTCCATGGTCTGGTCACATATAGACTAAACTGATGTTGTGATTTTTTATATTTATATTATAGCCTGACCGAATATAAAAACCCTGAAGGCAGCACTTATGCGTTTTATATATTGCAACATTATTGAAAGCAGTAGCGGATAAAATGGTGGAAGCACGGGGGCACGTGCCCCCGCCCCAACTGCTATTTTGTGTACATACTGTGGAGCATAGATTACTATTGTATATAGTGTACTGTGGAGGTCGCTGTCGGCGAGGGTAGCGTACCTTGTACTCAGAATCACCAAACGGTATTCGTTGAAGGTAATACAAGTATACGCACCGCCCTCATATCGCTCCGACGACGAGGTAGAGACTATGTATGAGGATATTTCTAGAGCCATACATAGCTCCCAGGCCCACTATACCGTTGTGATGGGGGACTTTAACGCGAAACTGGGCAAACGAAGCGATGATGAGCTGAGAGTGGGGAATTTTGGATATGGAACGAGGAATGCACGTGGTCATCTGCTGGCCGGCTTTATGGAGAAGGAGGGCCTCTTTATTATGAACTCCTTCTTCAAAAAGCCAAAACAGCGAAAGTGGACATGGTTGCATCCTAATGGCGTTACAAAAAATGAGATTGACTTCATCTTGTCGACGAAGAGGCACATATTCAATGATGTCTCTGTGATCAATGCCGTAAAAACAGGAAGCGATCACCGATTGGTAAGAGGCACATTGAATCTTAGAATAAAACTCGAAAGGTGTCGACTCCAAAACCCCGAGAGCTTTCAGCTCGAGTTGCAGAATCGCTTCGAATGCCTGGGAGACTGCGAAAATCTGGACGATTATAATGACAGGTTTGTGCAAATTGTCCAAACAGCTGGGTCTAAGGCCTTCAAAACCCGCTGTTCAAAAGGAACCAAAAAGATCTCGGACCTCACCAACAAACTCATGGAAGAAAGACGAAACTTGGTTCTGCAGTCCTCTGACGATGCTGCTCAGTATCGACGTCTAAACAGACAGATCTCCAAGTCCCTAACGCGCGATTTACGCCAATTCAATACTGACCGTATTGAAGAGGCGATTAAGCGAAATAAGGGCTCAAAAGTGTTTGCAAGGGATCTGTCTGTTGGTCAAAGCCAACTGACCAAGCTGAAGACTGAGGATGGCAGAATCATTTCGTCGAAGCCAGAGCTGTTGGAAGAGGTTGAGAAGTTCTACGGACAATTATACACCAGCGTACGCGCACCTGTCAGTAATCTGGCCAAAGATCCAAGAGCCAGATTGACCCGACACTACACCGAAGATATCCCGGACGTCAGCCTATACGAAATTAGAATGGCTCTCAAACAGTTAAAAAACAATAAGGCACCGGGTGATGATGGAATCACGGCTGAGCTTCTGAAAGCAGGTGGAACACCGGTATTAAAAGCTCTTCAGAAGCTATTCGATTCCGTCATACTCGAGGGACAAACGCCTACGGCATAGCACAGAGGTGTGGTGGTACTTTTCTTCAAAAAAGGCGACAAAACCTTATTGAAGAATTATAGGCCTATCTCACTTCTGAGCCATGTCTACAAACTGTTTTCGAGAGTCATTACGAATCGTCTCGCTCGCAGGTTCGACGACTTCCAGCCTCCCGAACAAGCCGGTTTCCGAAAAGGCTTTAGTACCGTAGACCACTTACATACGCTGCGGCAGATTATACAGAAGACTGAGGAGTATAATCAGCCCTTATGCTTGGCGTTTGTGGACTACGAGAAAGCCTTCGATTCGATCGAGACCTGGGCTGTGCTACAGTCTCTCCAACGGTGCCAAATTGACTATCGACATATCGAAGCGCTGAAGTGTTTGTACAAAAACGCCACCATGTCGGTCCGTCTCCAGGATCAAGGTTCGAAACCTATCCAGTTGAAGCGAGGGGTGAGACAGGGAGACGTTATTTCTCCGAAACTGTTCACCGCCGCCCTGGAAGATGTCTTCAAGCTTCTGGACTGGAGCGGACTCGGTATCAATATCAACGGCGAGTACCTCACTCACCTTCGATTCGCTGACGATATCGTAGTCATGGCTGAGACCTTGGAAGACCTAGGCACAATGCTCGATGGCCTCTGTAGAGCCTCTCAACAAGTGGGTCTAAAAATGAACATGGATAAGACGAAAATCATGTCTAATATCCGTGTCGCACCCACTCCTCTAAAGGTTGGAGACTCTACACTCGAAGTTGTTGACAATTACGTATACCTGGGACAAACAGTTCAGTTAGGTAAGTCCAACTTCGAGAAAGAGGTCAACCGTCGAATCCAACTCGGCTGGGCAGCGTTCGGGAAGCTTCGCGATATCTTCTCGTCCAAAATACCGCAGTGTCTCAAGACTAAGGTCTTTGACCAGTGTGTGTTGCCAGTAATGACATACGGAACAGAGACGTGGTCGCTTACTATGGGCCTCATAAGAAGGCTCAAGGTCACCCAAAGGGCGATGGAGCGCGCTATGCTCGGAGTTTCCCTGCGTGATCGAATCAGAAATGAGGAGATCCGTAGGAGAACTAAAGTAACCGATATAGCCCGCAGAATCGCCAAACTTAAGTGGCAGTGGGCGGGGCACATAGCTCGCAGAACAGATAGCCGTTGGGGCAGAAAAGTTCTCGAGTGGCGACCACGAACCGGAAAACGTAGTGTTGGCAGGCCTCCCACTCGGTGGACCGACGACCTGGTGAAGGTCGCGGGTTGTGCATGGATGCGGGCAGCGCAGGACCGGTCGTTGTGGAAATCCTTGGGGGAGGCCTTTGTCCAGCAGTGGACGTCTTTCGGCTGAGAGAGAAGAAGAGGTCGCTTACGTAACAGTTAGTACATAATATCTCGATGGTAACAGCAAGTAACAGTACATATCAAATTAAAATTCGAGTTATTAAAATAACAGGATTTAGTAGTAATAGTCTCTTACAAGTAAGTATTTCCAAAAAAATAATCTGCCACCATTAGTGATGTGCCGTTCTCGATCAAGCGGAAACTTTCTTAAAAATTTCTCGGAAATATTCTCGAGAATGGAAAATGGTGCCCTTCCCAGAAAAAAATACCTACAGGATGCGCCCTTGATTGTAAGTCAAACTTTGACAGGAGCAATGTCAGGTATGTTTTCAAATTAGTTGCCAGTATAAGAAATTAGTTCTATTCACGTTCTATTGCTTTTCCGCAACATGGCGAGGGTTTTTATATTCCTGGTCAGGCTTTATATATTTTTTAATTTTTTTTTTTTATATTTATATTTTTTTTATCTTACTATTATTATATGTCTGTGCTTTCAAACGATATTACAGGCTCAGTCTGGACATCCATCAGCCACCGCTTAAAATGCCGACGCCGCCTTCCGATAACACGCCAATCAAAAAATGAACAATCGAAAAAAGCTTGTTTTGCTATAATAATAGCTATAACTGCAAAAAAGCGTATTAAATAGAAACAATGGGTTAAATCTTTGGGTTTTATCGTGGCTACTGAAAAGAGAGGAATTCTGGGGAAGACGATGACTAAAAATTATTACTAGATGAAAAATTTACAAATCTCGTCTGTACATGACTTGAAAGGGCATTGAAAATGAATCTACCTATTATAGATTATTAAAAAAAATAAAAAAAACATTTTTGTAATATATTTTTAAGTAGGCCCCCATTTTCGCTGAAAGTGCGACTTGCCCGTGATACCCTGAAGTTTAGGGCCACAAAGACGTATGAGGGCTCAAAAGACGCGGAATTTGAAGGGCTTTAAGAAAATGTACAAAGTATTTTGGAAATGTCAAAAACTTTTTTGGAAATCGAAAAAACCGACATTTTTCGACCGAAAAATCGTGTGTTTTCACAGAAAATTCCCGATATCTCGAGAACGGGGCAGAATTTCAAAAATAAAAAAGCACCTCGGTATTGAACATTTTAGGTTATTACACTTTTTTCGGAAAAATTGGTTGCATATTTGTTAGAAATTGTACGGTAATGGGAAATAAAAATCTTGAGCAAACGAAAAATCATTTTCAATGTTAAAATGGCTGTTTTATATATCTTGACAATAGCCAACATTGTGGCCAAGGTTGTGGCGATAACGTTGGCCAAGACTTAAAGTGCTTCCAGACGCTCCGATTTGGTTGGATCCAACCGTCCGACCACGACCGAATCAGAAAGTGTGTAGAGCGGTCGGCCCGACATTATTATTATTAATATCGGTCGGACGTGGTCGGATTGCCGACGCATCCGACAAGCCGACCGTCCGACCGAATCGGAACGTCTGGACGCTTTGTTCCAACCAAATCGGCTTCAGTCGCATTCGCAACGCCGCCGATGTAGGACGTCTACATGAACGACAAGGGAGTGACGATCACAGAACGCGATATAATGATCCTAGTATCCTACTAATATTATATATGGATTGGATGTGAGTTTGTGAGGATGTTTGTTACTCAATCACGCAAAATCTACTGGACGGATTTCGATGAAATTTATAAAAAATACCGGGAATAGCACATAGGGTACTTTTTATCCCGAAATTCCCACGGAAGCGAAGCCCCGGGGCGTAGCTAGTAAAGTTATTAGAACTTTATAAAGACTTTTTCTGTTTGTGGGACTTAACCCACAAAGAATGAGACAGAGATGTAAGAAATCAAGCATATTTAATAATGCTGGAAGTTAAAAAAAAAATATTAAATTTATTTAAATAAATAAATCAATTTAATTATTTAAATAAATTAATTTAAATAATTTTTTATTTCATTTATGTCTGTGGCCGCAACCAACGCCATTTTAGCATTTTTTTATAATACCGGTGGCATGATCCATGACGTCCGTTCACTACTTCAGAGCAAAGTCAACTGACGGTTGGAAGGCCGACCGTCGGACAGTTTGTAGCAATGTTGGAATGGTTGCTATGTCGGTTCCGATTTGGTTGGATCCAACCAAATCGGAGCGTCTGGAAGTACTTTTAAGCTGGCCATTGACGATCAGTTTTCGCGTAAAACTAGACGTAAAACTGTGGCATCACTCCAAATGGTTTTAGGCCTACTAGAATTCCCCACTCACTGGCGTCACGCCGGCTCTTCAGTTTTCGATCGGCCGGGCTGAAGGGGTGACCTATTATGGGCTTAAACAAGCTAATTATTAAAAAATAAAATAAAATTAAAACGTTTATTCGGATTTGTTAATGAAATGAGTATTTTACGTAGCATATTTCTGAAAAAAATGTTAGTACAATTTTGGTATACCTATTTGAATTTTGCTTTTTAGTATTGACCGGACAATTTTTTGGTATTTTGTAAAATTTTAAAACGGTCACACTGACTCACATAGCCTATGGCACTCGGGGGGATGCAAGAAATCTAAAAATATCTCACATCAAAATCAGTTAACCCGTTCAGGACTTATGGTGAAATAAAGAAACTTACATACATACATGAACCCTGAAAACATAACACTCCTTTTTTGTTTTTGGTCAGTCGTGTAAAAAAGGAATCAATTCAATCACGTCAATTTGTGAATTGAGTTATCGCTAGAACCAAATAACTGGACAAAATAATTTAAGGATGGACGAAACGACATATTTCAAGCTTTTGAAACATATAACTCCACAATATATTGCTAAACAGGATACTAATATGAGAGAAGCTATTAGCCCTCATGAGAGATTGACTACCACTCTTCGTTAATTAGCATCGGGAATGAGTTACGAAGAATTAAAATTTCCAACTGCAATATCTCCACAGCGTCAGGAGTCATCATTCCAGAAACACGCTCAATCACCGCGGGCGATGCGAGCGAACTGACGACTTGGAATGACGATCACACACTCACGGGCAGTTTGGCGCGATGCGCCGTTGGTTTTATGGTAGTCACGGAAAATTTCCGTGGCGCGTCGTCAGTTAAAACTCTGGAGTGATGATTTTACACTCACGATCAAATTTTGGAGTGACGCCACGGTTTTACGTTTAGTTTTACGCGAAAAACTGATCGTCAATGGCCAGCTTTAGGGGCCATTTAGACGGTGCAAGTTTCTCGAACATTCAAGAGCAATAATTGAATGCAATAATTTCCTGGGAGGCCCCGGCCACAGACATTTTATATGTCTGTGGCCCCGGCGAAGATGGCGGGATGACATAGAATCACACTCTGCAGAATAGATTTCAATAGCTCAGGCAGGATAGGGATAAATGGAAGAGGAGAGGGAGGCCTTTGCCCAGCAGTGGGATCTAAACGGCTGAATAATAATAATTGCAGTGCAATCATTGAAAGTAACTGTTTACATGGTGATATAAATAAAAAACCAAACGATAATTGCCAATGTGTTCTGTAGGCAATTATTGCATTCCATTTTTGAAAAACAGATTTATATTGGCCCCTGCGTTGTCAAATTTTTCATGCAAGAATTGAATGACATTTTCTGGCATGCATTGTTTACACCAAGAAAAGTTTTGAATCCAAACTTGCATACCAGTTCAAGAATGTTACGTGTTGTTTAGACTATGCAAGTGGCAAAAAACTTGTACCGTCTAAATGGCCCTTTAGTGATTTTTGTGATGTCATCCACACAATGGCAGAGGCCGCAGAGGTTTCAGTTTGCTTTGGTTCAGGCCAATGTGCGGACGATCAAAATGGATGATATTGAATTTATACAATTTTCAGCTTGATAAAGCTTTATATATCGAAATGTTGAACATTTTATACCAATAGTAGGTCGTCTAGCCGCCTACCACCGACAAGGGACGCTGCCAATTATTACCACTCGCTCCGCATTTACAAGCAAGAGGTGAAGAAGAATTATGGGGTTCAAATATTGGTAACTAGGGACCATAACTATTTATTTATTTTATTTATTTATTTATTTATTTACATATAACAATTTACAATATAAGTGAACAGTGTACAATGTTTCATAAACCAGATTTGGTTTTTCTGAACATTGGAATCGCCATCTCGATAATATACTTAATATAATATAAAATAATCAATTAAAGCCAAGTACTACACAATTTTTAAAAGAAGTAAGTAGTAGGTAGTTTATAAATAGTGCATGCATCATTCGGTCGCATGACGACAGCAGGCCGTAGAATACTTTGAGTGAGAACCGGATTGGAATCTACTCGGTCGCATGCAGTATACTGAAACAACACTTCATCATTATTCTAATATAATAAAACTGAAGAAAAAAGGTGGAATTCTGTATTTTCGCCATTTTTAATGAATTTAGAAAAATGACTTTTCTTTCGTAGAGCCATATCTCGGTAACGAATTGACTTACAAATAAGTTTGTTTAGTGAAAAGTGTGGGAAATTTAATGCTCTACAAAAAAGTACTGGGATACTTTTGCAGTAGGATGTAAGGAAAAAAAATATTGACGAAAAACTGACGAAAGGTCGAAATTTTTGCAGTTCTCTCCCCCCCCCCCTCATTTTTTTTGCACAGAGTCCTCGAAGTCCAAAACTTGACAAAATGTTAATTAATTATCCCTGAACAATATCTCCAAGTTTCATTAAATTCCGACATTTTTCTATCTGAAACCACCTGTCGACTGGGCTATTAAAAGATATTAAAATATCAACGAAATATTTCATTATTATTAAAAAAATGTTGCAGTGGTCGTAATGGCAACACTGATTTACCTGTCGTCAGGTCGTCACGTACTCACGTCACGTCAAAAGAATTTCAAAAAATTTAACGGATTTTGAAACGATCTCTGTAGTCGCAGACGGCGCTCTTTTTAGTTTTTATCTTTGAAAACTATATAAACCTTCCTTTTAAATGATATTGATGCGAGATCGAAAGTGAATTTATTATTTTTTGGAAGTGTACATCAATCTCGTGTGTAATGGCTCAGTTCAATTATTTAAACGAAATCAACAGTTTGGCAACAATGGATGGGCCTCTAACTAGAGGTCCTTTGCAAAGATGGGAAAAGAAATGCAACAACGAGAACCACAACCCGTCGCTGAGCACTTCTTTCAAGAACGTGTCGAATGCCAACATTAGTTCTTGCAATCAGTCCATGCAAAAACTGTCGTTATCGGCTAACAACAGTGTGTCGACACACAAAACACCACCGCGAAATGATAACAAAAAAGGGAAAAAAACTCCATCTAAAAATAAATCACCTGGTAAGTGTTGAACGTAATCCTGAAGTAATGTGTAGCTATTACTTACGTACATAAATGTAACTAAAAAGTAGGTACAATAAATCATTGTTGTTGAGTCCCAAAGATGTATTAAACCAAAGCCAATGCAAGGTGGTAAAACATGATACAAACAAAACATGTTCGCCAAAAAACCATCACTCAAGTTGATTATTTAGCAGTTTATTTATTTATGATGCTAAATAATTGTGTGTGCTTACTGTATTCCAGGTCGTCTGGCTACTCCTACTCCGAACAAAGCATCAAAAACACCAAACAAAGCTGACAGATTTATCCCCTCTAGGAGTAATTCAAATTATGATTTGTGCCATTACATGGTAAGCTTATTGCTTATTTTTATGTACAAATTGAAGGATGCCAGTTTTTGCGCATGTGAAAATGAATGGCAAGTACGGAAAACTGAGTTTCTTTAAAACTACCTTAAAAAGTAATTTTCCTCAACTTGATTACCAATTTGTGCCACCTTGAAATAGAACTACTTCACGATCCACCCAGTGTTGAGCTGGAAATATTGACAAAATTTTATTCTCGTCGATCTGCCTAAATTTTTTATTGGGTTTCGATTTGAACTTTTGATTGGGACGAAGTGCTGGTGTTTCATGAAGCGTCCAGCTACATTATGATCTGGCCAATATATCGATCGGCCCACGAAATATATAAAAACAGTTGACAATTATCTTAAAACTTAACAGATGAGCCGTGATGAAGACAAAGGTGAAGATGTAGTCGCCCAAACAGCAGCCGGGGAGGCAATCGGGCGCGCTCTCACGGACACTGAGCCCGGGCGGCTGTTACAGTACACATGCAAGGCCCCAGCCGCCCCAGAAGGCTACCAGAACAGACTCAGGGTTGTGTATTCACAGGTATCCAACTGACAAAGCTTTATGCATCTTAACATTGAAGCTGTTACTGCAATAATGCAAAATTATATTGTGAGAAATTGTCATATTTCTGTTTATTTTATTTTAATCGGAAAACTTACAGTACACTATAACTAAATTACTACAAATTTTAAATTTCTTAAAACACAGTTATTAAGTTTTCGCATATTACTATTAAATGCATGCTTGTTCAAAAATTCTAATTAAAGTATGTTACATACTTAAAGGTATCTAATCAAATGATATATTTTTTGAATTTATTACTACTGGAGCAAAACAGATCCTGTTCAGAATTACCAATCAGTTTATTAATAGCATCTGAAGCTCGAAAAACGAAAGAGTTTTTCCTATATTTAGTGGCAAAGGTTAGTAAGAAAAGAGGAGGTCGGTAAGAATAGTTTGCCATAAAATGTGTCATATATAAGTACTTTTTTATAATTATCTGGATAAATATCAAATAATTAATATATATTTATATTTATATTCTGAATCCTTGTTATTTTTGATCAACACAATTCTGGTACATATTTTGAAGTTAAAGGAACACTTCACTTTCCTTTTCTCATGACTATATTAATGTAATAACAGCCTACACTGCGAAGTGAAGTATAAACTGGAAGTGATCATTAATTGTTATGATTTTTGTACTTCTAGAATCTAAGTAATAGCACTGTCTCTTTATGGAAGTACAATACTTTGAACATTGCTGTTATTAGTATACTTTCAAACTTGCATCTACTCGGCACTACTTGGACCTCCCTTCCCAAGTGCCCATGAAGGGTTTCCCCAGCACTCATCGGGGAAAAAAAAAAAACTTGCATCTACTTTGGTGTCATGTATTTAGTTGTCTTTTCTTCCTACACCTTATGAAGATAGGTGAACAGCGAATGATGTTATATTTATTTGCACCTTAATGATCCTGTTTTGTGGGAAAACTATACCCTCCATATAATTGCAAGTTTTATCTTGCCTATGTACCAAATTTCATCAAAACAGTATTATTATTTAAATATCAATTATACTATAATTAAATATTTTTATAATTCAGTATTATTCATGTGCAAGTAACAAACATCAATAGATTGGCATGCAATAAATTGGTACAGGTCTTGCAGTTTAAGTTCTTCTTTGCATTTGTGTAATTCCAAATAGTAGTGTGTGTAATTCCATGTAGTCAATGCACACAAATTTAACGCAAGGCTGAGCTCAAGCTGTGAAGACCTTATTAGTTCACTTGAAACTCATTTGTTAATACATATATCTATGGGATTTTTTTTCTTGGTACATCTCAAAGTACTAATTATAGCTTAGCTTTTCAGCATACTTATTACTTTGTTAATCTACTTCTAAAACAAATTACTGTTTTAAAAATAAAACTTTTTTCCAAAAAAAATGAACCGACTTCCATCATAAAACTTAAAATCATGAAATAACAATAAAGAAAAATGTATTAGCATGCTACCTACTGAATGAGGTGAAGTCGGTGCCAAGTGCAGGAGTAAGGGTGTTATGTTATTGTTTAGCTAGGCATTTTATATATGTGTATATATACATGATTCTAATGTTAATTTAGATTATTTAATTTTTTCGGCACCGACTTCACCTCATTCAGTAGGTAGCATGCTAATACATTTTCCTTTATTGTTATTTCATGATTTTAAGTTTTATGATGGAAGTCGGTTCATTTTTTTTGGAAAAAAGTTTTATTTTATCATTTTTAGTGCTTCTACAACTACTTTCTTTAATAAAAACTTAAACTTTCTTCTGGCCGAAAATAAAGAATTAAGAACTCGAAACTTTTTATGTCAGTTTTATTTGAAATGTCAAAACATGTCAAATTGTCTATTATTCTTGGCACATAAATAGACCAAGAGCCTGCGACGACCAAACCTTCCTTATTTGAAAAATGCTGAATGTTTCTCTGCGTGGTATATACGGGAAAAAAAGATTGGTATAAATATAGTTATGAAGTTGGGATCTTAGTTGCTTATGCAGGTAATATGGCTAGCAGGGATGATTTATTGGTATAAAAAGCACCCTTAGGGCCTCCCAAAGTAACACTAAATTCAGATTTTGTAATAAACCAATATATAACTATAATTTAGTAAAGTTACAATGTCTAGCAGGGGTTTATATCTGCACCAATTGCCTGGTAATAGATGGCGTGATTTGTAATATTATTCGGAATAAAATCTTTAAAAAACCTTACTTGACGAAATAGAGCTACCACTTTATATGTTATTGCTACAAATTATCTGCCTAAGTAATCATGATCCAACTTTTGTAGTCGCTAATCGCTATTTCTATGTTGGGGACATACTCAGAAAATCTTGATTCTTTTAATAAAATAAGGAAATGTTGTCGCGGGCTTTTGCTCTATAATGCAATGTTGATATTTTTATATTTTGTTAAGTATCTTTATAATTACCGAACAGATTCTGACGTGGTTAAAATGGGACCAACTTGGGAATACACCCTTTCGAATAAAAAAACAATTTCGGCAATCAGTACACAATTGGAGGAGAAATCGGCGAACATACATAAAAAAAAACATACATACATCAAAACATATAACCTCCTCCTTTTTTGGGAAGTCGGTTGAAAATAGAAGTTGTAATAAGTAAATTCATAATATTCATGTATTTGTTTGTATTTTTAGGCAAAAGTTCCATCATCAGTTAAGAACACAACAAGGTACATTCCACAAGCCCCTGACAGAATTTTGGATGCACCAGATATCCTAGACGATTATTGTAAGACATTTGCTTTATATTTGTGTGAAACCCTCACTGAAACCAAAATGAATTAAATCCAAACTATTCAGCTTTTTCAATTTATTTTTCACACAGAATTCAGATACTGTATACGTAGGTCCATTTAAAATATTGAAATAGCTAGACTGATCAATATGCCCCATACTTAGAGTGGTAGCATATTCCTAAAGGATGATTAACTGGTAGAGAATGCTATTGGTAGAGAATGTTATCTATACATCTATACATATAATAAAACAGTAAAAATATTTTGTCTGTACATTTCGTATTTTTGACTAAAATGGATAGAGGGACACTTAAAAAAAACAATAGAAAGCAAAAACATTTTTTTGGAATTTCTTGTCTGTCTGTCTGTCTGTATGTATGTACGCGTTTCACGCAAAAACTACTGGACGGATTTGAATGAAACTTTTTTTGTTGTATAGCTATTAAGCCTGGGCAACATATAGGCTATAATTGATTTTAAAAACTGGAACACCTGATGAAGAAACATAACAGAACAGCTACACTATAACATATATGGAAATGGCGCCTTAGCAAAAATCGTTCAACCTGATGAGCATTTTCTGCTAACGTATAAAAATTGAAGATATGGAACATCTGATGAAAAGCTCCAAGAGACTAGCTACACACATATATGGAAATGGCGCCTTAGCAAAACTTGATTAATCTGATGAACATTTTCTGTAGATGTATAAAAATCGAAAATCCGAAACATCTGAAACAGTTTGGAACACAAAAAGATTTTTCATCTAAGCCAAACTCACGCGGGCGAAGCCGCGGGCGACAGCTAGTTAATAAATAAATAAATTCCTTGTTCTATACATTCATTTTGCTATTTCACATTTGCAGATTTAAATTTAGTTGACTGGAGTGCATCAAACATCCTGGCAGTGGCTTTAGGCAACTCGGTGTACCTGTGGAACGCTGGCACGGGTCAGATCGACCAGCTACTGACACTGGAGGGCTCCGAGAATGTGTGTTCTGTTAACTGGATGCAAGACGGGGGCTCATACCTTGCTGTGGGCACGTCCTCTGCTACTGTTGAGGTTTGGGACTGCGTCAGATTCAAAAGGTCTAGGGTGAGTTTGCTGTCAATGTTTGTTTCATTATTTTAAAACAAATTTAAGTGTAGTTTTGATCGTCAAGTTTTTATTATGTTTTCCTGACATGTTTAAAAGTATACTTTGATTTAATCGGAATCACGAATAGCGGTTCTGACTGACTGAATTTAGTTAGGACTTAAGAGTCGCGTCGAAGTTGCGTAAACAGTTCTATCCTATTTGATCACAACTGTTTAAAAATATTTGGAACATGACTATTTTTTACATATATATGTATATCTGGGAGTGGTATATTTGTATATCGATTCAAACATCATATATCACATATTTTTTTATTTTCAACAAAATGACCAAACTTATTAACATTTAAAGTGTTTTTTAGTTAAAAAAATGTGATACATGCTTTTGGGTGCTAAACGTACCACTTGTCTCGTTTTTGAATCGCTACATACTGATTTACCAGTGAATTCGTTATTGGCCTTACTTGAAATGTAACTCTTAGTATATATTATTTACTTTCTGGAGACGCTAGCCCAAGCATCAGACGCGCAAGCAGCATACGGATAATCAGTCTACTCATACTGAGACCATTTCACCCTATACCATGAGACCCGTATAGGGTGTCTTCTTAGTGTATAAGCACAGAATTAATATAAGTACTACGTACAGAAAGGACACTCCCTGCCCCTCCCGCAATATGCCTCCCCCGCACCTCCCGCACTTCTCCCCCGTTCTTTTGTGTATTCGGACGTTATGACTATGAAAACGCACACATTGATGTGTTACCGACGTGTTCACGAATACGCAGTTTCATTTGTAGTATTAGTAGGTATATTTGACGCCCCGTTTCTATGTAGCGCCCGCCCTGTGGTATAAGTTAACTCTGTAATGCTGTGGATTCATAAATAAAGACAATCTTTTTTTTTTTCTGTGTTAGATCTTGCGATCAGCCTGTCTGGCTATGAGCAGATATGTTGTGTGATTGCGAGAGGGTGTAAAATATTCCCCAGTAGGAATAACTTTGACTACTAGGAGCTCAGTCCAAGCTCCTTAGTTCTAGGACTCTGCGGCGCTTCAGTCTGTTTATGCAGTCTGAGATAGTGAGTTGTGAGGCTAGCTGGTTTGGATGGTTTTCCAGTCTGATTTTGTGTTTTTTTGATTTGCTTATATTTTTTTTTTTTTTTAATAAAGACAATCTAAATAAAAAACTGTGATACAGGTAATGGACGGTCACACTGGGCGAGTGGGCTCGCTGGCGTGGAACATGTACATCTTGTCGAGCGGCGCGCGCGACGGCACCATCGTGCACCACGACGTGCGCCAGCGCGACCACGACGTCGCGACTATCAATGCGCACACGCAGGAGGTTTGTTATACCACTAAAAAAATACCCTACGAGAAAAAAAGCGACACTTAAGGGCCATTTAGACGGTGCAAGTTTCTTGAACATACAAGAGCAATATTGCATGCAATAATTGCAGTGCAAGAATTGACTTTCAATAATTGAAAGCAACTGTTTACATGGTGATATAAAGAAAAAACTTGAATGCAATTATTGAATGCAAATCTTGACATACAATAATTGCCAATGTGTTCTGTTTACACGTATACAATTGTTTAGGCAATTATTGCATTCCATTTTTGAAACACAGATTTTTATGGGTATGTGCCATTTTTTAGCGACTTCAAGAATTGCAAGTATTTGCGTTGTCAAATTTTTCATGCAAGAATTGAATGACATTTTCTGGCATGTATTGTTTACATCAAGAAAAGTTTTGAATCAAAACTTGCATGTCAGTTCAAGAATGTTATGTGTTGTTTAGACTATGAAAGTAAATTATTGCTACAATTTAATCATATTCAACAGGCAAGAAACTTGTACCGTCTAAATGGCCCTTCAAGCTCCTCCTTAATTGTATTTCTCATGACTCGAGGGTCGTGGTCATTATATGGAACTATTTTTTCGCCTGCCTGGATTTCCCACGGGAACAGTGCTTTTTCCCGGGATGAAAGGTACCGATAGATATAAAGCGTGAAGAAGTACATAACAATAATAAACAAATAAAATTTATTTTAGATTCCTTGCATTCCTCCGAGTGTCAATGTGAAGGAGGGATTTTCCGAGACCCAAATTAAAAAAAAATTGTTCCAGATGAATTCATAGGTGGCGCTTAGTAAAAGGCAATCCATTCAAAAAGCAAAAATGCACGGTATTGGCATTTAAAAAAAAAAAAAAAAAAAAACATCTAAAAAGTATCAATATTGAGATTTGTGCAACTGTCAAACTGTTGTGATTTTTTTTCTGCCTCTGGCTGACAATAATAAGCGCACAATATAGATAGGTATAGCCATTATTACGACTCGTCTTTCAATAAAACACCATCTGCTGAGACTTTTTTATACTGATTTTTTTTCTTAATTTAGTTGTCAGAAAATCGCTCATTGTCAGTCGTGTTTTTTATTTTTAGGGTTCCGAAGTAAACAAGGAACCCTTATAATTTCGTCATGTCTGTCCGTCCGTCCGTCCGTCCGTCTGTCTGCAGTTTATCTCAGAGACTACTAGTACTAGAAAACTGTAATTTGGTATAGATATACATATTACGCGGCGTTAACTATAGAATAAAATTTCGAAAAAATTTTTTTTTAGGGGGCCTCCCCTACACCTAAAGTGGGAATGTTTTTTTTTTCTTTCGATTATACCATCGTGTGAGGTATCATTTGATAGGTCTTTTAAAAATATTATGTTTGCGAAATATTTGACTTTGAAATGAAAAATTTTATTAGAGTTCAGTGTCCCCCCCCCTCGAACAGACAAATGGTGGGGTGTGGATAAATGAAAAAAAATATATTAAGTAGCAAATATAATGAATTTAAAAGGAAAATTATTACTGTTACGTAATCCTTACACGTTAACGAGTAATAGACGATAAACCTGGAAAATCGATTTTGGTATGAAAATGTTCCTAGGAAAAATTTTCATTGAATATGATGGTATTATAAGGTTATAGTCATTAGTTATATGAAACTGGGAGTAAATAGAAGTTCATGTGTCCACATTTGTACAGGTTAGGCATCTATGGAACCCTACATTGCGCGTGGCCCGACACGCACTTGACCAATTATTTTAATAATTATATTGTTTCCTAGATCTGTGGTCTGAAGTGGTCTCCCGACGGCCGCTACCTGGCGTCGGGCGGCAACGACAACCTTCTCAACATCTGGCCTGTCCAGCAAGGCGAGCGATACACGCAGCCACAGTACCTGTATTCCTTCAAGTAAGACATCATATTCTTTTATCATGCCCCAATTACCTTTCCTCTTTTACCATAGAAGATTTCAAGGCTAACGGTGGTCGTGACCAAATATTGGTCAAAAAATAATTTGAGTTTGTCATTTCGACTCGAGATGATGATTTTAAAGTGACATCTTATTTTTGTTTGTAAATCCAAGCTTTCCGAATAAATAAGGAATTTACTAGAATCTAACTTGTCAATTAGGTTTGGCTACTTTTGCTTTTGATATTGATGATTCTATTCAATACTACTACCGCCAATACCAGTAGCCGTATTATGGAATTATTATATTCTTTAGTCCTTGAGCTGTATACACAACACAGTCAGCAGTGTATAGATTTCATCACGATGTTTTTCTTCATCGGAAGCAAGAGAAAAAGTACCATACATGGATCATATTGGTGTACAAACTCATAGGTAGGATTTGAACCCACCACCGCTTCAAGATAACCGCTGAATATAGCGTACTGTCACAGCCTACCTGTATGGTTCATCAGTCTACCTATATGGTTCATACAGTCTGTCATCGAGGGCCTCTACGCGGAGCAATCGTGGGGGGTGTGGGGGCGAGGGACGGAGGGGGGCGTACCGCACGGCCATACTAATTTCATTTTCGATTTAGTATGGCAGTGCGGTACTAATTTAAGGGTTGTATATTTTGAAAAAACTTGTGCCGAGCGACGCCGATTAGGCAGGCCCCAATCCAACAAAGCTATTTAGATGACATACTCGTATTTACTCATATCTTCCGTATCATTTCCCACCCAACTCGGAACCGACTAGGTACCTACTTTTTACTTTTGGATCAAAGATGGCCAACATTTAATTTTTTTTTTTTCAATATACCTATATCGTTATATAGTTTTTTGGGAACACTAATGTCGTAAAAAAAAATATTTTAAGATCTAAGATGGCGGACATTTTTTATTTTATTTTACAATATGCGTATCGTTTTATAGGTTTTTGGGGTCTTTGATGACGAAAATAACGTTTATTTTGAGATCCACGATGGCGGACATTTTTGTTTTAATTTTACATGGGTATCGTTTTATAGGTTTTTGGGGTCTCTGATGACGAAAATAACGTTTATTTTAAGATCCAAGATGGCAGACGATTTTTTTTTATAATTCAACACAGGGTATTGTTTTACAGGTTTTTGGGGACGCTTATGACAAAAATAACATTTATTTTGAGATCCAAGATGGCGGACAATTTTTATTTTAAATTTAACATATGGGTATCGTTTAATAGGATTTTGGGGTTTCTGATGACGAAAATAATGTTTATTTTGAGATCCTTAATCGAACTTAACATCCTGGCACGACGGTCACGCTATTTTCTGTCGCGGCATTCGAGTCGATTTTACTGTCTAGCCGCGCCAATTAGATGTATTTACATAAAAAAATGTCGGCCATTTTGGATAAAAAAAAAAAACACAACAAAAATTGGCGTCTCACCACTCGTACCCATCTATAAAATAAAAACCGGCCAAGTGCGTGTCGGACCACCGGGACCACGCATAAAGTAGGGTTCCGTAGTCATTTTTGGCACCGCGCTGTTTTGCATTTCTTGCATCATCATCATCTCTGCCTTTTCTCGTATCTCACGGGGTCGTCTACAGTATGTATATATTTTTATTTTATTTATAATTTTAAAAGTATTCATCACAGGATACCCGAAACAATTCTAAATAAGAGTTTCCGCGCCTGTTTCTTTACGCAAGTGATTTGAAGTTTATAGGTCCAAGACTTTAGAAATCACACCGTGTAAACGACTTTGGCGGGCAAATGGTAAAGCTGTTAAAAAAGTGTTGTATGGAAACCCTATCTTATTTTCATAGTCCTTTTCAACGATATCCCACACAAGGGGTGCACTCAAAAAATAATCACCCTTTTACATGTACGGGAAGGTACCCTTAAAAAGGGGTAATTTTAATATTTTGTATTTTTAAAATTGAGATCTATATGTGAAGTATCCTCGAACCAAGTTACATGCAAATCAGTCCATAAACGTAGAAGATATTCTGCTGTGACAGACTAGGACGGACGGACTGAACGATCTTATAAGGGTTCCTTGTCGGACTACGGAACCCTAAAAATCACACCGTGTAAACGACTTTGGCGGGCAAATTGTAAAGCTGTTAAAAAAGTGTTGTATGGAAACCCTATCTTATTTTCATAGTCCTTTTCAACGATATCCCACACAAGGGGGTGCACTCAAAATAATTCACCCCCCCCCTTTACATGTACGGCGAGGTACCCTTAAAAAGGGGTAATTTTAATATTTTGTATTTTTATTGTAATTTTATATGTGAAGTATCCTCGAACCAAGTTACATGCAAATCAGTCCATAAACGTAGAAGATATTCTGCTGTGACAGACTAGGACGGACGGACTGAACGATCTTATAAGGGTTCCTTGTCGGACTACGGAACCCTAAAAAAGTACGTGCGATTTTTTGACAACCCTGACACTGCAGTGTCGGATCACGCTGGCGGCGTTACCGTTATCATCAAGGTTGATGCACAACTGTATGTCTTATTAAACTGTGGTACTGTTCCTTCCAGCCAGCACCTGGCGGCGGTGAAGGGGCTGGCGTGGTGCCCGTGGAGCGCGGGCGTGCTGGCGTCGGGCGGCGGCACGGCCGACCGCACCATCCGCATCTGGAACGTCAACACCGGCGCCAACATCAACACCGTCGACACCAAGTCGCAGGTACTGTAACTCCAGCCAGGCTGGCGTCGGGCGGCGGCACGGCCGACCGCACCATCCGCATCTGGAACGTCAACACCGGCGCCAACATCAACACCGTCGACACCAAGTCGCAGGTACTGTAACTCCAGCCAGGCTGGCGTCGGGCGGCGGCACGGCCGACCGCACCATCCGCATCTGGAACGTCAACACCGGCGCCAACATCAACACCGTCGACACCAAGTCGCAGGTACTGTAACTCCAGCCAGGCTGGCGTCGGGCGGCGGCACGGCCGACCGCACCATCCGCATCTGGAACGTCAACACCGGCGCCAACATCAACACCGTCGACACCAAGTCGCAGGTACTGTAACTCCAGCCAGGCTGGCGTCGGGCGGCGGCACGGCCGACCGCACCATCCGCATCTGGAACGTCAACACCGGCGCCAACATCAACACCGTCGACACCAAGTCGCAGGTACTGTAACTCCAGCCAGGCTGGCGTCGGGCGGCGGCACGGCCGACCGCACCATCCGCATCTGGAACGTCAACACCGGCGCCAACATCAACACCGTCGACACCAAGTCGCAGGTACTGTAACTCCAGCCAGGCTGGCGTCGGGCGGCGGCACGGCCGACCGCACCATCCGCATCTGGAACGTCAACACCGGCGCCAACATCAACACCGTCGACACCAAGTCGCAGGTACTGTAACTCCAGCCAGGCTGGCGTCGGGCGGCGGCACGGCCGACCGCACCATCCGCATCTGGAACGTCAACACCGGCGCCAACATCAACACCGTCGACACCAAGTCGCAGGTACTGTAACTCCAGCCAGGCTGGCGTCGGGCGGCGGCACGGCCGACCGCACCATCCGCATCTGGAACGTCAACACCGGCGCCAACATCAACACCGTCGACACCAAGTCGCAGGTACTGTAACTCCAGCCAGGCTGGCGTCGGGCGGCGGCACGGCCGACCGCACCATCCGCATCTGGAACGTCAACACCGGCGCCAACATCAACACCGTCGACACCAAGTCGCAGGTACTGTAACTCCAGCCAGGCTGGCGTCGGGCGGCGGCACGGCCGACCGCACCATCCGCATCTGGAACGTCAACACCGGCGCCAACATCAACACCGTCGACACCAAGTCGCAGGTACTGTAACTCCAGCCAGGCTGGCGTCGGGCGGCGGCACGGCCGACCGCACCATCCGCATCTGGAACGTCAACACCGGCGCCAACATCAACACCGTCGACACCAAGTCGCAGGTACTGTAACTCCAGCCAGGCTGGCGTCGGGCGGCGGCACGGCCGACCGCACCATCCGCATCTGGAACGTCAACACCGGCGCCAACATCAACACCGTCGACACCAAGTCGCAGGTACTGTAACTCCAGCCAGGCTGGCGTCGGGCGGCGGCACGGCCGACCGCACCATCCGCATCTGGAACGTCAACACCGGCGCCAACATCAACACCGTCGACACCAAGTCGCAGGTACTGTAACTCCAGCCAGGCTGGCGTCGGGCGGCGGCACGGCCGACCGCACCATCCGCATCTGGAACGTCAACACCGGCGCCAACATCAACACCGTCGACACCAAGTCGCAGGTACTGTAACTCCAGCCAGGCTGGCGTCGGGCGGCGGCACGGCCGACCGCACCATCCGCATCTGGAACGTCAACACCGGCGCCAACATCAACACCGTCGACACCAAGTCGCAGGTACTGTAACTCCAGCCAGGCTGGCGTCGGGCGGCGGCACGGCCGACCGCACCATCCGCATCTGGAACGTCAACACCGGCGCCAACATCAACACCGTCGACACCAAGTCGCAGGTACTGTAACTCCAGCCAGGCTGGCGTCGGGCGGCGGCACGGCCGACCGCACCATCCGCATCTGGAACGTCAACACCGGCGCCAACATCAACACCGTCGACACCAAGTCGCAGGTACTGTAACTCCAGCCAGGCTGGCGTCGGGCGGCGGCACGGCCGACCGCACCATCCGCATCTGGAACGTCAACACCGGCGCCAACATCAACACCGTCGACACCAAGTCGCAGGTACTGTAACTCCAGCCAGGCTGGCGTCGGGCGGCGGCACGGCCGACCGCACCATCCGCATCTGGAACGTCAACACCGGCGCCAACATCAACACCGTCGACACCAAGTCGCAGGTACTGTAACTCCAGCCAGGCTGGCGTCGGGCGGCGGCACGGCCGACCGCACCATCCGCATCTGGAACGTCAACACCGGCGCCAACATCAACACCGTCGACACCAAGTCGCAGGTACTGTAACTCCAGCCAGGCTGGCGTCGGGCGGCGGCACGGCCGACCGCACCATCCGCATCTGGAACGTCAACACCGGCGCCAACATCAACACCGTCGACACCAAGTCGCAGGTACTGTAACTCCAGCCAGGCTGGCGTCGGGCGGCGGCACGGCCGACCGCACCATCCGCATCTGGAACGTCAACACCGGCGCCAACATCAACACCGTCGACACCAAGTCGCAGGTACTGTAACTCCAGCCAGGCTGGCGTCGGGCGGCGGCACGGCCGACCGCACCATCCGCATCTGGAACGTCAACACCGGCGCCAACATCAACACCGTCGACACCAAGTCGCAGGTACTGTAACTCCAGCCAGGCTGGCGTCGGGCGGCGGCACGGCCGACCGCACCATCCGCATCTGGAACGTCAACACCGGCGCCAACATCAACACCGTCGACACCAAGTCGCAGGTACTGTAACTCCAGCCAGGCTGGCGTCGGGCGGCGGCACGGCCGACCGCACCATCCGCATCTGGAACGTCAACACCGGCGCCAACATCAACACCGTCGACACCAAGTCGCAGGTAACGATATCTTTTTGTCTGCTCGGAAAATATTTTATGTTTGAATTTGATTTGATAAATATTATAAAATAAATAAATATATACAGACAAGTCCAGTAGATTTTGCGTGATTGAGTTCAAACATCCTCACAAAACACAAACTTACACATTTATAATATTAGTAGCAGGATAACACATGTAATAAATACTAGCACTGATTAGACTGGGATCTTGGTCTTTTTGTGAATTCGGTAGTTTTTACACGACTGAACAAAAAAGGAGTGTTATTTTTCAGGGTTCATGTATGTATGTTAGTTCGTTATACCACCATAAGTCCTGAACGGCTTAACAGATTTTGATGTGGGAGGTATCTTTAGATTCTTTGCATTCCTCCGAGTGACATAGGCTATGTGAGTTGTCAGTCGTGTTTTTTATTTTTTAATTAGCTTGTATAGTTGCCGTCACGTGAAAAGGCCGCTGGCGGTAAGCTGCTGCGCAGTAGGCGATATATCGGTCTATGCGGTGAGCGGGGGTCGGGCGGATTTCGTCCGGCGCGCGCGATTGGTGCATGCGCAAGTTTCACCCCCTCCTCACCCTACCAGTGGCCTTTTTATGTGATAATGAAGTATACTCATTGTTTTTTTACACGACTGACCAAAAAAGGAGTGTTATGTTTTCAGGGTTCATGTATGTATGTAAGTTTCTTTATTCCACCATAAGTCCTCAACGGCTTAACAGATTTTGATGTGAGAGGTATTGTTAGATTCCTTGCATTCCCCCGAGTGACATAGGCTATGTGAGTTGTCAATCGTGTTTTTTATTTTTTAATAATGTGTTTATTTAATTTCCACTGTCAGGTGTGCTCGATCCTGTGGAGCACGCACTACAAGGAGCTGATCTCGGGCCACGGCTACGCGCACAACCAGCTGGTGATCTGGAAGTACCCGCTGATGACGCGAGCGGCCGAGCTCACCGGCCACGTGGCGCGCGTGCTGCACTTGGCGCTCAGCCCCGACGGCACCACCGTGCTCTCTGCCGGCGCGGACGAGACTCTCAGGTGTGTACACACACAGCTGCTGGTCTGGCAGTACCAGCTCACCGGCCACGTGGCGCGCGTGCTGCACTTGGCGCTCAGCCCCGACGGCACCACCGTGCTCTCTGCCGGCGCGGACGAGACTCTCAGGTGTGTACACACACAGCTGCTGGTCTGGCAGTACCAGCTCACCGGCCACGTGGCGCGCGTGCTGCACTTGGCGCTCAGCCCCGACGGCACCACCGTGCTCTCTGCCGGCGCGGACGAGACTCTCAGGTGTGTACACACACAGCTGCTGGTCTGGCAGTACCAGCTCACCGGCCACGTGGCGCGCGTGCTGCACTTGGCGCTCAGCCCCGACGGCACCACCGTGCTCTCTGCCGGCGCGGACGAGACTCTCAGGTGTGTACACACACAGCTGCTGGTCTGGCAGTACCAGCTCACCGGCCACGTGGCGCGCGTGCTGCACTTGGCGCTCAGCCCCGACGGCACCACCGTGCTCTCTGCCGGCGCGGACGAGACTCTCAGGTGTGTACACACACAGCTGCTGGTCTGGCAGTACCAGCTCACCGGCCACGTGGCGCGCGTGCTGCACTTGGCGCTCAGCCCCGACGGCACCACCGTGCTCTCTGCCGGCGCGGACGAGACTCTCAGGTGTGTACACACACAGCTGCTGGTCTGGCAGTACCAGCTCACCGGCCACGTGGCGCGCGTGCTGCACTTGGCGCTCAGCCCCGACGGCACCACCGTGCTCTCTGCCGGCGCGGACGAGACTCTCAGGTGTGTACTGTAACGACTGGGGGGTTTGTCATTAATTAAACTGTATTTAGGTACCAGTAATATATTTTTAACACTCAACAACACTCGACTCACTCGTGCTCGTAGAACAGATAGCCGTTGGGGCAGAAAAGTTCTCGAGTGGCGACCACGAACCGGAAAACGTAGTGTTGGCAGGCCTCCCACTCGGTGGACCGACGACCTGGTGAAGGTCGCGGGATGCGCATGGATGCGGGCAGCGCAGGACCGGTCGTTATGGAAATCCTTGGGGGAGACCTTTGTCCAGCACTGGACGTCTTTCGGCTGAGAGAAGAAGAAGAAGAATATATTTTTATTTAATAACTCTTTTTAGATATTAAAAATTATATTTCGGCTTAATATTTCAATCCGTAGTTGAAGACTCCAATCCTTCAACTCCCTATCTTTCAAACTTCAAAATATTTTAAATCATTAAATTATTAATTGAATGCCAAACTGGCCAGAGATTGAAACATCAAACCTCTACAGTACACACACACAACATTCATCATCATCGGCCATTTTAATTTCCCAACTGCTAGGGTCTGGCCTTCCTTATAGATGGATAAGAAGGGTGGGCTGTGGCCAACCACGCGAATACAGCCGGAGCTTAACGTGCCTTCAGAAGCACGAAAAGGCCACAAAAAATGTGACCCCGTGCCTTGTTTTAACAAAATAATCCTAATTTTTACATGATTTTTCCAATCAATACATATTCAAATTTAAAAATAACTTATATTTATTTCAGACTCTGGAAATGCTTCATGGTGGACCCGTCCAAGAAAAAGGAAGCCACAGAAACTAAAGCAGCTAAATCTCTTCTAAGCTTCAACTCGCTGATTAGATAATAAAGACTTAGCACGAGATTATGTGCCATCGACTCGACTGCCTCATTAGTATTACGACTGAATATCGATTTAAATTTAGATTAATTTGAAACATCTGTTCTAATATTTTATTTATACTACTCGACATAATGTTGCTGGGTTTTCTCAATTTTCTGTGATTTCCTGCACTTTTTGTGCATGATTTTGATGACATTTGTTATTATAGGTACTATTATTGCTGGGGCTGCAATATAGCGATACACTTCGTGCTACAATGGAGTATACCTACAGAGGATACGCGATAGGACTTGACAGCTCCATATTGTTGCATGAATGATTGCCATCTCTTTCGCTTCAATGCAAATCCGTTGATGTCTCAGACGAATGAAAAAAGAATAGACATGACATACCTACAAAAAATCGTGCATACCTGAATCGGTGCCGACAAAGAATTTGGCACAAAGATGGCGGCCTGCCCATATTAATAATAGTGACAAAACATGGCGACCGGCGGCCGCTACTGTTTGTAGATTGTTATGCCAGGTCTATTATTTTTTACTAAGTCTATGGTTGATGTGCGAAAAGATACGATTGAATGAAGCCATTTTCGCTAGCGCGTATACTTCGTAGGTACAATCATTGTGGCACAAAGTCTATCGCGATACTGCGGCTCCAAGGTTATAACGACATGTTTTTGTATTAGAAATTACTATTTTGGACGCTATTTGTGATCAATTTTAACATCTTATTTATAGAACAAATAAGAGAAGTTGAGGTCTTAAAATGTAGAATCGCGATCTTTTGTGCTCGTCTAAAACTTTCAATGTACGTCTCCCTCTTTATGAACTTTCCTTCAATCTATCTGAATCGTCTTTTTTATGTTTAATAATTCATTTCATTACCTCGGCTTCCTTGTTTTGGCCTTTCTAGAAATATTATGATTCTAATACTTTGTTATGTGCTATTTCTACTATTTAAGTAAGATTTTATGTTGAATTAAATAATTTTGATTGAATATTGTGATTTTCTCATAGAACTGAATAAAGAATTTGAACTTAATGCTTTTTGTTTGAAAATATGTTGACACCCTTCTACAAACTGCGGTTTGTACCTATACCAAGTAGGTACATCGTTATCGTAGCGTGTATGTAGCCCACACAATACAGTAGATACAGCAGTCTGTCTTAAAAACCGATGTTTACATATTATAATGCTCGTGCCATATCCTAACTAATATTATAAAAGTGAAAGTGTGTTTGTTACCTCTTCACGCTTTATCTACTGAACCAATCTTTCTGAAATTTCGCATACACATAGAAGTACGGAGAAGGACATAGGGTACCTTTCATCCCGCGAAAAGGCACGGTTCCCGCGTGGGAAAATCACGCGGGCGAAAGCTATAGTGGATAAATAATAATAAAAAAATGTGTCTACATTGAGTTTTGTCTGTGCAGACAAAATTAAATTTAAAATGATAACATGCTAATTTCTGGATTCTGAAGGACGGATTTTAATGAAACATTGTTAACGACTGTGAAGGCCGCAATTGCGCGCGTTGATGCGCGTTAACATACTGTTTTGTTTGGCGGTAAATGAAGATTCTGCCAAGCTGACGGAGATTAAAATTTAATTTAAATATTACATATTTATTGCAAATTGTGGTGTTTCAGTCACACACATCTTAACATAATAGAAGAGGTGGGCGAGTTAGTTATTTTAATTTTGAATAATAGTGAAGCCGATCGAAAAAAGCTACATTATGAAGAAATAAAACAAAATTTAATGTATTTAAAATTGTTTATTTTTATCTAGTTTGTAAATATTGCGACAAAATAAATGTAAAAAAAAGGAAAAGCAAAATCATAAAGAAATATATGCGTAAAAAAAACGCGCGAGATTTAGTAAAATAATTTCTAAAAAAAATAAGGATAAAAATGTGATGTGTTACAAAATCAAAAGTGGAAGCATGTGTAGTGACTAGAACTAAAATAAATTTTGAAGAACTCATAATCTAACCATCAAAATGCAAATAAGGAACCAACTCTTAAAAGTAGGTACTTAAACTAATTGAACAACCGATGCTTTCTTAAGTACTACTTGTACTCTAAACAAAAGGTTGTAGCAAATATGCATAGTACAGTAATAAATACAAATTTTAAACGACTGCCCAAAAATAAGTCAATATACCTATTCAAGGTTTATGTTATGTATGCGAGATCCTACCAACAATTGTATGAATGTATTCATAATCCTAAAAGTATGGCAGTAATTTCTATTTTATTTTAATTTGCTGAGCGTCGCATTCAGCTTACATTTTTTTGTTACTTTTACACAACTTTTAGACCAATTATAAGTTATGTTCCGTAATCAAATGTGTTAAATTATTAGCCGTATTTGTAAAGTATTGGCCGACAGTTTACTGTGAATATTTGCAACAACGCCTCACTCGTACAAAAAACCACTACGTTCTCTATCATAATATCTAAATACATTGGTTCTCAACTATTATCGGCACTTGGCTACAACGAAACTACAGTGCTAAGTATATGCGTCCTTTTACCAGTTTCAATAAAAAAAATGATTGGTATACATAGGTTTTTCGACAGCTGCCATTAATATAATGTTAAGTACAATATTCAATTTGTAATTTTAATAATAGTGGGCGTTTCAAGAGGTGCCTATTCCTGTCAGAACAGTTTTTTAATTCCTTTGTTAAATTTTGCATGAAAAATATTCTGCTCTAAAGGAAAGATCCAATAAGGATCACGAAAAATATAAGCTTGCGCTATTTCTAACCAGATCAGTATAAGAGAGCGACTATAACATTTACCTTTAATGATCTACTACATTTAAATTCATAATAAAGGGGTTTGGGTAATTTTGTATGGACCAGTGGCGTCATTTTTATTTTTCGCGGCCAGGGATAATTTTATTACTATTTGATAGCACCCTAATAAAGAAACATATCGTAGTGGTAAACATTGTTCTAAGTAATATCGGAGCTGAGGTATGATATTTTAAAATATATAATTTTTGCCTGTAGTTCACAAGAATAATACACATTAAACGTTACACTATGGCGCTAATCTTAACTAAGAGCTGTAGAAAAAGGCAGAAATAGGAGAAGAAGGTAAGAAAACCTTCCTTTAATCAACGGCGGATCCAACTTTCGGGTCAGGGGGGGTCACATGGTCAAGTGCGTGGTCGATACTCAAAATAATCCCGAGAACATTCGAGGGCTTATATTCCAAGGAGGGCTATGACCTGAAGGTTGACGCCCCTCCTCCCCCCGCCTCTCATCAGCCCTTGTGTTTAACTATATTAACGTAAACCTATTGGGTCCATTTTTCTGATAATAGTACATCTAGTTGTATATCTCTCCGCGCAATAGTCGTCGAAACCGCGCGACCTTCGCGTTGTGGCCAGCGGCTAAGTTCACAAGTTCTTCGTGCAACTACGTCGTAGTGCTCACGTGATTGGTCACGAAGCTATTGGCATGATTAGCGGAAACTTCTACAGGTGGATCAACAAAAACTTCTACAGGTTGACCTGTAGTAGCTTGCACATTAACTTGTTGATCATAGCGCTGAGATGCCCTGCATATTTTGTCTTCTGTATTAAACTGTAATAAGTGGACACTAGTGTTAAACGCTACCAACGTACAGAAGTAACTTCTGTACGTCTTCCCACCTTTCTAACCAAATGACGAAATACGAACCCACAGTCAATATGCTGGATAGAAACTTCAGTATAACCCAGTACCAAAATATCTTGGAGTTACCTTTGACCTTAGCCACACTTAAGCCCGACACACATAAACAAACTGTGTAAAAAGCTCCTAACTCCTAGAATATCTTGCACAAACTGGCTGTAGACACTCAGCTAAATCAGATGATGAGAACAAACATTGCTCCGTGAAGCTACAAACATCCACAGAAACCCTAACCTGCTGGTACATCACCTATAAGTTTGCCAAACCGCCACTACACCGTCTGAAATCACGGCCATCATCACAGCAAATCGTAAGCGAACTCCTTAACACCGAGCTGTACACAGCTAGTAAGTAGGAGTGAAATGCTAATACTCCGAAAACCATTCAGGTCAACTAAAATCCCATAAAAAACTGGTTGTAACCTTGGAGAGTATGGTGTCAGCTTAACAGAGCACGAACTGGATGCGGACAGAGCAACGATTTTATGGCTAAGCGTGGTTGCCGAAAGTTATCGCCGTGCGAATGTGGAGCTGCACTACAGGACGTTGCGCATATTGTTAAAGATTGTCCCCTGTTTGACTTTTTTGACTCATGGCTTGCGCAGTGAAAACAGTCCTAGGACCAACGGCATATCCTGTATGGGCAGATACCCCCTCCATGTCGTCTAAAGAGCTGAAATAGCTTCCTTAGACTGTCTTGCATCCTAGACCAGGAGGCAAAGAATACTACTACCGAAACAAAAAATATCCTTTTTCCTACCCCAATATCCTCCCTGCTGAAAAGTTCCCACCAGGTGGCGATCTCCCCTGGGCAGTTTGGAAGTTCTTAAGCAGACTCCGGGCTGGTGTAAAGACATGACATGATAACAGCAAAAAGAGGAGCTTTTCTAATCATAACCTGTGAAAATGTGATGCGATTCAGTCAATAGACCTTCTGGCATGTCCCAACTCTGCCCCACTTCTTTCACTATGGAGAACCTTAACGAGGCCAACGACAATGCAATTACCGTGGCCACAGAGGGTGTTTCCACGGTCTTGGGCTATGCTCTCCACTTCGGGCTAGGCCAGCCCGATTGTCTTGACCTCCGCTGCAATAGTGCGTCGCCAGGTCTGCTTGGAACGGCCAACTTTGCGCTTGCCCTGGGGGTTCAATTCCAAAGCTTGCTTCGGGATATGTGAGGGATTCCTTCTCAGTTTATGACCAATACATGACCACTTACGGCTCCTGATTTGGAGGTCTATTGGCATTTCTCGGCATCGTTCCCACAGCTGTTCATTGAAAATCCTTACCGGCCAGAAAATGCCAAGTATTTGACGCAGGCAGTGGTTCACAAAGACATGAATCGACGGCGCGATCTTTTTAGTGACCTCCCAAGTTTTACATCCATTTTACAGGACTGTTGATTGACTGACTGACGTTTGACCGAAACATTTTGAGTTTCACTCTGAGGGACTTTACTTTTTGGAACGCCACACGGGCCGGTGTTGTGCAAAGGCGGCTCAAACTTTATATATCCTAGCAGCAACATCCTTTTCCGCACCGCCAGACTTCGAGACTACACTTCGCGTTGATTTTAAGGACAGCTTTTGAGGCCTCTCGCTGCAGCTCGTCCAGTTTAGCTTGCATGTCGACATGCTTAAGACTGAGCAGACACAGGTCATCAGCGTAGTCTAGGTCATCCAGTTGATCGGACAGTCCATTCTTTGTCGTCGTTCACTATGAGCATTATATACCCAGGGCGATAAGAAATAAAAGAGGCGAGAGAAGACACCTTTGCCTGACTCCGGCGTGAAGTGCAATATCTTGAGAGATTAGTCCTTTGTGAGCAATTTAAGAGAGTTATTTTAATATAGGGCTTTTAGCAGGTCACTAATCTTGGGTGAAACTCCGATTTCGTCAAGCCGGCGGTGCCAAATACTTGGCCAAATGGCCAATGCAATGTATCGAAAGCTTTCTCGAAGTCGACAAACGTAAATTGAACGTAAGTGGCTTCTTCGAGCATGATTCGGAATGAATTTATTTAGTCCACGCAAGAGTGGTTGAAGCGGAATCCAGCCGTGGCCACATACTGGTCTCATTTAATTCAATTTAGTGATTTATTATTGCATTTGGATTTATGGGGGAGCATGCCCCCAGAAATTCGAATGGATGTATACATTATTTTTCTATACTCAAATAAACCTTGGAAACACTGCCGGGCTAACAATACGCACTCGACCATGTGACCCTCCCCTGACGCGAATGCTGGATCCGCCCTTGAAGATCTCTATACGTCTCATTATTGGGCACAGGTCTCTGCATGAATCATGGCTATAATGTAAAAAGTGGAACAAATTGAAGAATTGTAGATTCATAACAAAAAAAAAACAGTATGCCGTTACGGGACACCCGGCAGTTGTAAAAACATCTGAATATCGTTCGAAACTAGACTTGTTTCATTCTAATCGTACCGCATGTATAAAACCAGCATAAACAAAGCCATTTTTTACATTTTATTAGCATTATTGTTAAAATCGTATTGAATTGTTAGGCAAAAATATGAAAAATAAAATGCCTAATATCTCAGCTCCGATATAGTTTAGCTATATGTACTCCATAATAAAGTTTGATCCCCTTGATATGTTCTTTCAAAATAACCAAGTTTGGTGAGTGGCCGCGAAAATTGAAAATGACGCCAACTTTACCCAAACCCCTTTCATTGGCCATCGCTAAGCAACATGACAGTCTTTCGTCTGACTCACAGTGAAGATTATTTAGTATATAGTCACTCGAACACGATTAAAGAAAGAACCCAACAACTTAACTATATATAAACATTCGCTACATCGATTTATATTTGACATTGACAACTAAATTTTGTAATTACAATTTGCAATTCTGTTATTTTATGGTGGTGCAATTTTTAACAGTATTTTGTATTGTTAATTAACAAATTAATATCCACACTCAATGATAGTCTGATCTCTACAAACACTGAAGTTATAAAATAATAACAATAAATCATGTACGCACTTCTAAAAATATCTTAACAATAAATTAAACTTACGAGAACACATTTCTAAAACCTCGACGAATATTCTTATCTAATAACAATGGCTTCCAGACTTCCTTAATTATTACACAAATGTAAAACACGTTTAATTATAAGCTCTGAAATTATTATTCGATTGTTAAGAATACATTATTGTGAATTATTTATCATTGTAAAGCCTCGTATCCACTCAACATTTGGTCGCAACATATCGCTGTTTCTCTCGATGTCCTATTTCATTTGAGTCAATCGAAGTGAGTGAGATAGTATATTATATTGCGCGCCAAATTGCCAAGTAGATACACGGTAGTGTTGCAGCAATAGTGTTGACTATCGATAGTATTGTAACCTTTAAAAATAGTCACACTATCGATAGGCCTATCGATAGTATTGACACGTGTCGATTCTGTCGATAGTATTGATAGCCAATACAATTGATGATAACCAAAACTGTCGATACTATTGCAGTATTGTAATTTAACAGTCGATAGTTTTGGTTTTCATCAATAGTATTGCAAACTATTGGCAACTATCGATAGTCCTGCAACACTAACTTACATGACTCTTATATTCGTTATGTCTAATGTAGTTTTACCAAATAAAAAAATAATGATTCTATTCTCTATTAAAAAATGAGCTATTGTCTTCACAAAGTTATTTATACACTCATAATCAAAAGTTCAAACACACTATCATTAGAATTCGTAAAGAATGAACCATTAACATACCTACTTGTTAACATTCATACAATCATACATCTATATACTATCACTTCTATGTGTACGTTTGTACAAAGATCAACATTTTTTTATAATAAGTCAACCAACCGTCGAATGTCTTACATAATATCTATTATATACGATAACTAACTTTACGGGTTATTATTAGATTGAAGTATAGATATTACTAAAAGTTATATAAACATGTCACATACAAGTACAAACATTCGAATCGAATGATCGACTAAATGTATCTTGATATATATATGTCTAAGTGGTTAGTTGTTTCATAATGATGGGACAATATAAAATTAACTGATATTCCTGATCAATTTTCAAGGAATTTAAAGCATATACTTAGCTGCAGTGAATGAACTACTTTTTTTGGCCAATGTTATACGAAACACATGTATTTTCACGGTTGACGGTTGGTAACTAAAGTTTATTCCTAGGACAGGTGGCAAAACAGACAATAACAACTTTATTTTCCAATTCTCTATTGGTAACAATCATCATTTATCAATCTGATTGACAAATCTTTAAAGGCAATTTACCAAGAACGAAAACCATTTATATAAAAGGTCATGTCAGTTTTTCGCCTGTCCTATAAACGCACTATAAAAAGGCTGCCTCGAAGGCGTATAAATCATATCACAGAGGCGCGGTCGTCCACAATGGCGGCCATAGCCACAGTACTCGACATAGGCTCAGCACCTCGCACCAAGTTTTCATTACTTGTTGTTAAGGCACCACCGTATTTGAAGCTCCTACGTAAACTCGAACGTATGCTTTTCGCCGAATCGCTCTTCCTTACGAACGAGCGTCGTAAGTAATCTCTCGTTAGTGACAATGAGTTTCGCGATGTTGAAGATAGGGGTCGACTTCTGGAGTCGGTTTCGTCGGTTATTGTGAGAGAGGGGGCGAATACGCCGCTGTAGTCGGGGGGTTGTGTTTCGGTAATTCGCTCGCGGTCGACAGTTTCGCTTAGTGTGATGGGTATTTGTGATGTTGATGGTTGAGGCGCGTCTGTACGAGCGGTTGACGTTATCCTGTGGGATATCATGGTGTAGATGTAAGATCTGTTTTAAAACTTGTCATTGACATAGCCAAAACAACTGGGTGTAGGAAGCTGAAAATTGGCATGTAGGTTCCTTAGGGGAGCACTAAGAAAGGTTTTCCCAGAATTTCTAAATAAAACAAAGTCTCGGGCCCATGATAGTTAATGAATAAAATTCAGTTACTAACGCCCGGTTTCCGAAAAGCATGTCAAGTATTGAATTTTGTAACAGAGTGTCATAATTAACAATCTGCTAAACAACTTTTGGTTTCTGAAAAGCTATTCACCGTAAAATTATCTAATCGACTGTTTGACTTTTTTCATTCAATCATTCATGTTTTTTTCTGTCAAACGCCTAGTTTAAATAGTTTTGTCTCTTCCGTTGACAACAAATGCCAAATTTGAAGGTCTGTGGATCTGACATTTGGAACAACAAATCGATGACAAACTGTCATAGGCTTGTTCAGAAACCCAAACTGCTTATAAATAGAGATTATCAACTTGCTACATAATTTTTCCATTGATTTGCGTTTCAGAAACCGGGTGTAATAATGTTATTTTATACTCTTTTGTGCAAAATCAACTGGATTTCGATGAAATTTGGTACACAGGTAGAATTAATTTTCGGAAATTCTCACAGAAGCAAGCCCCGGGGCGTAGCTAGTAAAGAAATAATCTCACCGTCGGAGTGTCCTGAAGCTTCTCCTGAGTGTGTGCAGCAGGCGAGCGCCGGTGGCGGTGGAGTAGCTCGGCGGGGGGGTGTACTTGGGGGGCGGGTCGGGGGGCGCGGGGGCGGGGGAGGGGGCGGGGGCGCCGGGGGCGGGGGGCGGGGCGGGGGCGCGCGGCCGCTGCTCGCTCTCGATGCCCATGCGAGGGCGGTATAGGTTCTGGATGCGCTGGAGACGATCATATTCAATTCATAATCTGTATATATAAAATCGTTAATGACTGATTTTTGTGATCACCGCAGAGACGAAACCACTGAACGTATTGACTTGAAATTTTGCATATTGGTTTATTGTATAGCATAGGTGAGCACTGTTGTGAGGAATTTTGGAAATTCAACCCGGAAGGGGTTAAAAATGGGGTTCAAAGTTTGTATGAAACTTCGCCATTTTTGACGCGAGACGTATAAAACCTTACAATTACGTTCTTGGTTCATAACATAAAACGATGCAATCATTGGTTTTTGAAAGTTGTACCCCTAAAGGCGTAAAACCGTATAAATAAAACAGATTGGGAAATCAACGCAGAGACGAAACCGCTGAACGTAGTACCTTGAAATTTTGCATAGAGGTTCGTTATATAGCGTAAGTGAGCACTAAGAAAGGAATTTTGGAAATTCAACTCCTAAGGTGGTAAAAAATGGGTTGGAAGTTTGTATAAAAATTCGCCATTTTTAAAGCGAGACTTATAAAACCTCACAATTACAATCTTTTACGGCCTTGGTTAATACAATATAATGATGCATTCATTGATTTTTGCAAATTTTACCCGTAATTATGTTAATGAAATTTTTGTTATCTGTATATATAAAATCGTTAATGACTGATTTTTGCGATCACCGCAGAGACGAAACCACTGAACGTATTGACTTGAAATTTTGCATATTGGATACCAATATGAATTTCCAAAAATCCTTCCTTAGTGCTCACCCATGCTATACAATAGTATACAATAGTATAGCATAGGTGAGCACTAAGGAAGGAATTTTGGAAATTCAACCCGGAAGGGGTTAAAAATGGGGTTCAAAGTTTGTATGAAACTTACTTTGCCATTTTTGACGCGAGACGTATGAAACCTTACAATTACGTTCTTGGTTCATAACATAAAACGATGCAATCATTGGTTTTTGAAAGTTGTACCCCTAAAGGCGTAAAACCGTATAAATTAAACAGATTGGGAAATCAACGCAGAGACGAAATCGCTGAACGTAGTACCTTGAAATTTTGCATAGAGGTTCGTTATATAGCGTAAGTGAGCACTAAGAAAGGAATTTTGGAAATTCAACTCCTAAGGTGGTAAAAAATGGGTTGGAAGTTTTTATAAAAATTCGCCATTTTTAAAGCGAGACTTATAAAACCTCACAATTACAATCTTTTACGGCCTTGGTTAATACAATATAATGATGCATTCATTGATTTTTGCAAATTTTACCCGTAATTATGTTAATGAAATTTTTGTTATCTGTACATATAAAATCGTTAATGACTGATTTTTGCGATCACCGCAGAGACGAAACCACTGAACGTATTGACTTGAAATTTTGCATATTGGTTTATTGTATAGCATAGGTGAGCACTAAGGAAGGAATTTTGGAAATTCAACCCGGAAGGGGTTAAAAATGGGGTTCAAAGTTTGTATGAAACTTCGCCATTTTTGACGCGAGACGTATGAAACCTTACAATTACGTTCTTGGTTCATAACATAAAACGATGCAATCATTGGTTTTTGAAAGTTGTACCCCTAAAGGCGTAAAACCGTATAAATAAAACAGATTGGGAAATCAACGCAGAGACAAACCGCTGAACGTAGTTACCTTGAAATTTTGCATAAAAGTTCGTTATATAGCGTAAGTGAGCACTAAGAAAGGAATTTTGAATATTCAACCCCTATAGGGGAAACAAGATAAATATGGTCGACTATATCATATGAATTCATTTCCTTGGGACACGAAATAAATGGAAAAATTTTTTACAGGAGTTAGGTTACTACAGTTCGGTTGGAACACAAAAAGATTTTTTATCTAAGCGAAACTCACGCGGGCGAAGCCGCGGGTAACAGCTAGTAATAAATAAATAAATATATACGGATTACGGACAAATCACACAGATTGAGTTATCCCCAAAGTTCGAGACTTGTGTTATGGGATTCTAATTCAACAATACTATATTTTATAACAAATACACATATAAATAAACAACCAAGCCCCGGGTAAATCTGAAAAAGATCATTTTCCATCTTGACCCGAGCGGGGAGCGAACTCGGGACCTCTAGTGCGACAGTCCGGGGGAGTGTTAACCATTAGGCCACGTAGGTCGTCATTAATCCTACTAATATTATTAATGCAAAAGTTTGCATGTATGTTTGTCTACAAACAAACTCTACTGGACGGATGTTGATGACATTTGCGGTAGAAAAATACCGGGAATAGCACATAGGATACTCCGAAATTCCCATGGGAGCTAAACCCAGGGGCGCCGCTAGTGTATAATAAATAATAACGAAATGACAAGATAAAGGGAGATCTATGTACACTAAAAGGTTGGTGATGTTAAAGCAATAAACTATTCAAAAATTGAGCCAATGTAAAAATATTCAGTCGCAATTATTCTGACTACGTACGTTGCATAATCTATTTATATATTTATGGCGCTAAACTTACCAACTCTTCAGTGAAATCACTAATTCCGTATTCCTAGCAGCAAGAAAATCATGAAATAATTTCAATAACTATATTGGACTAACAAATCACTAATAACGTAATATCTTTAGCGTAACAAAGTCCCAATAACGTAAAATCATTGCGGTATCAATGAGATTTTAAAATTTGCAAAAACTGTTGCCAGTAAAAGTGTCTTTAGTGGATGTCGTACAAACATTCATCCCCTATGGAGTTCCCTGGGGGTTGAAATCTTCACCATTCATTAAATTAGAGTAGAAATAGAACACATACTAAAGAAATACGACATTTGACTAAAATGAGAAAACTTGCAATAAAATACATCTATCTTTAGATCTTTATCCTAATAATATTATAAATGCGAAAGTTTCGATGTGAGTTTGTTAGGATATTTGTAACTCAATGACGCAAAATCTACTGGGCGGGTTTCTATGAAATTTGATACACGGGCAGAATAATACCGGGAATAACACAGGGTACTTTTATCCTGAAATTACCACGAGAGCGAAGCCCCGGGGCGCAGCTAGTAAGTTGTAACAAGATCTTTGAAGCCATAAATAGAAGGCAAGAAATAAATAAGCGTTTACCCTACTTCCCTAGATCTATTGTCTATTGCCTCACGAAGGCGGCCGCCGGGACCATCAGCAGCATCCTTGCTGCATCAGCACCACTGTCCGGGCCCACACTCCAGTATCTACAATGACTCACATCGAGTATATCGGGCGGGCCCTTGTTCATGTAGCGCCAGGTCTGCACGAAGGCGGCCGCCGGGACCATCAGCAGCATCCTTGCTGCATCAGCACCACTGTCCGGGCCCACACTCCAGTAACTACAATGACTCACATCGAGTATATCGGGCGGGCCCTTGTTCATGTAGCGCCAGGTCTGCACGAAGGCGGCCGCCGGGACCATCAGCAGCATCCTTGCTGCATCAGCACCACTGTCCGGGCCCACACTCCAGTATCTACAATGACTCACATCGAGTATATCGGGCGGGCCCTTGTTCATGTAGCGCCAGGTCTGCACGAAGGCGGCCGCCGGGACCATCAGCAGCATCCTTGCTGCATCAGCACCACTGTCCGGGCCCACACTCCAGTATCTACAATGACTCACATCGAGTATATCGGGCGGGCCCTTGTTCATGTAGCGCCAGGTCTGCACGAAGGCGGCCGCCGGGACCATCAGCAGCATCCTTGCTGCATCAGCACCACTGTCCGGGCCCACACTCCAGTAACTACAATGACTCACATCGAGTATATCGGGCGGGCCCTTGTTCATGTAGCGCCAGGTCTGCACGAAGGCGGCCGCCGGGACCATCAGCAGCATCCTTGCTGCATCAGCACCACTGTCCGGGCCCACACTCCAGTAACTACAATGACTCACATCGAGTATATCGGGCGGGCCCTTGTTCATGTAGCGCCAGGTCTGCACGAAGGCGGCCGCCGGGACCATCAGCAGCATCCTTGCTGCATCAGCACCACTGTCCGGGCCCACACTCCAGTATCTACAATGACTCACATCGAGTATATCGGGCGGGCCCTTGTTCATGTAGCGCCAGGTCTGCACGAAGGCGGCCGCCGGGACCATCAGCAGCACTCCTTGCTGCATTAGGACTGCTACTTGCCGGGCCCACACTGGCCAATATCTATAAACAATATTATTAAGTTAGGTACTATTTTTTTCAAGAAAAATCTAAAAACATTTGAATACATACATATACAGTTACTTTGATAAGAATCTTTAGGTACGATACATAAAATAATCAAAATATGTGTTTTTAAGAGTCAAAAGGTAGTAAATAGTAGATTTTACAACAAGTGCACAAAACGAACCATTTTTATCCGAGACTTTTAGTAGCCCGAGCCGAGGGCGAGGACTGATACCTAGTAATGTCGAGAATAAAAATAGTTTTGTGGACGAGTTATAAACTCTGCTTTTCCCTTCGATTGCGAGGAAATATAGTACATTACTGCCGCGGCCTATAATGAATACTTTGCTGGTCGCGCTGATGATGGCCGAGAGCGCAGCTCCAGGCCGATACAGCGCGGTCAGCGTGCAGCACTTGATGGACGAGCTGAGATGTCACAGCAAGTACAGCAAGGGCTGCAATGATGGCCAAGCTGGAAGGCCTAGAGCGTAGCTAGGCTAGCTCGAGGCAATCATAGCGTGACCAGCGAAGCAGTCATTGTGGGCCAAGGCTTGTATAGTGCTTTACTCAAAAATGCAAGTACCAAATCTAAATAAAACCAGCAAGTAATTTAAATAAAAATATATTAATTAACTAGAAATTTAATTAACATGACAATTATGAAAAGTACAGTTACTAAAATTCACCACCAACTTTCCCGGATTGATGCACAAATTTTTCATATGCAAGCTTATATTTTTCCTTTGAGTTTCGCGGTATCTAATTTTCAATCACTAATTTAGCTTTATCTTTAATGTCTGGCGGTGTTAAACACTTTGAATCGAAAGAATTTTCGCTTTGAGAGCTCATTTTTAGCCAATAAGTCACTAAATAAAAACAAAAATTTTCGCTGAACCGCGCTTTTGTTACTTCTTTGTTTTTTTAAGCAATGATAGTTGGAACTATACAGCCAAATATGGAATAATCTATCTCTATAAAATACAAACAGCTGTGTTTTAAATAAAATCTTTTTGCATTCGATTTTTAAAATGTTGAAACGTCAAAATAGCGGCCGGCAATGTTTTGCCGGCCTGTTAGAACGGCCAGCAAAACTTTGTCGGCCGCTATTTGAAAACAGAACGGCAAAGTCGACTTTGCTCAAACAAGGTTATCAAAATAATGACCACATTACATGCATTTTTGAGTAAAAACAATAAACGCACGATAAAACAAGAGCTGTTTCCCGCCGTTTTTTTTTTAAATCTTACGACATTGATACAATGAGGGATTTTCTGAGAAACAAATTAAAAAAAATAGTTCCAGATAACTTCATAGATGGCGAGAGAAAAGGTTGCATACAAAAAGCAAAAATTCACGGGATTGGCATTAAAAAAAACTTAGTAAAAAGAAAATCTAAAAAGTATCAATATTGTGATTTGTGCAACTGTCAAATTGTTAGGTGATTTTTTTTCTGCCTCTGGTTGACAAGAAGAGCGCACCACATAGGTTCAGCCATTATTACGACTCGGTTTTCATAAAACGCTACCTGTTGAGACTTTTTTATACTGTTTTTTTTTCTTAATTAGCTGTCAGAAAAATCGCTCATTAAACTTGGGCTGCAGACCTATACAGCCTACTATTAAATTAATTTTGTAATAAAATTTTTCTTAAATTAATTAAATAACCTACCGTACTTGAATTTAAACTTTAATATCTTTTATGTCTTAAAAAAACACATAAGGCAAATAAATTAAAGTAAATATTATAATACTAGCTTTTGCCCGCGGCTTCGCCCGCGTGAATTTCCCACGGGAACAGTGCTTTTTCCCGGGATAAAAAGCCTATGTGCTATTCCAGGTCATTATCTACCTCTGTACCAAATTTCATCGAAATCCGTCCAGTAGATTTTGCGTGATTGAGTAACAAACATCCTCACAAACTCACAGATTCACAAACTCACATCCAAACATTCGCATTTATAATATTAGTATAGATACTAGCTTTTGCCCGCGGCTTCGCCCGCGTGAATTTCCCACGGGAACAGTGCTTTTTCCCGGGATAAAAAGCCTATGTGCTATTCCAGGTCATTATCTACCTCTGTACCAAATTTCATCGAAATCCGTCCAGTAGATTTTGCGTGATTGAGTAACAAACATCCTCACATCCTCACAAACTCACAGATTCACAAACTCACAAACTCACATCCAAACATTCGCATTTATAATATTAGTATGGATAACGAATTCTATCAATGAACTTTTTATTGTGTTTGGCTGTATGGCTCATTTTCTTTGCCTTAAAATGCCTCTGAAAGTGCTTATTTGTGCAGCCTAGATCCTGCACAAATAAGCAATTTTAGAGAAGTGAAAATTTATGTTATATTTACCCGACTGGTTTTCTCCAGCTATAAAACTGTCGTTGCTGACCGATACGAAAGTCCATCACGCAGATAGCCTGGAAGCAAACAACAATAAATTATTGTTAATTAAAATTGAAAATATTAAATAAGTTATTGATTTTCAAAAGTTCTATCATTTATGGTGCTTATTTTTTCAACGCGGCCGACAGTACGGGCGGCCGCGGGGTCACAATACTCACACACAGCAGCACTGGCAGCACCACAGTCCAAGCGAAGCTCAGCACAGCGGCCGCGGCGGCCGCGAGGCGGCCACGGCCGGCCAGCAGCGCGGCCGCCACGGCGTCGGGTGAGTACGGGCGGCCGCGGGGTCACAATACTCACACACAGCAGCACTGGCAGCACCACAGTCCAAGCGAAGCTCAGCACAGCGGCCGCGGCGGCCGCGAGGCGGCCACGGCCGGCCAGCAGCGCGGCCGCCACGGCGTCGGGTGAGTACGGGCGGCCGCGGGGTCACAATACTCACACACAGCAGCACTGGCAGCACCACAGTCCAAGCGAAGCTCAGCACAGCGGCCGCGGCGGCCGCGAGGCGGCCACGGCCGGCCAGCAGCGCGGCCGCCACGGCGTCGGGTGAGTACGGGCGGCCGCGGGGTCACAATACTCACACACAGCAGCACTGGCAGCACCACAGTCCAAGCGAAGCTCAGCACAGCGGCCGCGGCGGCCGCGAGGCGGCCACGGCCGGCCAGCAGCGCGGCCGCCACGGCGTCGGGTGAGTACGGGCGGCCGCGGGGTCACAATACTCACACACAGCAGCACTGGCAGCACCACAGTCCAAGCGAAGCTCAGCACAGCGGCCGCGGCGGCCGCGAGGCGGCCACGGCCGGCCAGCAGCGCGGCCGCCACGGCGTCGGGTGAGTACGGGCGGCCGCGGGGTCACAATACTCACACACAGCAGCACTGGCAGCACCACAGTCCAAGCGAAGCTCAGCACAGCGGCCGCGGCGGCCGCGAGGCGGCCACGGCCGGCCAGCAGCGCGGCCGCCACGGCGTCGGGTGAGTACGGGCGGCCGCGGGGTCACAATACTCACACACAGCAGCACTGGCAGCACCACAGTCCAAGCGAAGCTCAGCACAGCGGCCGCGGCGGCCGCGAGGCGGCCACGGCCGGCCAGCAGCGCGGCCGCCACGGCGTCGGGTGAGTACGGGCGGCCGCGGGGTCACAATACTCACACACAGCAGCACTGGCAGCACCACAGTCCAAGCGAAGCTCAGCACAGCGGCCGCGGCGGCCGCGAGGCGGCCACGGCCGGCCAGCAGCGCGGCCGCCACGGCGTCGGGTGAGTACGGGCGGCCGCGGGGTCACAATACTCACACACAGCAGCACTGGCAGCACCACAGTCCAAGCGAAGCTCAGCACAGCGGCCGCGGCGGCCGCGAGGCGGCCACGGCCGGCCAGCAGCGCGGCCGCCACGGCGTCGGGTGAGTACGGGCGGCCGCGGGGTCACAATACTCACACACAGCAGCACTGGCAGCACCACAGTCCAAGCGAAGCTCAGCACAGCGGCCGCGGCGGCCGCGAGGCGGCCACGGCCGGCCAGCAGCGCGGCCGCCACGGCGTCGGGTGAGTACGGGCGGCCGCGGGGTCACAATACTCACACACAGCAGCACTGGCAGCACCACAGTCCAAGCGAAGCTCAGCACAGCGGCCGCGGCGGCCGCGAGGCGGCCACGGCCGGCCAGCAGCGCGGCCGCCACGGCGTCGGGTGAGTACGGGCGGCCGCGGGGTCACAATACTCACACACAGCAGCACTGGCAGCACCACAGTCCAAGCGAAGCTCAGCACAGCGGCCGCGGCGGCCGCGAGGCGGCCACGGCCGGCTAGCAGCGCGGCCGCCACGGCGTCGGGTGAGTACGGGCGGCCGCGGGGTCACAATACTCACACACAGCAGCACTGGCAGCACCACAGTCCAAGCGAAGCTCAGCACAGCGGCCGCGGCGGCCGCGAGGCGGCCACGGCCGGCCAGCAGCGCGGCCGCCACGGCGTCGGGTGAGTACGGGCGGCCGCGGGGTCACAATACTCACACACAGCAGCACTGGCAGCACCACAGTCCAAGCGAAGCTCAGCACAGCGGCCGCGGCGGCCGCGAGGCGGCCACGGCCGGCCAGCAGCGCGGCCGCCACGGCGTCGGGTGAGTACGGGCGGCCGCGGGGTCACAATACTCACACACAGCAGCACTGGCAGCACCACAGTCCAAGCGAAGCTCAGCACAGCGGCCGCGGCGGCCGCGAGGCGGCCACGGCCGGCCAGCAGCGCGGCCGCCACGGCGTCGGGTGAGTACGGGCGGCCGCGGGGTCACAATACTCACACACAGCAGCACTGGCAGCACCACAGTCCAAGCGAAGCTCAGCACAGCGGCCGCGGCGGCCGCGAGGCGGCCACGGCCGGCCAGCAGCGCGGCCGCCACGGCGTCGGGTGAGTACGGGCGGCCGCGGGGTCACAATACTCACACACAGCAGCACTGGCAGCACCACAGTCCAAGCGAAGCTCAGCACAGCGGCCGCGGCGGCCGCGAGGCGGCCACGGCCGGCCAGCAGCGCGGCCGCCACGGCGTCGGGTGAGTACGGGCGGCCGCGGGGTCACAATACTCACACACAGCAGCACTGGCAGCACCACAGTCCAAGCGAAGCTCAGCACAGCGGCCGCGGCGGCCGCGAGGCGGCCACGGCCGGCCAGCAGCGCGGCCGCCACGGCGTCGGGTGAGTACGGGCGGCCGCGGGGTCACAATACTCACACACAGCAGCACTGGCAGCACCACAGTCCAAGCGAAGCTCAGCACAGCGGCCGCGGCGGCCGCGAGGCGGCCACGGCCGGCCAGCAGCGCGGCCGCCACGGCGTCGGGTGAGTACGGGCGGCCGCGGGGTCACAATACTCACACACAGCAGCACTGGCAGCACCACAGTCCAAGCGAAGCTCAGCACAGCGGCCGCGGCGGCCGCGAGGCGGCCACGGCCGGCCAGCAGCGCGGCCGCCACGGCGTCGGGTGAGTACGGGCGGCCGCGGGGTCACAATACTCACACACAGCAGCACTGGCAGCACCACAGTCCAAGCGAAGCTCAGCACAGCGGCCGCGGCGGCCGCGAGGCGGCCACGGCCGGCCAGCAGCGCGGCCGCCACGGCGTCGGGTGAGTACGGGCGGCCGCGGGGTCACAATACTCACACACAGCAGCACTGGCAGCACCACAGTCCAAGCGAAGCTCAGCACAGCGGCCGCGGCGGCCGCGAGGCGGCCACGGCCGGCCAGCAGCGCGGCCGCCACGGCGTCGGGTGAGTACGGGCGGCCCCTCACCGCGAACACGACCACGCACAGCGCCGTGGCCGCCACGCACTGCCACCACGCGCCCACCCACACTACGTCCGTGAAGTGGACAAGTTTTATGCCAGCCTGGGAGTAGAAACCATTTTTATGTTATTATTATTAAAAAATTATAAACACGACTGACAACTTATACTAACTTATTTTAAGATATAAGTTATATACATTTTTGAAATCGCCTTTTTAAGCTCTTCATTTTGATACCTCATTCGATTAGATTGATAAAATTTTATTTTTTCGGTCGTTTATATATCGCGTACCTATAAAATCTGCCATTTTGTTTTTATAATGACGTCACATAGCCTATATGTCACTTGGAGGAATGCAAGGAATCTAAAAAACACGTGCAAAATTGATCCAATATATACAACTACTAGCTACGCCCCCGGGCTTCGTTCCCGTGGAAATTTTGGGATAAAAAGTACCCTATTTGCTATTCCCGGTATTTTTCTACTCGTGTAGCTTTCATCGAAATCCGTCCACTAAATTTTACGGGATTGAGTAACAAACATACTCACACTGTGAGTTTGTTTGTTACTCAGTCTCGTAAAACTCACATCCCAACTTTGAACTTACATCAGTGCTAAGCAGCAACCCGACGCCCAAGCCGAACACACAGCTCAGCAGCGTGATGGTAGTCTCCCACACTTTGAGCACTTGCACGTTGAACGCGATGACGCCGGTGATGACGCAGTGCCACACCGCCAGCTGCTGCGCGATGCCGAACATTATCAGCACGAAGTAGAATATCACCGCCCACGCTGGGGATAGCTGAAAAAAAAAATATTTTTAATAAAAGACTAGCTTTTGCCCGCGGATTCGTCCGCGTGAATTTCCTTCGGGAACATTGCTTTTTCCCGGGATGAAAAGTACCCTATGTCCTTCTCCGTACTTCTAATGTGTATGGGAAATTTCAGCAAGATTGGTTCAGTAGATAAAGCGTGAAGAGGTAACAGACAATCTCACTTTCGCGTTTATAATATTAGTTAGGAAGTTAGGACTATCGGCCCGCCCCGGCTGCCCGGGAGGTACATATATAAATTGTAGCCTATGTCTCTCAGATATAATGTAGCTTTGTAATGGTGAAAGAATTTTTAAAATCGGTTTAAGATTCCCCCGTACAAACATTTCCTCTTTATAATAGTAGTGTGATGGGTTTGCTTTTGACCACAATCTTGCCCGAGAACAGAGATGAGTTTTTTGAACATATAAGTTCTTTGAATTGATTGATTTTTGTATTTTCATTTGAATTCATCGCAAGTTGTTTTATTTTTATCCTGTGTTTTTCATCGATCAAAGTACTGTAGACTCCATTTTCTCTTAATTGTCCTATTATGTAAACAATCTTCACAATACTTATTAGTGAATTTTGTTGAAAATAAATGAAATAATAGTTTAAACCTTAACATTCTAGAGTTAAACATTTATTAAGCACGAAAGTGATTTCCTAAAAAGTCTATTTTAATTTATATTGTTGTAAAATCATAAAAAGACATTGTAAGATTGTTTACACAATAGGACAATTATGAATAAATGGACTTTACAATCTAAATTTAATTTATTTCAATTTTATTATCCCAAATTGAATATGAGAAAACAATGAAAACTATTTCTATAATTTATTCAGGCAAAATTGTTGAAAATTGGGAAACTGTAGCATACATTCTCCGCATCCGTGACGTAACATTTCGCGATCATACGTTCTATTACTTTATCGCAATTTGATTCCGTCACGATGGTACTGTTGTATAACTTTGCGCGTCAATTTTATTGGATTTGCAATTTACACGACATGCAATGCGCGAGTGACTGCCGACGTCATCATAAATGTGTAATTAATTTAGTCAAACAATACACGCTATTAACATGCGTTTTTTTTTCTTCGAGTAAACAGGATGAGGTTAGCGAGACTAATTTTCAACCCCCGACCCAAAAAGAGGGGTGTTATATATAAGTAGGACGTGTCTGTGTGTCAGTGTATCTGTATGTCAAACGGGTGAACCGATTTTATCTAGTTTTTTTGTTTTGTTTGAAAGGTGAAAATCGGAGCATATTTTTGAAATTCATATTATCATTTAACATATTCAGATTTTTCTTTTGGTCTTATTTTTAAACATTCATTTCCTCGCTTTTTTGTTGAATTGTATAAACAAAAGTTAACTTTCTCACTCACCATGTTAGCAGGCAACACTGCAAGCGTGGCGGGCACGATCTGTGTTGCCAGCTGCAGCGGCTGCCAGCCGCTGAGCGAGCGGGCAACATTGCCGGAGCGCCACACGGTCACGCCGACCAAACTGCCGTAGTGCCCCATGTACCGGACCGAAGTCGACGCTACTATCTCACTCACCATGTTAGCAGGCAACACTGCAAGCGTGGCAGGCACGATCTGTGTTGCCAGCTGCAGCGGCTGCCAGCCGCTGAGCGAGCGGGCAACATTGCCGGAGCGCCACACGGTCACGCCGACCAAACTGCCGTAGTGCCCCATGTACCGGACCGAAGTCGACGCTACTATCTCACTCACCATGTTAGCAGGCAACACTGCAAGCGTGGCAGGCACGATCTGTGTTGCCAGCTGCAGCGGCTGCCAGCCGCTGAGCGAGCGGGCAACATTGCCGGAGCGCCACACGGTCACGCCGACCAAACTGCCGTAGTGCCCCATGTACCGGACCGAAGTCGACGCTACTATCTCACTCACCATGTTAGCAGGCAACACTGCAAGCGTGGCGGGCACGATCTGTGTTGCCAGCTGCAGCGGCTGCCAGCCGCTGAGCGAGCGGGCAACATTGCCGGAGCGCCACACGGTCACGCCGACCAAACTGCCGTAGTGCCCCATGTACCGGACCGAAGTCGACGCTACTATCTCACTCACCATGTTAGCAGGCAACACTGCAAGCGTGGCAGGCACGATCTGTGTTGCCAGCTGCAGCGGCTGCCAGCCGCTGAGCGAGCGGGCAACATTGCCGGAGCGCCACACGGTCACGCCGACCAAACTGCCGTAGTGCCCCATGTACCGGACCGAAGTCGACGCTACTATCTCACTCACCATGTTAGCAGGCAACACTGCAAGCGTGGCAGGCACGATCTGTGTTGCCAGCTGCAGCGGCTGCCAGCCGCTGAGCGAGCGGGCAACATTGCCGGAGCGCCACACGGTCACGCCGACCAAACTGCCGTAGTGCCCCATGTACCGGACCGAAGTCGACGCTACTATCTCACTCACCATGTTAGCAGGCAACACTGCAAGCGTGGCAGGCACGATCTGTGTTGCCAGCTGCAGCGGCTGCCAGCCGCTGAGCGAGCGGGCAACATTGCCGGAGCGCCACACGGTCACGCCGACCAAACTGCCGTAGTGCCCCATGTACCGGACCGAAGTCGACGCTACTATCTCACTCACCATGTTAGCAGGCAACACTGCAAGCGTGGCAGGCACGATCTGTGTTGCCAGCTGCAGCGGCTGCCAGCCGCTGAGCGAGCGGGCAACATTGCCGGAGCGCCACACGGTCACGCCGACCAAACTGCCGTAGTGCCCCATGTACCGGACCGAAGTCGACGCTACTATCTCACTCACCATGTTAGCAGGCAACACTGCAAGCGTGGCAGGCACGATCTGTGTTGCCAGCTGCAGCGGCTGCCAGCCGCTGAGCGAGCGGGCAACATTGCCGGAGCGCCACACGGTCACGCCGACCAAACTGCCGTAGTGCCCCATGTACCGGACCGAAGTCGACGCTACTATCTCACTCACCATGTTAGCAGGCAACACTGCAAGCGTGGCAGGCACGATCTGTGTTGCCAGCTGCAGCGGCTGCCAGCCGCTGAGCGAGCGGGCAACATTGCCGGAGCGCCACACGGTCACGCCGACCAAACTGCCGTAGTGCCCCATGTACCGGACCGAAGTCGACGCTACTATCTCACTCACCATGTTAGCAGGCAACACTGCAAGCGTGGCAGGCACGATCTGTGTTGCCAGCTGCAGCGGCTGCCAGCCGCTGAGCGAGCGGGCAACATTGCCGGAGCGCCACACGGTCACGCCGACCAAACTGCCGTAGTGCCCCATGTACCGGACCGAAGTCGACGCTACTATCTCACTCACCATGTTAGCAGGCAACACTGCAAGCGTGGCGGGCACGATCTGTGTTGCCAGCTGCAGCGGCTGCCAGCCGCTGAGCGAGCGGGCAACATTGCCGGAGCGCCACACGGTCACGCCGACCAAACTGCCGTAGTGCCCCATGTACCGGACCGGAGTCGACGCGACGTTCCCGGGCATCGGCTCCCAAGTCGGCCATAGGAATTGGGACGACTTTATTGTTTCTGGAATTTTAATTCACGTTTTCACGGCCGATTGTAAAATCTTTAAGGTGTTTTTATTCACTTAGGTTAGGCATAATTTTTAAGACTTCACTATCGCATAAAGTTTCCTGTAATGATAGTTGTAAGTGGTATGTAAGAAATAAATAAGACTGCTGCAAGTTTCAGTACGTTCGAATAGTTACACTATGTTTTTGTAAATTATCAACTATCAAAGATAAAAGCTATTAATGCTTTGAATAAGCACTGTTCAGAATTAGCATCTTATGCTCGCATGCGTACCATCTAATATGGCTTGGTATTCTTCTTGACTTCTTTCTCCTACTTGTCGAGATGAAAGGGCTATTTGTATCGCATTCGACCTTCGACGATTCCTTTGTCGTGTCTAAGATAATTGACTTTACACAAACTGAATATAAAAAGGAGAGATAATCTCGCGTTTTTCCCGTGGGGAAAACGTGTTTTTTTTATTGGCTTTAAACGAGATTATTATTTTTCTACATCTTACTTTTAAGGAAAAAACCTTGATCTTATTGATCAAGGTTTTTTGACACGTAGAGTGCAAAAGTCACAATATGTACAAAACAAAACAAACAATAGAAACATCACGGTGACACATGAATATTTTTTTACATTAACTCACCGAAGCTGCCAGGCGTGTACGCATACCCGTGTTTCCTCAGTATCATAACACACGCGTTGGCGAGGAAGGAGGCTAGCAGGAGAACAGCGAAGGTGAAAGAGATTATACAGGCGCTCTCTCTCTGAAGCATCGTCGTGGTTTTGCTTTTGGCGTTTTTGTGCGAGGTGAGTTGCATCACGCAGGCCCCAAGAAGCCCCCAAGTTAGGAAGATCTCCTGCGCCGCTGCTGCCCAACTCTGTACATTTTTAATACGGTTACTGGCCAGTAAGAATTAATTTGTTTTTAAAACTGAATATTCATGTCGATTCTGATTTGTTTTCTGTAAACGCGAACAGAGATGGGTTTATGCCAGGGAACGGGAAGAAAACCTTTTTACCCGACGTAAACCCATCTATAGATGGGCAGCACGGGAAAAAATTAAGCAGAAACGGTTTCTTCCCGCCGTAAACCCATCTCTAAACGCGAACGCTTTAAAACATATTCTAGAATACGTAATTTCATAATCAAATTGAAATACATACTTCAAATTAATTGTAAACGTAACAATCCTAATCTTAACTAATATTATAAATGCGAAAGTGAGTTTGTTTGTTACCTCTTCACGCTTTATCTACTGAACCAATCTTCCTTAAATTTCACATACACATAGCTGGAAGTACGGAGAAGGACATAGGGTACCTTTCATCCCGGGAAAAAGCACTGTTACCGTGGGAAATTCACGCGGGCGAAAGCTAGTATCATATTCATATTAATTTATTCACAATAATTTGCCAAAGATCTTAGAACTATGTACATATTAGCCTATACAGACATTGTGAATTTTAATAAACAATCTCTAAATATTCTAGAATTAAAATAATAACATATACATAATATCCAATATAAAGAGAATAATTTAGTTTCTACTATACATTTATTTGAGCCTTGAACTGTATTATTTTTAAAACAATCACATAATATTAGCGTTGATTGAAGTGTGTGGTGTAGTTAAGTGTTATTTACATAAATAAGTGAAAGATCGAAAATGGAAGTGAAATGTTACGTCCTTGTCCTTGACCTCAAAAATTAGTAAGTTCAATCCTCAAAACTCCATTAGGCACATGTACTTACTAATAAGTATTCATTAATTTTATTGTACGATTGTTTTTCTTTTTATTCTACTGAGAATCATATTCAACAATGTTTATTAATATTAAAATTATAAAGCGAGGCATAAAGACGAAGAACCAAACTTTTTCGCCTCTTTCCATATTTTTAAAAATAAAAATAAGTGATCTAAGTGATGTTAAAATAAAAAAAAAACAAATTAGATCCATTTGATCGCTTAGACAAATATAAACAGTATCGTTACGCTACCATTTTCGATGTTAATAATCACACATATAATAAAACTGTGTGTGTCTGTGTCTGTACATATGAGATAGGGCCAATAGAAGGCAAAACGATTTCAGAATTTTCGTCTGTCTGTCTGTCTTTCGACGAAAAAACTACTGGACCAAATTTGATGCGGTTTTCACTATTATATTGAATAAGGTCTAACTTAAAATCTTGGGGGTTTCATCTCGATACGTTGCTCAGAACCGGAGATATAAACATTAGTAAATTACGCGCACATAAATAAGTTTGCGCACAAGCTAGTAATGATTAAAGTATGAACTTACATTGCTGTTGATGAAGAATTCACCCCATTCCGTGTCGGCGAATATGTTCGTGACAGAATCGTACGGGATGAGGGTCAACAGCTTGATACACAACACTAACACTCCGCATATGGGCAGAAATATCAGCATGTACACCGCCTAGGGAATTGATAATATCAGCATATTAATAACTTTTTAGCGCGTTGCGCTTGCGGTCGTTGATATGATGTATTTCTTAGTTTTTCTTTTTTTTTTATTACATCTGTCAGAGTCAAGTAAGATGGCAACTTCCGATGCATGGAAAATCTCAAAAGAGATTAGTTATGTGGCATCGTATGTAAAACTAATATTGTTGTACATTTGTATTGTGTGTTAAATAAATATATAAAAATACACTGCCTAGTAAATAGAAAATATTAGCATATACACCGCCTAGGAAATATAAAATATCAGCATGTACACCACCTAGGAATATTATCATTTACATACAAGACATATGCGTCGTAAAAATGGACTCCTGATGAGTTCGAAACTATAGTCAGGGAGCCGAAAGTCCAAAGGAAAAAACTGATCTATGAAACGGGGAAGCTTTTTGATGGCCAACTATTTCCATCTCATTTATTTATATCCGCAGTTCCTCGCATAGTTGACATTTGTATCGGACACTTCTTTGTATGGGAGTCCCTTCTCTTAAAACGTAGTGGTTACATTATCTTGATTATAGTCGGCAATTCCCGACATAATCAGCACGTGAGAGACCCGTTGTCACAATCATAAATACAGTACGTCGTGTTTAAAATTTTTACAAGCTAATTATTAAAAATAAAAAACACGACTGACGAGTTTTTACTCAAAAAGTACATACAAACATATAAGTTATATACATTTTTGAAATCGCCTTCTAAAGCCCTTCAATTTGATACCCCACTCGATAAGATTGATTAAATTTTATTTTTTTGGTCTGCTATTTATCGCATATATAATCCGCCATTTTGTTTTCATGGTGACGTCATATAGCCTATGTCACTCGGAGGAATGCAAGGAATCTAAAAATACCTCTCACATCAAAATCGGTTAAGCCGTTCAGGACTTATGGTGGAATAAAGAAACTTACATACATACATACATACATACATGAACCCTGAAAACATAACACTCCTTTTTTGGTCAGTCGTGTAAAAATTATAAATGATCTTATAGCATCAGGGAATTTTATTATTATTTGCTTATTTATTAACAATAAAATAAACAAATAGGTATTTTGTCATTTTTATATAGGTAGATGTCGTTGAAAGCGAAATGTCTATTCGTCATATAGGTACTTTCGAATAGGACCGATTTATTTGTTTCTGATAATATCGTTCTATGCTGTTTTATAGGTATATTACAATAAATTTATTTCAATGCTATTTCTTCAAAGATTTTCGATCGAAACGGTATTTATAATATGCGTTTAAGAACACTCGACTAAATTTAGATAGTGTATAAGGCAGAAAATTGCGCATTCATATTATCCATTGTTCAATAAGTACAATTAAAATTAATCACCTTGCCATATGATCTCAATCCTTTGCTAAGCGCAACGAATACGATCATCCATACAACCACCAAATTGAATGCGACTTGAAACTTTATGGAGCCGAAGTATGCAGTGGACGCGAAATTCCTTTGTAGCACTTCGCCGTGAAAATACTGAGGCAAGGTTTCTTGCAACTTCACCGACGTATTTTTCCATGCCACCGCTGAAAATAGACAACATTAAGTTGGTCATTTTTTCGGATATTGTTAAGAGTAAATATATTCTATATTTGGTCGATTTGATAGCCAAGTGACGCAAACTCATTTGTTTATAAAGAGATGAGATTGAAAATGCAGGCTCGGATGAGTCACCAGACCACTAAATTAATTTTTAGTCTAGCCCGACAGTAATGCTAATAAACAAAGTCATCTAATGTAGTCTAAACAAACACCTTTTAGATTAGTTTGAGGACAACCTAAATCAACAAAAACTTAATTGAATTGTCCATTGCACTGCCGACCTTCGCATAATTTCCGGTATCATTAATCATTGTCTGATCTGAACGTCTCTATTGGACAAATATCTAAATTACACAGCTCACCTTCAAAGCCGAATTCATGAGGTAACGCCCATTTGTACTGATCATCTGACGTTATAAAGGAATCTCTGAAGTACACGAGTATCCATGATACTCCTATTATGCTGTAGATGCCGATGACTGCTTGTGTGATGAGCAAAGCCACGCCAATGCCCTGGAATATTGGCGATATCCGCCACATGTCCACGGGGCCCGCTTCCAATACTTGGCCCAAACATAGGTATAGGGTAAATAACGGTATCCCAATTAATAATGACAGTATGAAGAACTGTATTATGAAACTTGCTGAAAATAAACAAAACCGTTTATAAAATTTCAGGATGTAATATTAAATTGCAGTTCTTATCCAGGGGAAGTATATTACCCCGAAAATGATTACAATTTTCTCTTATAAAAAATCGCTACACTCGAAAGTGGCAAAACAAAATAGTTAAACACTGTTTCAAGGTTCCTTATGTAATACTTCCAGCTAGTGGAAACTAAACTAATGCATTTCTTACCTCCAAAATGAACACTGAATATGGCGAATCGTGAAATGTTAAATATTCCTACAGTACAACTCAGGCACGCTAGCATCGCACTCATCCGGTGAGGCCACACTCCAAAAGGAGGGTCTTCAGTCTCATCATTTCTGTGGACAAACAAATCAAATATATGCAAGTTTACGGAACTGACGGCAATTATCTCATTTTGTCATTTTCATTGAATGAGTCACAAAATGACCTCAGAATACAATGCGTAATCTCACTTTCACAACTTGAGCGAAACGACCTAGTTTTGCGAACTTACCTCTCTTCAGTGGCACCAATGTTAGGGTTGGCAGCTGGGACCGCGTCCAGGGACTCGGATGAGGAACTCGACGCGCTGGTACTCCTGGCTGTACTGCGGGCCGTGTTCCGCCCCGTCCACTCCCCGGTGACGTCACTCTCAATCGGCGACGGCAGCGACAAAGTCCGGTTCATAAGCAACGCTCGCCGACCAACTATGAGCGGTCCCGAACTACCATCGCTGCTCAGATTCGCAGCCGTTACTTGCAATTGTATCGGCGCACTCGTCGGCCGCATATTCACATGGTGCTCCAAGAAAAGAATCACAGGCAACGTCAGAGGTTCACATGATTCTGTCGAAATCGCCGGAAGGACAATCGGATCCAACCTTCTCATAGAGTTACGTATGCTATCGTTCGTCGTTCCCGCCCGCTCTAGTGACGAAACCATTGTTTGTCTATTACTATCAGATAAATCTGTGAAGCTTTTTGAACGTCCTAAATTACTGAGATTCACCCTCTGGTGTGTGATTTCTGAAATATTACTATCATCTATAGGCGGCGCTGAGGGTTGTACGTTCGCTATTACTACTTGAGTATTGTCATCTATAGAACTCAACTCCTCAGAATTATCAGACACTTGTTCCGTTTCGATGCATTCTTTGATCTTACAAATAAGGTCTTCTTCATCACTGTCGAAGCTTTTCGAGCTATCGTCAAGACAAGCCAATAGGGACTTGTCTAGAACTTCATCCAGATCATTTAAAATATCCATGAATTGACAAAGTGCTGACGCTTGTAATTCGTCATCATTAAAATCACTAGGCGTTTGTGATGAAAAATTAGAGTCGGATTTGTAGCATTGTGGGATGGTTTTCTGGAGATCTTCTCTTAGGTCCTCATCGTCGGAGGTTTTGTCTAGGTCTTCGCTGTCGTTGCTCTCGAATAAGCTGCTAGAAGCATCGCTGTCGGCGCTGCTTCCTGGCAAGTTCTCGCTTTGCTCATACCGACCATCGTGTACCACCTCCATTTTTATCGCTCGACCTAACTCATAGCCCGCTCTTTTGTTTGTAAACCCTGTGAAAATAATTGTCTATTCAGAATGCATTTTGATAATACTTGACAATGGGAATGACTGCAGACAATAACGTTTCCCAGATACAATCACTCACTGTTACACTTTTACTCTCTAAAAATCTTAGATAAATATTTGAAAAGTGTTCACAAATATAGATACGCTTGAAAAGTTCCAAAGCAAATATTTACATTAGAATAGTTAATGTATATTTCATGAAGGATTGTATTGTATATGTCACAATCACAAAGGAACAAAACAACACTAAACTATGAGAACAAAAGGAATCAGAAACGCACAATATTTTGATGTTATAATCTTCCACAACTTGTACATGTTGAAGCCACATTAGAATGTGCACTTTACAACTGAAACGCGCAATGAAACGTGCAACTAATAAGCGTAATTAGTGGAACGCTTGTGAAAATGGCTCAACATTAGCATGGTCCTGCAAAGCGTGTGTAAATGGACTGTTTATTTCATGACATTATCTACACAGAATTGCAGATAAGATGATAGGTACTTATCTTGTGATTCAGAAAAGCTTAACTGAACCTTGTCTACAAACAGATTGAGAGAATATTTTGGGCTAATTTATTAGCATATCCCTAGATCGAGATTTTTGTCTCGGAAGGAGACAGAGGCCTTTGCTCAGTACTAGGAAAGATACGGCAATTAAATTATTATGAGCAAAACAGCTATAGAGCCATAAATATTACAATGATAAAGGTTTCCCATACAAATATTAAATATTTATACATAAATATATAATATGTATATGGATACGGAAAACGTAGTGCTGGCAGGCCTCCCACTCGGTGGACCGACGACCTGGTGAAGGTCGCGGGATGCGCATGGATGCGGGCAGCGCAGGACCGGTCGTTATGGAAATCCTTGGGGGAGGCCTTTGTCCAGCAGTGGACGTCTTTCGGCTGAGAGAGAGAGAGATATGGATACTAGCTTTTGCCCGCGGCTTTGCCCGCGTGAATTTCCCACGGGAACAGTGCTTTTTCCCGGGATGAATGGTACCCTATGTCCTTCTCCAAACTTCTAATTCTAACTATGTGTATGCAAAATTTCAGGAAGATTGGTTCAGTAGATGAAGCGTGAAGAGATAACAAACAAACTCACTTTCACATTTATAATACTAGCTTTTGCCCGCGGCTTCGCCCGCGTGAATTTCCCACGGGAACTGTGCTTTTTCCCGGGATGAAAGGTACCCTATGTCCTTCTCCGTACTTCCAGCTATGTGTATGCGAAATTTCAGGAAGATTGGTTCAGTAGATAAAGCGTGAAGAGGTAACAAACAAACAAACAAACCAACAAACAAACTCACTTTCGCATTTATAATATTAGTTAGGATTAGTTAGGATAGGATTAACCATTCATTATTTCGCAATAATTTTTTTTCCAGACTCAATTGATATCTTTTAGATCTAGAAAGCTTGAAATAGTTCTTCTTCTGGCGAAAATAAGTCATGACTCTGTTCAGTGGATAAAATAGCTAGACTATGGGGTTCACAGAAAGTCCCCTATAATATGTATAATTAATTAACCACTATTCAATGTTCTATTGTTCTGTGTATAAGTTATTTAACAAGTACTAAATTTCATCATTTGTTAATCGTTGAAGTGTGACTGGATAGGTACCAAACAATTTATTAATGTTGTAAAATCTTAGTGCTCCCCTACGCTCCCTAAGGAACCTACATTCCAAATTTCAGCTTCCTACACCCAGCTGTGCGTTGTCTATCAGTCACTCAGTAAGGGAAGAGTTTTATATATATTGATAATAATATCTACCAACTTATATGGTTGTTTAAAGAATTCATATACATAGTACAAAATAATCAATACAATGGAAGTATCAAAGTAGGATATCCTATGTATCAGAATGATGTAACCATTTATGAAATTACTTATCAATCATTCAATGGATGAGATAAGGCACTCTCTGTTTAAAAACAATGTGTAATTTTTTTATTTCCTATGTAGTATACTAGCATATGTTTAGATTATGTTTTACTAGCTTTTTCCTGTGACTTTGGCCGCAACTTTGGTGTAAACCATTTTTTAACTTCATTCAGGTGATAACCCATCTCATGATTATAGTGATAAAGACAATGATACAAATGTTTTATCATAGAAGTTTAGGAATCATATCTCTATATTATATATTTATAGGTACCTATACAGGTTTGCGTATTATTATGCATTTGGCATAAAATAGTTTTTGTATTATTGTTGCATAATTTAGTTTTTAGTACAAAATATTGTGTTTTGATTTATTAACAGATTCTTGTTTTGAAAATTTGGTAAATAAAGCGTTACTGAAATCGGGACTTCAAAAATTTCTCTTTACTGAATGAAGGGTTTACTTAACATCTATCAAGCTAGACATACAGTATATCAAAATAAATAAATATTATGTTTCTCATTTGCTATGTATTTAGAGTTTATAGTGGAAAAATATGCTGAAAAGATTCATTGAAAGGGAACAATGAGGGATATTTTAAAAATATACCAATGTTTAACAACAAAATTAACTAAAACTACAACCATTATTTATTTGTGACCAAAAGCTCCTATCAAAATACGCTATGTTCCATGAAATATCATACTTTCGTAAAAGATTAAGTGTGAATTTAGTTGTGATGAGGGATTTGAGGGATATAACATTAGGCAGGCATTATCAAAATAGGTAATTTTTATACCTAGTTTGTGGGTATTAGGACCTACATCTCCAAGTCGGTAATTATTTATATAAAAAGACCAGTCTTCTGTATTGCTGGAAATATGTAAAACTTAAAAGCTACCTATATGAGAAAGTATAACAAAACTATGGGAAAACAACTGTAAAATCGCAAAAGATACACGCTAAGCTCGAAATCATTAATTGAAAACTTACGTTCGTCATTTACGCTTAGTTGATTTACAAAAACAACCTAAACACTCAAGTAGGTTGTTAGTTTGTATAGATTCTCTAATTTTATCCAAATTAGTATAAAATAATTAAAAAAGATACAAACAACACTATCACCATCACAATGCCTTTAGAACTATTTTTTTTAGGTCTCGGTCAACTCAACTCGGTCGGTCCGGTAGTCCGGTCGTCCGTCCGTCACTCTGTCTATCATTCATTCATTCATAAACTTCATTCTATTAACACAGATTAAAAATTGTATTAAGAACCGATTATCGATATTGATAATATCGATTAATAACCTATTATTTATATATAAATAATAAGATAAGTATGAGAGAAAAGTTGATGTTATTTATAACACACAGGCAGGCAGGATTGGTAATTTTCTAAATCGTTCCTTTCATGAAAGAAACAAAACGAATGTACGAATACCATATTTCCGTGACGAATACCTCCTATCAAAATACGCTATGTTCCATGAAATATCATACTTTCGTAAAAGATTAAGTGTGAATTTAGTTGTGATGAGGGATTTGAGGGATATAACATTAGGCAGGCATTATCAAAATAGGTAATTTTTATACCTAGTTTGTGGGTATTAGGACCTACATCTCCAAGTCGGTAATTATTTATATAAAAAGACCAGTCTTCTGTATTGCTGGAAATATGTAAAACTTAAAAGCTACCTATATGAGAAAGTATAACAAAACTATGGGAAAACAACTGTAAAATCGCAAAAGATACACGCTAAGCTCGAAATCATTAATTGAAAACTTACGTTCGTCATTTACGCTTAGTTGATTTACAAAAACAACCTAAACACTCAAGTAGGTTGTTAGTTTGTATAGATTCTCTAATTTTATCCAAATTAGTATAAAATAATTAAAAAAGATACAAACAACACTATCACCATCACAATGCCTTTAGAACTATTTTTTTTAGGTCTCGGTCAACTCAACTCGGTCGGTCCGGTAGTCCGGTCGTCCGTCCGTCACTCTGTCTATCATTCATTCATTCATAAACTTCATTCTATTAACACAGATTAAAAATTGTATTAAGAACCGATTATCGATATTGATAATATCGATTAATAACCTATTATTTATATATAAATAATAAGATAAGTATGAGAGAAAAGTTGATGTTATTTATAACACACAGGCAGGCAGGATTGGTAATTTTCTAAATCGTTCCTTTCATGAAAGAAACAAAACGAATGTACGAATACCATATTTCCGTGACGAATACCATAGGGTCAAAGTTCCTTTTTATCAACAAACTATAGAGTAGGCACTTTAATTACGTTGTTTCTGCCATTTTATTTTCGACTTTATTTTCAACACTTCAAAGATCATTATAAAGACTTCTCTTTTGTAAATCTAAACATAGAGATAATTTAATGTAAATATATTTTTTGAACTAAGCGATAAGTTTCATTTTAAAGCCTTCTCAATAGTTTGCAATACTTGTGTTCCGTTTTTAGACTTTATCAAAAGAATAAATCATGATTTTTCTCAAAGGAAATAGGATAATTAGCATCAAAATGTATTCAGCAAAGGTTTGTCAGCAAGAAAACTTTTCCTTTCATATTTCCATCGCTGTAATCGCTTAACAAATTCAGTCGAACTTAAGTTGTCCGACTGGCTGGTTGAGTGAGTGTGTGATTTGGTTAATAATTTACGTATTCCGAAAAACTTTTCAGAGAAGTTATACAAAAAGAACTCTTTGGATTAAGATTTTGTTTGTTTCTTTGACAGCTTGTGAAAGCAATGGCAGCGTATTCGAGCAAAGTGTCCCTAAATGAGGTTGTGATCGTATCAGCTGTGAGGACACCCATCGGATCCTTCAGGGGAAGTCTGGCTAGTCTATCAGCTTCTGACCTTGGAGCCGTCGCAGTCAAAGCAGCGGTCGAAAGAGCCGGCATTCCCAAGGAAGAAGTTAAAGAGGTTAATTATTGGTCACTTTCTCTTTATTAACCCAATTTACAGTTATCTTGGCCTCTTCTACAGTTAGGAATCTAGCAGTCAAACCAGTTTTTTCTCTCATTCAATGGAGGTTTGGTTTTTTCTTGTACTTTTTGGCTAACTTTATCTTTGCAGATTCTTATCAGTTTGACAGGTAAATTGTTATCACTATTCAAAACTGAGTGGTGGTGTTAATCTATGAATGTAATTTAATTAATAATATTCTATTGGCTATTAAGTACCTATTAAATTTGATTTATAGATTGTGTCCTGATTTTATATTTTTAGGTGCACATACTTAAATTTATTTTATTTTCAGATTTACATTGGAAATGTTTGTCCTGCTAATCTGGGCCAGGCTCCAGCCCGGCAAGCCTGCATCTTTGGTGGTCTGCCTAAGAGCACAATCTGCACCACAGTGAACAAAGTGTGTTCTTCAGGCATGAAGGCGATTATGTTGGCTGCACAGGGCTTGCAAACTGGAGCCCAAGATGTCATGCTCGCAGGAGGAATGGAATCCATGTCTAATGTACCCTTCTACCTTAAGAGAGGAGAAACATCCTATGGTGGAATGCAGCTAGTTGATGGAATTGTGTTTGACGGGCTCACTGATGTGTACAATAAATTCCATATGGGTAACTGCGCAGAGAACACTGCTAAGAAAATGAATATAACAAGACAAGATCAGGATGACTATGCTATCTCAAGTTACAAGCGCAGTGCTGCTGCACATGAAGCAAAAGCATTTGCAGATGAAATTGTGCCCGTACCAGTCCCCCAGAAGAGAGGAGCTCCCCCTGTCGTATTCTCAGAGGACGAAGAATATAAGAAAGTTAACTTTGAGAAATTCAATAAGTTAGGAACAGTATTCCAAAAAGAAAATGGAACTGTAACAGCTGGCAATGCATCTACTTTAAATGATGGTGCTGCTGCTTTGGTTTTAATGACAGCTGATGCTGCAGCTAGACTTAAAGTCACACCTATTGCCCGAGTTGTAGGCTTTGCTGATGGTGAATGTGACCCTATTGATTTTCCCATTGCCCCCGCTGTAGCCATTCCAAAACTTTTAGAAAAGACTGGAGTAAAGAAGGATGATGTAGCACTTTGGGAAATTAATGAAGCCTTCAGTGTAGTAGCAGTTGCCAATCAGAAGATATTAGACTTAGATCCCAAAAAAGTAAATGTGCATGGAGGAGCAGTAAGTCTTGGCCATCCAATTGGCATGTCTGGTGCTCGAATTGTTGTGCACTTGTGTCATGCTCTTAAGAAAGGAGAGAAGGGTGTTGCATCAATTTGCAATGGAGGAGGAGGAGCATCATCTATTATGATTGAAAAATTGTAAGTTTGCATACATCGCTTTACTTGTGCCTTCTATAATTTGCTGTATAACAGTTGTATCATAGTGTGAGTGGAATATTATTTATAAGTATAAAATGATTGTTGAACATATTGTCAAATTTAAATTGTATATAAAATTATTTTATACCTGGTTGTAGTGTGTGCTATGATTGTTAAATAAATCATTTATTTCCTTTAGAGAGATTTTTGTTCTTTTCCAGACCTGAAGCCAGGGAAGGCACTCCTGTCTTGACCTTTTATACAAAAGATCCATGTCCACTTTGCGACATAGTAATGGAAGAGCTAGAACCATTTAAAGATAGATTAATAATAGAAAAAGTCGACATAACAGACAAAGAAAATTTAAGATGGCTGAGACTCTATAGGCATGATATACCAGTTCTATTTTTAAATGGAAAATTCTTGTGTATGCATAAATTAGATAAACAACAGTTAGATAGAAGATTGAAAATGATTGAGGAAAATTGATATAGTTTTGAATAAGTGTAATTTATTGTGTATGGATATATGTCAATATAAAATTACATAACTTGTCTCACAAACAACTTGTTATTAGTTGATTTTACCTACTTATTGAAACAGGATATGTAAAAGTGTTGTACATGCATTTTTAATTAAAAAACCAAGCTAACACTGCTCTTAGTACATTATCGAATTTGTATGTCAATATATTGGTACTATATTGGTCAATATATTGGTGTTGAAAAAAACACGGACTTCCGCACGCGGAAGTCCGTGTTGCCTTAGCTGAAATGATAGCCTTCTATAATTTCTACTGATAACATAAAAGTAAACATAAAAGTTTGTTCTACGAGTAAATACATTATGTAGTGTAGTCTGCATACAAATTAAATGCATCTTTTCTCAAGAGATCTTTTAATAAAATTAGGTGAGAAAGAATCTGTAATCCCTTTATCGTCACATGTTCATGTTCATAATACATATGTGCGTAATAAATAAAAAATAAATAAAATTAAAAATATATTTATTTCAGTAACAATGTACAGGTTTACTTATAATGGATGGGGCCTCCTTTTAGACATCAAAGAGCCTGTGTTAGGAGACCCCGCTCCTCCTTAACTAGAAAGATACATAAAAACACATGTTGTAGCATTATAAACCAAATACTAATACATAGAATATAATACATAGAAATGTTTGTATATAAATGGACAACATTCAATGGCCCACACTAAGGACTACTAATTTTGTGTCGTGGGTCCGATTGACACCAACACAGAAACGGGCACGTCACACTCAGAACCGCAGACAAATATATGTAAAAAAATATTCGCCCGCGCTGGGAATATAACCCAGGACCTCCAATGGCGGACGGGCGTGGTGTGATGATCACTGCGCTACGTAGTACTTATATTAAGCCACAGAGTTTGTCAAACATGGAAACGATAAATATTTTTCGTATGCTTTGCTCTCCGTCCGTTTAGACGTGAAATAAGGACAAACAAACACACTATCACATTTATAATATTTACTACATCAACGAACTTCCATAGCGTAAATCAGAAATGTTCGTAGACGTTGTATTTAATTTTCTCCGACTATTTATCTATTTATTGATAAACAAACAGAACTTTCCCCTTTTTAAAGTTGGTTAGTTAATCTTTTCTCATTCACCATCTGCATTCATTCATTCACATTTAAACATCTAGTTCGTGTTCGTTCAGTTCAATCAGCTGTCATGTCATGTCATCAGCACCGAAAATTAAATCAAAAAAATATTAATTATTTTTGGGTATTTAATTGTATTTCTTCTTTCTGCATATGGCTTAATTCTAAATAACACATTAAATTTTATTTAATTCAAAAATTTGTAATAAATTATTTTCTCAAAATGATGGAGAGCTCTGCTCATGATGCTGCAATACAAACATTGGAGGCTGCTGCCCAAATGCTGATGGTAAATACTCAATTTGTGTTTATAAAATTTCAGAATAAAATGCACTGAATGTAGTAAATAATTTTATTCAGAATATTGCAATTTCTTTTTTTCTGTAACCAGGATAACAGCCATAGTTTTATTGACCTAATAATATGCTTTAAAGTTCGTGCTATGTTTTTGTAGGCACCACCTAACTTGGTGACGTCGGAGCAGCGTCATCAAGCGGAGAGTGTATTTCTTGAATTCCGAAATACTAAAAATCCTTACCAGTTGTGCCGAGAAATCTTAGAAAAATGTTCTTCTGACCAAGTTCGGTTTGAAGCTGCTGGTCTAATCAAGTCAGCACTAGTTAGAGAATGGACTTTGCTGTCTGAAAGTGATATATCGTCTTTGAGAGAATATTTATTGAATTATCTACTAAGGAAGGATGCTCCACCATTTTTGAGAGAAAAACTTTTACAAGTATGTATTTTCACTTTTTATTATTATGTACATTTGTCATACAAACACAAAATTAATATAAGTACTATGTACAAATGATGAAATGTGATACAAATTCAAAGCCACAGAGCATTTATAGTAGAGCTGTTCATAAGCTAGTAGACCTGTCCCCAGTCGACAAACTTGAGGCTTCTAACTATTGGCCACCAGACGTCTCTATTGTCGCATTCGCGGAGTTCACTTCATAGTGTCAACACGTGCCGCAGATGTGTCGAAGTTACGCGAAATTTTAGATTGTGCTCATTAACAATGAAGTGCTGTATTGTGGGGTGTAAAAGTAACACACACAACAAGGAATCACGCGATAAAAGTATATATTTTCACTCGTAAGTATTTTTACGTAATTATTCCCACAGCGGTGGATACGCGCCTGTCAGTACAGCCATCTAGTGAGTAATAGCAGAACTCAAGAGAATTAATAAAACAGTTTGCGAAAATAATTCTGCTACTGGCCAATAGGTGGCTATACAGTTTGTAAAATTAGATAAAATAAGTCGTATGTCTATCCAATAAGAGTTCATTTTTTAATTTCTGTCTACGGTAAGTATACGTCCCCCGCTCCCCTCCCAATGCGGACACTGTCTTTCATATGTAAAATGCCTATGCGCATCTCCTCTCCATACATACTTCGTGTTCAAAGCTAATGAAAATAAACAAGAATGTGAGTTTTATTTTAAATAATGTTTGTTTCAGACTATTGCTATCATAATCAAAAGAGGTAGCATTGATGATGGAGGAAGGGAGCGGAAAGCTTTGCTTGGTGAATTGGAAAAGATAATTCTAAGTTCACCAATAAGTCAGCAGAAATTGGCAAGCTCACTTATATTATCCATAATGCAGGAATATGCCATAACTGTGAAATCCGCTGATGTAGGATTGATTTGGGAAGTCCATTTCAGATTGAAGAAGTCTTTTGAAGCTTTGGATTTGAAGCGTATATTTAGGTTTACTGTAGGTGTGTTAGAACAGATAGTCCGATCAGGACATCGCCCCGAAGGGGAACAAGCATTATTGACTAAGCAACTTTTGACTATTGTAGAAACAGTATTATGTTGGAGTCATGTGTCCCCATTATTATCAAAGCGATTGATTGGTGCATTTGAAGCAATATATGATTGTGACACTCCTCCGGCCTTACGTTTGAGTATGAATTGGAAAGACACAATAATGCAGCCTGAGCTTCTAGCTTTGTTCTTTGAAATACATATGTATGTTAGGTCTAATCCGGACTTGGCTGGGCCGTCGCTTACATGTCTCGTCCAGCTTGCTAGTTTAAGTGGAGTTGTAGTTTCTATTCGTAATTTTAAGCAACAGTACTTAGAGAATTATGTGAATAGTTTCCTGAATATGATGGCTTATATTCAGCCTGTTGAGAGGGAGATGTTAGGAATAGCAGATATCTATCGGAGACTTATTCAGTTCTTCACTCCGTGTATGATAGCAGGAACACCCCCAGCATTCCTACAGAATTTAACAACATTGACTTGTCACTGTATCAGAGGATCAGTCATAGAAGAAGGAGTAAGTATTACTTCATGTTTCTCTTTATTTTATATTTTTATGATTAACTTTTAAGCCACAGGGTGCAAATTTCAAATTCAGCTTTAAATAAACTGGCATTCAAGATTTTTATTAGAATAAATCACATTTTAGATCAATGATGATACAGTATGGAGGGAGTCGCTCAATAAATTCCTACACACATGGTCCAGTATAGTCCATAGTTCAATAGTCCACGACGCAGGATACACTGATGAAACACTAATTAATCCATGTATAGAAATCTTCAATACTTATCTACAGTGCCGGCTAGCTCCACCGGATGGAACAAGGTATTTGAAATTAAAAATTTTAAATGATACATCTTGAATCTTGATGAAATTTCTTCTCTAATCTTGATTGGCACTCATTAATTAATATAATCATCATCTTATTCAAATATCTTAGGTAAGAGTGTTAAAATTTTCCTGTTTTGACTTAAGCAAAATTCCCTACCAAATATCTATTTTCATGAGGCAGAAATAAAAATATTAGATTATAATAAGTCATAACTAATATTATAAATGCGAAAGTTAGTTTGTTTGTTTGTTACCTCTTCACGCTTTATCTACTCAACCAATCTTTCTGAAATTTCGCATACACATAGTTAGAAGTACAGAGAAGGACATAGGGTATCTTTCATCCCGGGAAAAGGTTCCCGTGGGATATTCACGCGGTTCGCCCGCGTGACGAAAGCTAGTGTATTATAAACTAGCTGTTGCCCGCGGCTTCGCCCGCGTGAGTTTCGCTTAGATGAAAAGTCTTTTTGTATTCCAAACAGTTTCAGATGTTTCGGATCTTCGATTTTTATACGTCTACAGAAAATGCTCATCAGATTATTCAAGTTTTGCTAAGGCGCCATTTCCATATATGTTATAGTATAGCTGGTCTCTGGGAGTTATTCATCAGATATTCCAGATCTTCAATTTTTATACGTCAGCAGAAAATGCTCATCAGGTTGAACGACTTTTGTTAAGGCACCATTTCCATATTTCTTATGGTTTAACTGTTCTGTTATGATTCTTCATCAGGTGTTCCAGTTTTCAAAATCAATTATAGCCTATATGTTGCCCAGGCTTAATAGCTATACAACAAAAAAAGTTTCATTCAAATCCGTCCAGTAGTTTTTGCGTGAAATGTACATACATACAGACAGACAGACAAGAAATTCCAAAAATTTTTTTTTGTTTTCTATTGTTCTTTTTAAGTGTCCCTCTATCCATTTTAGTCAAAAATACTAAATGTACAGACAAAATATTTTTACTGTTTTATTATATGTATAGATAATAATAGATCAAGAAAATGTTATGTTGGCTTTCCCGAAGACAAAACTTGTTCTTTCTGCAAAATGCAACAATTAATTTTTTGTCGACAGAGGTACAGAAAATACAGAAGAAGACATAAAGGATGAAATCGAAGAAGACGAACGCAAGCAACACAGCAACGTTCTGCTGACAATAGGCGCCATTGCGCGGAAGGCACCTGCGCACTGTTGCCATGTTTTGTTTACTTTACTACAGGATAGAAGCAAGAGGTAAAAGTTCATCAAATTAGTCCTTTTCTTGCTTGTCTCTCTGTCTTTCAAGCTTCTCATTGCGGCCGCTTTAGCAACGAAAGTTTTGCATCCAGTTGTTAAAAAAGATGAAGTAAGAAGTATGTTAAAAAAGAATAAATCTTTCTTCACAACTAGTTACCCATCATTATCTGCCTTACCTTATCATCTGGGGTCGGCGCAAAATGTCCTTTCTGTCCATAATTGTCTATTCTTTGCCATAGTTTTATCAACTCCCAATACCTTCATATCCTCCCCAACACAATCCATCCATCTCTTTTTAGGCCTTCCTCTCCCCCTATATCCACCTACTTTCATTGACACAGCACTCCTTTATAAATGTTTGTTTGTAATATATTGGGTAAAACTAAACGCAGGCGTTTCCTGTTATCGCCGCCAGGCGTTTCGGGGTTCTCACACTGCTAGCGTGGATGGCGTCGCGTGTGGTCCGCCATTGCATTGTCCAGGGCGATATCGGTTTGATTTTAATACGCGGAGCGGTCTCGCGTCTTTTGCTTGTTGTTTAGTTTGAGTGATAATTGTGAATTTCCTGTTTGTTAAATAACTATTGAATTTGTGTTTGTGAAAAACTCTGTTATTGTGACTTTTTCTTGTGAGAGGTGAAACGTGGCTGGCTGTTCACATCTGGCTGTTCCCGAGTGAAACTACGGGAAGAAATCTATTTAGTTGTTATGGGGAATTGAGATCTCAAGGGTTAGGTAGGGTGATTAGGAATTCCCCCTTCCCGAAGACACTCAAGTTTGGATCCGAAGAGAAAGAAGATTTAATTTGGTAAGTGTTCAATTGTAGTTAATTTATAGGTTAGGTTATCATATAGGGCCCTGTAGCGGGTCTCTATTGTTTCCCCTAATTTTTTGTACTTCTAATGTAGTTTGGTGCCCAAACTTTTAGTACAAAATTTTTTCGTACATTTTTATTAATCCTAATTTAGTATAGCCTATTTTTGATTCCCCTAAGTTTTTAACGCCGTACATTCGCATCCTAAATAAGGCACTAGGCCTAATAATTTATTATTTCTAATATTCACAAATACTAATTCATATTTCGCACAAAACAATTAAGCACAAAAGTGCAACGCCTAATAATTTTTGTTCTACAAAATACTTCCCAAATAAGTCATTAGGCCTATTAATTAATTATTTCTAATATTCACAAACACTAATTTATATTTCACACAAAACAATCGTGTAACGCCTAATGCAGCATGCGAGCAAGCATGCAAGCAAGCATGCAGCATGCAAGCAAGCATGCAGCATGCAGCATGCAAGCAAGCATGCAGCATGCAGCATGCAAGCAAGCATGCAGCATGCAAGCAAGCATGCAGCATGCAAATATTTCTGGGTGGCTCCACCAGAAGACTCGCTCCGTCGGCCCTTCGATTCATTCGTGCACTCATTTCTCTCAGGACCTCCTTCGCGAGCTTCTGGTTCCGCGCGAAGGAATAACACTCTAGTATAGGGCAAAGTTGAGCCACGTGGAGTCGGGGTGCTCTAAGTCGGATCTTTGACTTATGAAGATTTTTAGGAATTATTATCAGTAGTACATTAGATGTGACCAACAAGTTATAATTTATCAGAAGTGATTATTATAGTAAGTAATAATTGTCTCAAACAAAGTTATAGGAGGTTATCGTTAGGTGTAAAAAATTAAAAGCCAAACAATTTTAGAACATCTAATAATAGAAATTCAAAATTTGGATCTAATAATTGTTAGGCTAAATTATTATTGTGCAAAAATATAAATTAGGCGAGACAATAATTTGAATTTCAAGTTTAGGCCAATAAGGTTCGGCGAAGTGAAATTAGTAACAAAAAATTTAAGCGAAACAAAGGGCACCCCCCTGTAGCTCCCTTCATAAGCTACGGTGGTAGCAGACTGCGTTAAGTTAGTTAGGTTTTAGTCGGGCAAACGTGGTGCCGCGTGGAGATTTTTTCCCGGTACTTATTTTTACCGGTGGTTTTTTCCCGGTGAAGTTCCGGTACAGAATTCTTCCCGCCGCTTCGTTTGTCCGGATTCTCTCTGCCACATTTTCTGGCAGCAGAGCGTAGTTGCTCTGCACATTTTCTGGTAGCAGAGCGTAGTTTATCTACCCTCTATTTGTTCGTTTGTAAAAAAATAATTAATTGTTTGTATAAGAATATTTGTAACCTTTTTTGTATTTGTTTGCGGTTTGTACCGTGCGTTCCGGGTTTGTGCCATTCTCATACCTACCGCGGTTCTTCGTGTAGTTGCTTGATTTTGTTGTTTTTTATTTACCTTTTGTTATTTTTTGTTTGTGACTTGACGCGATGGCGAGGGCCTCCAATGCTAGGGCGACACTCGCCAACGAATTGAGATGGTTTGTGACGGCCGGAGGACTCCTGTCCCGGAAGGACAGGGAGGGCGCCATACTGCTAAGAGCGGATCACCTCCACTCACGATTGATTAGCGCGGAAGCGGCCATGGCGGCGCTTACCGAAGCCGATCTTACCCCGGAGGCCTACGCAGGTCACATGGCGGACATGGACCAGATCCTGAGTCTGCACGATGATATCGCGGAGGCGGTGACCGCAATAAGGGCGAGACAGGCTGGCGGACCAGCCCCTCGCACACCTGTTAGACAGGAAGGACCAGCGGTTACTGGTCGGCTCCCCACCCTTCAGCTGTCCCACTTTGGGGGTAGGATGGAGGAGTGGGTAGCATATAAAAATATGTTTGAGTCCCTGGTCGTAGCACGACAGGATTTGTCGAAGGCCCAGAAGATGGCCTACCTCCTCTCCACTCTTGAGGATGAAGCGCGGTCGCTCATCCAGCACCTCCGGGTGGAGGACGACCAGTACGATACGGCTTGGGAGTTATTGAACTCCCGCTACCAAAACTTACGTTTGTTAGCGGATGCGCACGCCGCACAGTTGATGGCCCTGCCCAAGGTGGCCAACAGGGCACAGTTGCGCCTGCAGTTGCTCACGCCCGTTACAGTGGCCTGTAACGCGCTCCGCACACTGGGGCTGCCGGTGGACCAATGGTCCTTTTTGTTGGTGCACATTGTATTGGGCAAATTGCCCAATGACATCCGCTCGCGATTTGAGCGCGAAAATGCGGAGCGGGATAGCACCACCCTACCAACATTCACTGACTTGGTGAAGTTTTTGGAGTTTGAGGCACGGGCCGCTGAGAATACCATGACGGACTCAGCGCCATCCAGAGCGCCTGAACGTAGGCCCTTGGAACCCTCATGGCGAGGGAGGCCCCAACAGGGACGGCAACCGCCACCGCGTGGAGCTGGTGCGCGGGTTGCACACACGGCAGCAGTCGCGAGGGACGCGGACTGCCTGCAATGTGGTCGGATGGGCCACAGCCTGCTGCAATGCAGGGACTGGCAGGGACTGCCAGTACAAGATCGGCGCCGCATGGCAAAGCGGCATGAACTTTGCTTTTATTGTTTGGGCGGTCACTATGCACGTGACTGTCCCAGTGCCATACCATGCAGTGCATGCCGTGGGCGGCACCACGCGATGCTTTGCATGAACCGCAACGGGGATGGCACCCGGATGTTGAGGCAGGGGTCCCCTATGGGCGGGGGCGCTCCTGCGCGAAGCCCTCCACCACCGGACGGAGGACGCGGCTTCGCTCGTCGCACCCCCCCTCGGGAGGGGGGTCGCGTACCTGCGCGGGTCTTGGCGGACCGGGACCACGCGCCCCAAGGTCATGGCCAGTATGTAGCTGGCCAGGCCCCGGATAGGGCCCCCATGGGCGGGGGCCCTAGATCGGACGTGAGAGTGGGGACACCCCCCTCCACGCGGGTTACCAATACCCAACACATGCAGCCGCAGCGGTTTTCTCCGCCGCTGCACGAGTACCCACGGCTGGAGTACCACCCGCCGTACCATATGTATGGCCGGGCCGCGGGTTATACCCCCCTCAGATGGGGATGTGCACTCGCCCGCCATATTATCCGGGTCAGTGGCGCGCCCCTGGTTTGGAGAGAGTGGGGAGCCCGTAACTAGCTTGCTCCCTTGCTGGGACAGAGCCGCGGACGGTTCTGCTCCCTACCGCGGGGGTCCGCGTATGGGGTCGTAGGGGGGAAGCCATTAATTTGAGAGCTCTGTTGGACTCAGGGGCTCAAAGCAGTTTGGTTACCACTCGAGTGGCACGCCAGTTAGGTTTAGTCGTGGAAGACTCGCCTGTGCCACTTCTTGGAGTTGGTGGCATACAAGTGAAGTGTCTGACGGGCCAGACACTTGTCACCTTTTCTTCGCTGAAGTCCTCCACAATGAGGATCACGACTTCGGCTATGGTAATGGATACCATTGCGGGTTGGCACCCCTCGACAGACATACCGCCGGGTGTGTTGTCTTTGGTTTCGGGTCTGGATTTGGCCGACCCCTTTGTCTTTCATCCCGGCCCAGTGGACTTGCTCCTGGGCTCGGACGTATTGGGTTGGATTTTGTTGGGTACACAGAAGGCTCTGGGTTCGTCTTCACTGATGGCAGTGTCTACGATTTTTGGTTTTGCCCTGATGGGCCCTGTGTTTGATAATGGCACCGCGGAGGAGCCACCGGTTGTCGCATCTGCGTCCTTGGCCAAGACCATGCAAAGGTTTTGGGAGGTGGAGGAGCCACCTATGAGTTCCAGGATGGATCCGGAACACGCTGAGTGCGAAGCCCTTTTTCGATCAACCACGGAGAGGTTGCCCTCCGGTCGGTTTGTAACTAGGTTACCCTTTGTTGCCTCTCGTCCTAGCCTAGGGCAAAGTAGGGCGCTTGCGGAGAAACGACTGCTGTCCATGGAGCGACGTATGCAGCGTGACCACGTACTTCGCGATAAATATATTGAATTTATGCGCGAGTACGAGGATTTGGGTCACATGTCTCCGGCTCGAGTTGATTGGAGCTCAACTGAGCATTATTTTTTGCCCCACCACGCGGTGGTGAAGGCCTCAACGGGCAAGTTGCGGACTGTCTTTGATGGGTCCGCACCCACTTCGAACGGAGTTTCGTTGAATCTATGTTTGCATTCAGGTCCCAAATTGCATAGGGACATAATTGACATCATCTTGAACTTTAGAAGACATCAAGTGGTTTTTGGCGCGGACATCCGGATGATGTTCCGCCAGACAGTCATACATCCTGAGGACAGGCGATTCCAGTTGATACTCTGGCGTGAGCGCCCTGAGGATCCTGTGACGGTGTATGAACTCAATACAAACACCTATGGTTTGAAATCTAGTCCCTATATCGCCATCAGATCATTGCTTGAATTGGCAGAGCGGGAACGGATCCGCTTTCCCCGTGGGGCTTCCGTGCTGTCACGTGACTTGTATGTAGATGACGTGTGCACCGGAGCCCAGAGTATTGAGGAGGCCCTCCTACTGCGGGATGAATTGATTGAAATATTGAAGACAGGTGGCTACGAACTACGTAAGTGGTTGTCTAATGAGCCTAAAGTTCTAGAAGGGATCCCGGAGGATCACCAACAGAACCCTCACCTGTTTGAGGATGTGGATGATCCCAACAGGATAGCGGTGCTGGGCATGCAGTACCAGCCGCTAACCGATATTTTTACATTCCAAGTGGACTTGGAAATACCAAAAGTCTGGACTAAGAGAACGGTGTTGTCCGTAATAGCTCGTATGTTTGATCCAAGCGGTTGGATCAGTCCAGTGATATTCTCTGCAAAGTGTCTTCTTCAGAGACTTTGGACTTTGGGCGTCTCGTGGGACGAGCCGCTGTTTGGCTCTCCATTGGATGATTGGCTCGAGTTGTTTTCATCGATTAAGGAAGTCAATCGGATTGCCTTGCCTCGTCGAATATTGCCCCCGGGAAATATCGAGCCAGCCTGCATGGCTTTTGTGACGCGTCGGAGCGAGGCTACGCCGCGTCAGTCTATATGCGGACAGTTGACGCCGATGGCCGGGTCAATGTCTCGCTTTTGTTAGGGAAGAGCAAGGTCGCCCCCATCAGGACTAGGCTGACTATTCCCAAGCTTGAGTTGAGTGGAGCTCACCTTCTTTCTAAATTGTTGCATCACGTTGCCAGTGAGCTGGCGGCCACGGTCGAGATACGGGACATCTTCGCCTGGTCGGATAGCCAGGTCGCGCTTGCATGGTTGCGCGCGGCCCCACATACCTTGGAGGTTTTTGTGGGAAATCGGGTTTCCCAAATCCAGAATATCGGAATTGATATAACATGGAGACATGTGCCGGGAGAGCTTAACCCAGCGGACTGTGCCTCCCGAGGTTGTACGGCACCAGAATTGGTGTCACACCCGCTCTGGTGGGGTCCAGAGTGGCTGATGGGATCAGAAACATCTTGGCCTGTCTGTCAGACAGATGTTACTTCTTTGAGTTTGACTGGGCTCCGTGTACATGCTGTAGTCGCTGAGACGACGTCGGAGCCGGATTGGCTACTTGCTCGGTATAGCAGTTTGGATAAGCTTCTGGGTGTTACCAGTTGGATTAAGCGTTTCATACATAATTGTAGAAACCCACAGGCAAAGCGGTTGGAGCCGATTGCAGGTGCAGAAGAGCGCCGGAGCGCATTGTTGCATTGGGTCCGTGTCGTGCAGACCGGACGGTTTGAGTCAGAGCTTCGTATTTTGCGCGACGGACGCGCTAAGTTGAAGGGCGCGGTCGCTCGTTTGAACCCGTACATCGACTCGGATGGGCTTCTTCGGGTTGGAGGCAGGCTCCGGAAGGCGGATCTTCCATATGAGACTCGCCATCCTCTGTTGTTGCCCAAGGGCGGACCCTTGGTGCAGCTTTTGGTGTCTGATCGACACATTCGTAACGCCCATGCTGGGTGCAATGCTTTGTTGGCTATTTTGCAACGCGAGTTTTGGATTTTGTCTGCCCGAAGAGCAATCCGTAGTGTCCTGTTTCGATGTATTGCATGTTATAGGTTGAAGGCATCCACGATGCAACCACAGATGGGTGATTTGCCCGCTGATCGAATCCGACCTTCGAGACCGTTTGACGGCGTTGGAACCGATTTTGCCGGTCCCTTTTCGATCAAGGCTTCTCCCTTTCGTAATGCCCGTATTGTGAAGGGCTATTTGTGTGTATTTGTTTGTTTGGCCACCAAGGCTGTCCATTTGGAGGTGGTATCGGCTCTGACTACGGAGGCCTTCGTCGCCGCGTTGGATCGCTTTGTTTCGCGTCGAGGTCTACCTTCCCTTATTAGGTCTGACAATGGCACAAACTATAAAGGAACTGTAAATTATCTTAAGGATGTTTCTGTGTTTATTGATAAAAATTGTACTAGTTTAAGTCAAATTGCTGCCCAAAGGGGAATAACCTGGAAGTTTAGTCCCCCAAGTTGCCCCCATTGGGGAGGGATTTTTGAAGCGGCTGTGAAATCCGCAAAGACCCACCTCCGCCGCATTATCGGAGAAACGGCTCTAACTTTTGAAGAGCTGGCCACAGTGTTTTGTAAAGTTGAGGCGGTCCTCAACTCTCGTCCTCTCTGTCCGCTATCTCCAGATCCAAATGACTTGGAAGCTCTCACCCCTGGTCATTTTTTGGTGGGAGGGCCGTTGAATGCCCTGCCCGAATACCCGTGGAAGGATGAACGCGTATATCGGTTGTCGCGTTTTCAAATGTTGCAGCAAATGAGCCAGGACTTTTGGCGTCGCTGGTCGCTTGAATATTTGCATTTGCTGCAGCAAAGAGTGAAGTGGACAGACAGGACTGAGCCTCCCAGGGAGGGTGATTTAGTATTGTTAAAAGAGGCAAATTTGCCCTCATTGCTTTGGCGACGAGCTCGCATATTACGTTTGATTCTTGGCGGAGATGGCACTCCGCGTGTGGCTGAGGTGTTGGTCGACGGTTCGATTTTAAGGAGAGGTGTGACCTCTCTCGCCCGCCTTCCCGTAGAGTAAGCTAGCGGTCTGCTTCTCAGACCGGGACGGGGGATGTTTGTAATATATTGGGTAAAACTAAACGCAGGCGTTTCCTGTTATCGCCGCCAGGCGTTTCGGGGTTCTCACACTGCTAGCGTGGATGGCGTCGCGTGTGGTCCGCCATTGCATTGTCCAGGGCGATATCGGTTTGATTTTAATACGCGGAGCGGTCTCGCGTCTTTTGCTTGTTGTTTAGTTTGAGTGATAATTGTGAATTTCCTGTTTGTTAAATAACTATTGAATTTGTGTTTGTGAAAAACTCTGTTATTGTGACTTTTTCTTGTGAGAGGTGAAACGTGGCTGGCTGTTCACATCTGGCTGTTCCCGAGTGAAACTACGGGAAGAAATCTATTTAGTTGTTATGGGGAATTGAGATCTCAAGGGTTAGGTAGGGTGATTAGGAATTCCCCCTTCCCGAAGACACTCAAGTTTGGATCCGAAGAGAAAGAAGATTTAATTTGGTAAGTGTTCAATTGTAGTTAATTTATAGGTTAGGTTATCATATAGGGCCCTGTAGCTCCCTTCATAAGCTACGGTGGTAGCAGACTGCGTTAAGTTAGTTAGGTTTTAGTCGGGCAAACGTGGTGCCGCGTGGAGATTTTTTCCCGGTACTTATTTTTACCGGTGGTTTTTTCCCGGTGAAGTTCCGGTACAGAATTCTTCCCGCCGCTTCGTTTGTCCGGATTCTCTCTGCCACATTTTCTGGCAGCAGAGCGTAGTTGCTCTGCACAATGTTCCTCTTCCCTCCTCATCAGTTACCCAAAAAAGATAATTTATTCCTGTTCCAAATCCAGTTTCTTCACAAAGTCAATTGAGAAGGGAACCAGGAACAAAAGTAATATTCTTCTACGCAACTAGTTGCTAACTTAGAATTACCTACACCTGCGATTAAATTAATTATAAACCTTTTTAAATCTTATAAGTACCTAGTTGTTTCTCACTATCATAACTTATTTTCTTACAAAAAAAGTGCAACAATTTCGTTACTTATCCTAATAATAATATTATAAATGCGAAAGTTTGGATGTGAGTTTGTGTCTATGAGTTTGTGAGGATGTTTGTTACTCAATCACGCAAAATCTACTGGACGGATTTCGATGAAATTTGGTATACGGGTAGAAAAATACCGGGAATAGCACATAGGGTACTTCTTATACCGAAATTCCCATGGGAGCGAAGCCCAGGGGCGTGGCTAGTTTTATATATACCTATTGATGATATTCATATGATATGGGTAATTTATAAATGTTATTGCATGTAACAGATTAGAGTCTCAACTGCAACTGATGCACATGGGGAAGTTGCCGGTGAGCAGCGGCAGTGAACTAGTCAACCTGTTTGAAGACCTCCACTGGATTTTGATGATTGCTGGTAAGGAAAACACTACACTTAAAGTTGTGCTCCCCTATACTCCCTAAGGAAGATTCCTTGCATGTAGATGTAGATACATACTCAGCTTCTTACGCCCAGTAGTTTTGATGTGTCAGTCACTCAGTACTCTTTACCTAATCCCAGCCGATGACTTTGCTTTGTTTGACGATGTTGTTTTTTGTTTAGGACAACTTTTTTTGTGCAGTTGAAGAACTGCAAAAGTAAATTTTCTGGATACGCTCACTACACCGTAGACCTCACCTCTGTCACAAAATTAATATTAGTACTACGTACAGAAAGGAAACTCCCTGCCCCTCCCGCAATATGGCACCCCCCCGCTCCTTCCGCACTTCTCCCCCGTTCTTGTGTAACTGTGGGACGTTCGCATTGAATTATAAATAAATATGGAAGTGTAATTGTCATACAACGAACGCTCTAATCTTGGTTCCATTTACGCAAACAAATGTACTTAAATACAACAAGACACTCACACATTCTCATAGAAAAAGCTAGTACACGATTGGGCGCGTCAAGGTCACGGGGCGGGGTCAACACACCGCGGCAGCCGGCTACCGCTCAAACAAACGGCTCAGCCGCTTCGCGTTTGAAGTCTCGGACTCGGCACAGAATTAATATAAGTACTACGTAGTCTCGGCAAAGGAAAGAAAGGTAATTCCGCTGTTCTTCATATCTGTGTGGTTTCTACACCACTTTACGACACACGATGGCATATTTTTTTAAATTAAACTTGCGAAATTACTCGATGATACGTACAATTGACACTTATGTGTTAGGTACAAGTACAACCGTTGAACTCGCAGCGCCACGGCGAACTGAGGCGAAGTGAGGTGTGTATTTTACGCCCCGCCCACAGAGGTGTATATTTCGTGGAACCATTTTTTTGGCGTTGTTAGAGTTCTATGGTATATTAGTTCGTTGGACGTTCGACTATGAAAACGCACACATTGACGTGGTACTGACGTGTTCACGGATATACAGTTTCATTTGTAGTAGTAGTAGGCATATTTGACGCGCCGTTTCTATGAAGCGCCCGCCCTGTGCCTCTGTCCTCAGACAAGATTGTGGTCAAGAGCAAACCCATTTTTTATTTAAAAAAAAAAAGAAAATTATAGTTTTAAATATGTTAATTGGTTCCTTTTCCAGGTCACTTCCTAGCAGTGGATTGCACCGAAGGCGAGACTATGATGATCCCGCCAGAAATCATCACGTATAGTATTAGGGAGAATGCGAATATTGACGCCTCACTCAGATACCTCGTCGGGGAAACCACTAATACGGAAAACGTGGATCCTATTCTCATGTAAGTGTTATTTTTTATTGAATTAGGCCCGTTTTTCGTCAGTTTTCATTCGTGAATTATTGTTTTTTTTAAGTTACAGACTAAACTCGATTTTTTCCTAATTGTCCTATCATGTAAACAATCTTCACAGTACTTTTTGTTAAATTTTGTTGAAAATAAATCACATATTAGTTCAAACCTAAACATTCTAAAGTAAAACATTAGTTAACCACGAAAGTAATTTCCTAAAAAGTCTATTTTAATTTATATTATCGTAAAATCATAAAAAGACATGGTAAGATTGTTTACATAATAGGACAATTATGAATAAATGGACTTTAGTAGTATTTCGGAACGACCATTGCTGAATTAAACATAAAAGAAACTTAAATGGCCAACACTCAACGGCCCACACTAAGCACTAAGCTTGTACCGTGGGTCCGATGGACACAGAAATGAACACAACACACCCAGAACCGCAGACAAATATCTGTGAAAACAAGTCAATCTTACCATGTCTTTTTATGATTTTACAACAATATAAATTAAAATAGTCTTTTTTACTAAATTACTTTCGTAGTTAATAAATGTTTAACTATAGAATGTTTAGGCTTGAACTAATATTTGATTTATTTTCAACAAAAAGTACTGTGAAGTGAGTTTGTTTGTTACCTCTTCACGCTTTATCTACTGAACCAATCTTCCTGAAATTTCCCATGTATATAGTTAGAAGTACGGAGAAGGACATAGGGTACCTTTCATCGCGGGAAAAAGCACTGATGCCGCGGGCGGAAGCTATTTATGAATAAATGGACCATACAAATATTTGCCACATCCTTCAAACAAGTACAAACATTTCATCGAACCCCATTGCGCAGGCAATACAAAAACTGCCCCTATTTATCACTTCATAACCAATTACTTATACATATGCAACTTATCTTGGAAAGAGTAAAAACTATAATAAATGATACCTTGACAATGAATATGATACAAGGTCTTTTTTTTGTAGTATTTGTATTTACGCATGAACACTAAATAAAGACATGCCAGACAGATTATGACGTAATAAAAGTGCAAAATGTCAAAGTACAAAGTACAGAAAGTGAACGTGAAATTAAGAGTACATAACGTTATTAATTTGTTATGTTTTCCGTAAAAAAAAATGTTTTATCTTGTCTAGCTTTTGGTACACTATCACTCTGTCGCACGATAAGCAAGAAATTTTGTATACCTACACCAGCTTCCCGCTTCTTCGTTTATACCCCAAGTTAAGTGGCGTATCAATTAGACGTTTACGCTAGATTTAAGTTAGACTTTTACAACAATACAACTGTAAACCATTACTAAAAGTAGTTCTTGCGTAATGCGTGTACAAACGTACAAATTATAGACAAAAAAGGCGATGAGAGTGTATCAGTATCAACGTCACTCGGTCAATGCTCTGCATTCGCGGTTGGTAACCCAGTGTTGATTCCGAGTCATCACGATGATGACTCATGTACAGTGACTTATGAGTCTAGATAATTTCGAAAGCTTTAAATTTTTCCCAAATCACAGATTTCCATCTACTCTCAAGCTCCCGACAAAACTCGTGTTTTTCAAACCATCTATTTTTAGTCCCATTTGAATCCATTGCTGGGCAGAAACTGGACGATACCATTTCTCCTACTAAAGTTATTAATGCAAAAGTTTGATGAAATTTGGTACACAGGTAGAAAAATACTGGGAATAGCACAGAGGGTAGAATTTCTCTGCACCAAATTTCATCGAAATCCGTCCAGTAGATTTTGCGTGATTGAGTAACAATCTCACGTCAAAACTTTCGCATTTATTTAGTTACTAGCTTTTGCCCGCGGCTTCGCCCGCGTGTATTTCCCACGGGAACAGTGCTGTTTCCCAGGATGAAAGGTACCCTATGTCCTTCTCAGTACTTCTAACTATATGTATGCGAAATTTCAGGAAGATTGGTTCAGTAGATAAAGCGTGAAGAGGTAACAAACTCACTTTCGCATTTATAATACTAGCTTTTACCTGCGGCATCGCCCCCGTGAATTTCCCAAGTGAACAGTGCTTTTTCTTGGGATGAAAGGTATCCTTTGTCCTTTTCAGTACTTCTAAAATGTGTATGCGACTGTGCAATATATGTAATTTCAGGAAGATTGGTTCAGTAGATAAAGCGTGAAGAGGTAACAAACAAACTCACTTTCGCATTTATAATATTAGTTAGGATTAGTGTGATATAAGATGTGAAGTGTGGTGTGATTGTGTAGGTTGATCGGCGAAATCCTCCGTATAAGTGCGTGGGAGTGCGCGGCGCTGGAGGCGGGACTCGGCATTGTGTTCAGTCCGGAGTTGTCGGCGACCATCTCTTGGCTGCTCAAGATATGGGCCAACTCGTATCTGATGCAGCAGGCGTCGCAGTATTCTGAGGTGAGACTTTAATTAAATTGACTTATTTTTAATGTAAAGCTTTTGAGTAAGGATTTGTTCAGCCAGGAGCTGTTGGCAACCATCTCGTGGCTACTCAAGATATGGGCCAACTCGTATCTGATGCAGCAGGCGTCGCAGTATTCTGAGGTGAGACTTTAATTAAATTGACTTATTTTTAATGTAAAGCTTTTGAGTAAGGATTTGTTCAGCCAGGAGCTGTTGGTAACCATCTCGTGGCTACTCAAGATATGGGCCAACTCGTATCTGATGCAGCAGGCGTCGCAGTATTCTGAGGTGAGATTTTAATTAATTAACAAATTTTTAATTGAAAGCTTTTGAGTTAGGATTTGTTCAGCCAGGAGCTGTTGGCAACCATCTCGTGACTGCTCAAGATATGGGCCAACTCGTATCTGATGCAGCAGGCGTCGCAGTATTCTGAGGTGAGACTTTAATTAAATTGACTTATTTTTAATGTAAAGCTTTTTAGTTAGGATTTGTTCAGCCAGGAGCTGTTGGCAACCATCTCGTGGCTGCTCAAGATATGGGCCAACTCGTATCTGATGCAGCAGGCGTCGCAGTATTATAAGGTGAGACTTTAATTAAATTAACTAATTTTTAATGTAAAGCTTTGGAGGTAGGATTTGTTCAGCCAGGAGCTGTTGGCAACCATCTCGTGGCTGCTCAAGATATGGGCCAACTCGTATCTGATGCAGCAGGCGTCGCAGTATTCTGAGGTGAGATTTTAATTAATTAACAAATTTTTAATTGAAAGCTTTTGAGTTAGGATTTGTTCAGCCAGGAGCTGTTGGCAACCATCTCGTGACTGCTCAAGATATGGGCCAACTCGTATCTGATGCAGCAGGCGTCGCAGTCGACTTTAATTAAATTGACTTATTTTTAATGTAAAGCTTTTTAGTTAGGATTTGTTCAGCCAGGAGCTGTTGGCAACCATCTCGTGGCTGCTCAAGATATGGGCCAACTCGTATCTGATGCAGCAGGCGTCGCAGTATTATGAGGTGAGACTTTAATTAAATTAACTAATTTTTAATGTAAAGCTTTGGAGGTAGGATTTGTTCAGCCAGGAGCTGTTGGCAACCATCTCGTGGCTGCTCAAGATATGGGCCAACTCGTATCTGATGCAGCAGGCGTCGCAGTATTATGAGGTGAGACTTTAATTAAATTAACTAATTTTTAATGTAAAGCTTTGGAGGTAGGATTTGTTTAGCCAGGAGCTGTTGGCAACCATCTCGTGGCTAGTCAAGATATGGGCCAACTCGTATCTGATGCAGCAGGCGTCGCAGTATTCTGAGGTGAGATTTTAATATACAAATCATCAAAAAAGAAAAACTATTGTCGGTTAAGCGTTTCACCCGCTTAGGGGTGGGATTTCTAAAATTCCTTTGTAGTGCTCTTTAACGCTATATAAAGAACCTATTGGCTCTCAAGTTTCTACGTTCAGCGCTTTCGTCTCTTTGTTGATATACCAATAAGACAACGCTCAACGTCCAATTTTATTACTTATTTCTTGATTGATACGACACAACATACGATGTCTCTTTATTTGCTTCATATAATAATCTATATGGCATGATCAGGCAAGATGCATTTTTGTAAATTTTCACGTCACTTCTTCAAATTTGATCTTTGTATGTCATTGTGTTTACTTATTTATTTAGGAGGTAAAAATTAAAGAAATACATCAAAATCGTAAAAAAATAGACTTTCGACTTGTTCGATTTACATATAACATGAGCAATTGCCTTACTTCTTATAGGTACACGATATGTCAATGTATAAAAGATCTTTGTTCAACAGCGATTGTAAAGACAGAGTATAATTTTTTTTTTGTGTTTTTGTTCTTTGTTACTTTTGATTTCTCAGATGTTTTTATTACAGAATGTTGACTCTATTTAGCAACTTCATTCTCGTCGTTGCAGTATTCTACATTACTTTTTTCTACCATCAATTTTACCCTCCTATACAACACGACCTCTGCCTTTTTAAACGGTTTTGTATTCCTATAATCTATAAATACTCTTCTTGTTTATTTTTTCCCTCTTCTATTTTCGACTTTTTTTCAGTGATCTTTTGCATCACTTCTGCTTTGGCGATCAGATATTTCATAAAGTGTTCGTGTTGTATAAGGTGGCCAGACATCTTTCCTCGTCTCTACTATTCTAAGTAACGTTCTTTTCTCTTTAATCAGCCCTGCAGCTTAGCTCCCGTAGGAATCATGAGATTTTTTTTATCATGAGTTAGGTTAATGCAAAGGTTCGTGATTGTTATTCAATTGTGTAGGTTTGTTCACTTGAGTCCAGTTACGATGTTCACTCTTCTGCAAATGGTTTCAAATGTCGAAAGTGTTCTATCTAAGTGGCGTTCGGACGCGGCAACTGCGGCGGTTGTTCACTCGAATGAATCGATGTTCACTCTTCTGCGATGGTTCTAGATGTCGACAGTGTTCGAAGTGGCACTCAGTCGCGGCAAATGCGACGGTTTGTTAACTCGAGTGAGTCCATGTTACGATGTTCTCTTTTCTGCAAATGGTTTCAAATATCGAAAGTGTTCTATCTAAATGGCGTTCGGTCGCGGCAACCGTGGCGGTTGTTCACTCGAATGAGTCCATGTTACGATGTTCTCTTTTCTGCAAATGGTTTCAAATATCGAAAGTGTTCTATCTAAATGGCGTTCGGTCGCGGCAACCGCGGCGGTTGTTCACTCGAATGAGTCGATGTTCACTCTTCTGCGATGGTTCTAGATGTCGACAGTGTTCGAAGTGGCACTCAGTCGCGGCAAATGCGACGGTTTGTTCACTCGAGTAAGTCCATGTTACGATGTTCTCTTTTCTGCAAATGGATTCAAATATCGAAAGTGTTTTATCTTGTTCTATATGCGGTTGTTCAGTTCACTCGAATGAGTCGATGTTCACTCTTCTGCGATGGTTCCAGATGTCGACGGTGTTCGAGGTGGCGTTCGGGCGCGGCCACCGCGGCGCGGAGTGGACGTGCTCGCGGCTGGCGGCGCGCGCGGCGAGCACACTGCGACACGCGCACGCGCAGCCCGCCGCCGCGCGCCAGGCGCTGCAGCTGCTGGCCACGCTGGCACACATACAGCACAAGTATGTACATGTGTGTACTGTACAGTCAGATGTCGACAGTGTTCGAGGTAGCGGCGAGCACACTGCGACACGCGCACGCGCAGCCCGCCGCCGCGCGCCAGGCGCTGCAGCTGCTGGCCACGCTGGCACACATACAGCACAAGTATGTACATGTGTGTACTGTACAGTCAGATGTCGACAGTGTTCGAGGTAGCGGCGAGCACACTGCGACACGCGCACGCGCAGCCCGCCGCCGCGCGCCAGGCGCTGCAGCTGCTGGCCACGCTGGCGCACATACAGCACAAGTATGTACATGTGTGTACTGTACAGTCAGATGTCGACAGTGTTCGAGGTAGCGGCGAGCACACTGCGACACGCGCACGCGCAGCCCGCCGCCGCGCGCCAGGCGCTGCAGCTGCTGGCCACGCTGGCGCACATACAGCACAAGTATGTACATGTGTGTACTGTACAGTCAGATGTCGACAGTGTTCGAGGTAGCGGCGAGCACACTGCGACACGCGCACGCGCAGCCCGCCGCCGCGCGCCAGGCGCTGCAGCTGCTGGCCACGCTGGCACACATACAGCACAAGTATGTACATGTGTGTACTGTACAGTCAGATGTCGACAGTGTTCGAGGTAGCGGCGAGCACACTGCGACACGCGCACGCGCAGCCCGCCGCCGCGCGCCAGGCGCTGCAGCTGCTGGCCACGCTGGCACACATACAGCACAAGTATGTACATGTGTGTACTGTACAGTCAGATGTCGACAGTGTTCGAGGTAGCGGCGAGCACACTGCGACACGCGCACGCGCAGCCCGCCGCCGCGCGCCAGGCGCTGCAGCTGCTGGCCATGCTGGCACACATACAGCACAAGTATGTACATGTGTGTACTGTACAGTCAGATGTCGACAGTGTTCGAGGTAGCGGCGAGCACACTGCGACACGCGCACGCGCAGCCCGCCGCCGCGCGCCAGGCGCTGCAGCTGCTGGCCACGCTGGCACACATACAGCACAAGTATGTACATGTGTGTACTGTACAGTCAGATGTCGACAGTGTTCGAGGTAGCGGCGAGCACACTGCGACACGCGCACGCGCAGCCCGCCGCCGCGCGCCAGGCGCTGCAGCTGCTGGCCACGCTGGCACACATACAGCACAAGTATGTACATGTGTGTACTGTACAGTCAGATGTCGACAGTGTTCGAGGTAGCGGCGAGCACACTGCGACACGCGCACGCGCAGCCCGCCGCCGCGCGCCAGGCGCTGCAGCTGCTGGCCACGCTGGCGCACATACAGCACAAGTATGTACATGTGTGTACTGTACAGTCAGATGTCGACAGTGTTCGAGGTAGCGGCGAGCACACTGCGACACGCGCACGCGCAGCCCGCCGCCGCGCGCCAGGCGCTGCAGCTGCTGGCCACGCTGGCACACATACAGCACAAGTATGTACATGTGTGTACTGTACAGTCAGATGTCGACAGTGTTCGAGGTAGCGGCGAGCACACTGCGACACGCGCACGCGCAGCCCGCCGCCGCGCGCCAGGCGCTGCAGCTGCTGTTGTGAATGAAAGGCAGGTTAGACCAAGACTGATTTTATTCCGTTACCCACATATAACAATATAAAAATTGACAACTAAATATCACATCATCTTCCCCTATCAAAAAAAAACAGACATAAATGACTAAGTATTCCTAAGTTGATGCAAAATATAAGCTGCTTATTACTATGTATATATATATATTTTTTTTTTTTTTATATCCAACTTTAATAGGTAAGTATAAAACATTTTATTGCTACAAGGTATTTATATATGTATGAATTTATATATAATACTTGTATTATTGGAAAAATAATAGATAACTACATTGTTTTACTATAGGAAAATAATGTAAGTTTACCACATAAACATACATGGTTTAGTTAAAGCGAACTGTAATTTAAAAAACAAAACAAAATATGCATACAAGTATAATCTACTTATGTCTATACAACTTATGTATAGAACTTAACTTAAGAATATGTACTACTTATTTACGGGAAACTAGTTTTGCTATACTAACACGGGCCGCATCAGCCGCCGGCCTGCGCGCGCGCACCGGCTGGTAGTTATTATCGCGCGTGACGTCATCAGTGACCAAGGTTGACCCGTCCGTACTAGTGAACGCAAACGTTTCGTCAGAGTTCTCATCGCTCTCTGCACTGGACCAGTCTTCGTCATCACCCAGCACCCGGGCATTTGTCACCGTTTGAGATTTAGAAACTGTATCACTAGATGGCTCAACATTAATTAAATGTCGCCTGTTTCGTCTGTAACGTTTCCCCGCGGAATCTACAACAAAATAAGATCGTGGCTGGGGCGCCCGCGCCTGCACCCGGGCGTGCTTCCTGCCCGCGGCACCCACCATAACCACGCGATCACCAGCCTGCAGCTGCGGCAGCGCTCGGGCGTGCTTATCATAATACTGTTTATTGAGAGCTTGTTTACGTTTTATAGCCTCATAATCATGTGTATTATCACGATCTGGTTGTAATTTACTATTGTGAAATGGGAGTCTCGTATTGAGTCTGCGCCCCATGAGTAGTTGTGAAGGAGAGCTAATGCCATCCCTAGGCGTTGTTCTCAAGTTTAACAACCCTAAGTAAAAATCAGACCCGGATGACAAAGACTTCTTTAAAATATTTTTAATAATATGAACACTTTTTTCACTTCGCCCATTAGATTGCGGATAGTTTGGAGAAGTTGTGGTATGTTTAAAACTCCACTGTTTACTAAATAATATAAATTCCTTCGAAGCATAAGCGGGTCCGTTGTCAGTGACCAATTCCTGAGGAATACCGTGTCTCGCAAACTGATCCTTCATTGCCGTGATTACTGCCCTACTAGTAATGCTCGATATGGGGTTCACTTCTATAAAGTTTGAAAAATAATCAACTAAAATTAAGAAATATTTTTTACCATATTGAAATATGTCGGAGCCTACTTTAGCCCACGGCAAGCACGGGATGGCATGGGGTAAGAGCGGCTCCCGCGTGGGCCGTGCGCTGCGCTCCGCGCATACGGCGCACCGGCGTACGGCCCGCTCCACGTCACGTGACATCCCCGGCCAAAACATTACATCACGTGCATGCCGCTTGCATCTATCTATACCCATATGCCCGTCATGAACACGATTTATCATTTCAAATCTCAACTCCTGAGGGATGTAGACTAAATTATCCTTGAATATTACACCATTGACATATTCAAACTTTTCCCTATACGACCATTGCTCCTTCAATCTCTCGTCTACTTCGTGTTTATTGTTGGGCCAACCGTTTTTTATATATTTTATAATTAACTGGCATTCTACGTCTTTCACTGTATGATCTTTAATCAAATTTATCTTACTATCACTAAACCTGACATTTTCTATCAAAAAGCATGATTGCTCAGCAATTTCATTACTTACTTTTTCCTGTAATAAATCCGGTAAGGGTGCCCTGGACAAGGTATCTGCTACAAACATATATTTGCCCGGTTTGTATGCAACTTTAAAATCATACCCTTGTATACGAAGCATCATTCGCTGCAGCCTAGCCGGAACTGAATCTAGGGGTTTTTGAAATAACCCTTCTAACGGTTTGTGGTCGGTCTCCACTGTCACATCTTTCCGACCATAGATGTACTGATGAAACCGTTCAAGAGCGAACACGATGGCCAACAACTCTTTTTCAATCTGAGCGTACCTGCATTGTGTCTCCGTGAGAGTGGAGGACGCATACTCGACGGGCCGGCCGCCCTGCAGCAGCACGGCGCCGAGCGCGCGCGAGCTCGCGTCCACCGACACCAGCACCGGCTCGCGCGCCGAGTACAGCGCCAGCACAGGCGCGACGCAAACTGAACGTTTCAAGCGCTTCACACTCTCTTCGTGTACTTCATCCCAATTCCATACCGAGTCTTTCTTCAAAAGAGTACGTAATGGGGCCGCTATTTCTGAATATTGGGGTATGAATTTTGATAAATAATTTATCATGCCTAAAAAACGCTCTAATGATGGCCTATCGTGTGGATTTGGCATATTATTAATTGCCTTAAGTTTACTCTCATCTATTTGCATTCCTTCGGCACTGAAAGTATGTCCTAGGTAAGTCACCTTTTGAACACCGAACTCACATTTTTCTTTATTGAATTTAATCCCAGCTTTACGTGCCCTTTCAAGTAGAAGTTTTAATCTTTCGTTGTGCTGGGAGATAGAATCTCCCCAGATAATTACGTCATCGACGAAAGACTCAACACCTTCTAGACCTTCTAATATTTGCCGAATTCTTTCGTGGAAAACTTCAGACGCACAATTGATACCATAGGGTAGACGCAAAAATTGGTACCTACCGAAAGGTGTACCAAACGTGCATAAGTCTGCACTATCATCATCCAATTGCACCATCCAGAATCCCGATCGGGCGTCTAATTTACTGAAATACCTAGCTCCTTCTAATTTAGTCGCTATTTCCGTGAGCGTCGGCAACGGGTAGTGAGCGCGGCGAACCACTTTGTTCAGCGGTCGCGGATCGAGGCACACGCGAATGCTACCATCCTTCTTAGCCGCCACTACGATTGCGTTCACCCACGGAGTCGGGTGCGTCACTCTTCTAATAACCCCCATATTTTCCATACGATCTAATTCAATACGTAATTTGTCTCGCACACCCACAGGTATTTTTCTAACAGGACAGACTGACGGCTGCGCGCCCGAGATAGTTATTATTTTATATTTACCTGGAAGTTTACCTAACCCTTTAAATAAATCACTGTATTGGTCAAAATCTATTGAAAAAATTCGTTTTATCAAGCCTAATTCCTCACATGAAAATTTTCCAAGTACACTTTGACTGTCATGTTCGGATATAATGAAACGTAGGTTATATATTTTATTTTTATAAATCCAGTTAATACGACATGAGCCGATAATTGGAATAAGATTACCACAAAATGACAAAGCTCTAGTATTGTCTGAAATTAAATTCGTGACATTAAAACCTAAGTTACAATATGTGTTAACAGACATAACATTTAAATCGGAACCCGTGTCTAGTTTAAATCTTTCCTTTAAATCACTATTAGGTAAATATAAAATCTCATACCATTTATTGCAGTCCATACCATCACTGATACTGTCAACTGTAGACACGAAGAACAAATCTTGACTATCAACGATTTCTTCTTCCTCTATTTGGTCTACTCGGCTCCGTAACTTCGGACACGCACTTTTAAAATGTCCCTTTTCACTACACCAATAACACTGAGCATTTTTAGCCGGACAGCGAAAACCACCATCACACTGAACTTTCAAACACGCTCGACAGGCACGCCTAGCCATAACGGTGCGTGATGAGCCCGCCGCCACCGTTCCTCGGACGAGCGGCCCGCCGCCGCCGAGCTGCTGCATGCCGCGCGGCCGCGCCCGGCCCCAGCGGCCGCCGCGCGCCGCCCGCGACGCTGCCCCTGCGCCATACACCACATCTACGGCTACCGATGATGCGCCGCCATCGCTTGCCTCGGCCTTGGTCCCTTCTATTTGCCTTTTCTCCTCTGTGGACATCTCGCTAGCTTGACATATTTTAACAGCTCGAGCGAGGGTGAGATCATCGGCTCTAAGTAATCTGTCACGTAGTTTTCCATCTATTACTCCGCACACTATACGATCTCGTATAAGGCCTTCCTCGAGATGTTCAAACTGACACTGCTGAGTTAACAGCTTTAAAGCAGTAACATATTCGTCGATCGACTCACCGCTCTCCTGATTTCTTGTAAAAAATTTAAAACGAGCCATTGTAGTGTTCTGTTTCGTCCCAAAATGCTCGTTGAATTTGTTCACCAGCTTTTCGAGATCTTCACGATCAGTCTCTTTTTCAAATTTAAATGTTGTATAAATATCATAGCCTTCCGAACCGATTAAATTTATGAGTAAGCTAGCTTGTACATCGTTTGGTTCTTTGTAAACTCCAGATGCCTTTAGGAACACCAAAAATTGCTTGTACCATTTCCGCCATGCTTCCGCGCGGTTCGCCGGCCCACCTTCTAAGCATAATTCCGCTGGGGGCCTTGCGTGTTCCATATTTATTCCACAAATCCAGTATTTGCACTCTTATTTACACTAAAGAAGAACTTAATTCGAGATAATTAACACTTATTTCTTAATTTATTAGCACAACCGCTGTCACCATGTTGTGAATGAAAGGCAGGTTAGACCAAGACTGATTTTATTCCGTTACCCACATATAACAATATAAAAATTGACAACTAAATATCACAGCTGCTGGCCACGCTGGCACACATACAGCACAAGTATGTACATGTGTGTACTGTACAGTCAGATGTCGACAGTGTTCGAGGTAGCGGCGAGCACACTGCGACACGCGCACGCGCAGCCCGCCGCCGCGCGCCAGGCGCTGCAGCTGCTGGCCACGCTGGCGCACATACAGCACAAGTATGTACATGTGTGTACTGTACAGTCAGATGTCGACAGTGTTCGAGGTAGCGGCGAGCACACTGCGACACGCGCACGCGCAGCCCGCCGCCGCGCGCCAGGCGCTGCAGCTGCTGGCCACGCTGGCACACATACAGCACAAGTATGTACATGTGTGTACTGTACAGTCAGATGTCGACAGTGTTCGAGGTAGCGGCGAGCACACTGCGACACGCGCACGCGCAGCCCGCCGCCGCGCGCCAGGCGCTGCAGCTGCTGGCCACGCTGGCACACATACAGCACAAGTATGTACATGTGTGTACTGTACAGTCAGATGTCGACAGTGTTCGAGGTAGCGGCGAGCACACTGCGACACGCGCACGCGCAGCCCGCCGCCGCGCGCCAGGCGCTGCAGCTGCTGGCCACGCTGGCGCACATACAGCACAAGTATGTACATGTGTGTACTGTACAGTCAGATGTCGACAGTGTTCGAGGTAGCGGCGAGCACACTGCGACACGCGCACGCGCAGCCCGCCGCCGCGCGCCAGGCGCTGCAGCTGCTGGCCACGCTGGCGCACATACAGCACAAGTATGTACATGTGTGTACTGTACAGTCAGATGTCGACAGTGTTCGAGGTAGCGGCGAGCACACTGCGACACGCGCACGCGCAGCCCGCCGCCGCGCGCCAGGCGCTGCAGCTGCTGGCCACGCTGGCACACATACAGCACAAGTATGTACATGTGTGTACTGTACAGTCAGATGTCGACAGTGTTCGAGGTAGCGGCGAGCACACTGCGACACGCGCACGCGCAGCCCGCCGCCGCGCGCCAGGCGCTGCAGCTGCTGGCCACGCTGGCACACATACAGCACAAGTATGTACATGTGTGTACTGTATAGTCAGATGTCGACAGTGTTCGAGGTAGCGGCGAGCACACTGCGACACGCGCACGCGCAGCCCGCCGCCGCGCGCCAGGCGCTGCAGCTGCTGGCCACGCTGGCGCACATACAGCACAAGTATGTACATGTGTGTACTGTATAGTCAGATGTCGACAGTGTTCGAGGTAGCGGCGAGCACACTGCGACACGCGCACGCGCAGCCCGCCGCCGCGCGCCAGGCGCTGCAGCTGCTGGCCACGCTGGCGCACATACAGCACAAGTATGTACATGTGTGTACTGTATAGTCAGATGTCGACAGTGTTCGAGGTAGCGGCGAGCACACTGCGACACGCGCACGCGCAGCCCGCCGCCGCGCGCCAGGCGCTGCAGCTGCTGGCCACGCTGGCGCACATACAGCACAAGTATGTACATGTGTGTACTGTACAGTCAGATGTCGACAGTGTTCGAGGTAGCGGCGAGCACACTGCGACACGCGCACGCGCAGCCCGCCGCCGCGCGCCAGGCGCTGCAGCTGCTGGCCACGCTGGCGCACATACAGCACAAGTATGTACATATGTGTACTGTACAGTCAGATGTCGACAGTGTTCGAGGTAGCGGCGAGCACACTGCGACACGCGCACGCGCAGCCCGCCGCCGCGCGCCAGGCGCTGCAGCTGCTGGCCACGCTGGCGCACATACAGCACAAGTATGTACATGTGTGTACTGTACAGTCAGATGTCGACAGTGTTCGAGGTAGCGGCGAGCACACTGCGACACGCGCACGCGCAGCCCGCCGCCGCGCGCCAGGCGCTGCAGCTGCTGGCCACGCTGGCGCACATACAGCACAAGTATGTACATGTGTGTACTGTACAGTCAGATGTCGACAGTGTTCGAGGTAGCGGCGAGCACACTGCGACACGCGCACGCGCAGCCCGCCGCCGCGCGCCAGACGCTGCAGCTGCTGGCCACGCTGGCGCACATACAGCACAAGTATGTACATGTGTGTACTGTACAGTCAGATGTCGACAGTGTTCGAGGTAGCGGCGAGCACACTGCGACACGCGCACGCGCAGCCCGCCGCCGCGCGCCAGGCGCTGCAGCTGCTGGCCACGCTGGCACACATACAGCACAAGTATGTACATGTGTGTACTGTACAGTCAGATGTCGACAGTGTTCGAGGTAGCGGCGAGCACACTGCGACACGCGCACGCGCAGCCCGCCGCCGCGCGCCAGGCGCTGCAGCTGCTGGCCACGCTGGCGCACATACAGCACAAGTATGTACATGTGTGTACTGTACAGTCAGATGTCGACAGTGTTCGAGGTAGCGGCGAGCACACTGCGACACGCGCACGCGCAGCCCGCCGCCGCGCGCCAGGCGCTGCAGCTGCTGGCCACGCTGGCACACATACAGCACAAGTATGTACATGTGTGTACTGTACAGTCAGATGTCGACAGTGTTCGAGGTAGCGGCGAGCACACTGCGACACGCGCACGCGCAGCCCGCCGCCGCGCGCCAGGCGCTGCAGCTGCTGGCCACGCTGGCGCACATACAGCACAAGTATGTACATGTGTGTACTGTACAGTCAGATGTCGACAGTGTTCGACAACCTACGGTACGAGTGATTTTAAATTAAGAACCAACAATAGTCAAAAATTAATGATACTGGCCACTATTTTGCCTAACAAATAAAAAACCTAGTTAATAAATGATGTCTTTATTTAATCATAAATGCAACGTTGTTTTCATTCTGCAGACAAAATCCACTAGCGGCGTGTGAAGAATTCCTAGCCCTGGTGGCGTGGGAAGCCGCGGGCAACAACCTACCCGGAGAATTGCGAAGAGAGCTTCACCGGGCGTTCGCTATAGCTGCTACCTATGCTGACGGTACTTCTTCTCTTGTGTGTGTGGCTTATTTCAGAAAGAGAATTAAACTTATAAGCCTGGTCGTATTGGTCAAGAGTCAAAAGTTCAATCAGAATCTACAAGGTATTATGACCATTAAGGCTAGGCGATAAGGTTTTCGAGGTATGACTGCATTTATGAGGCTTGTCTGTACAAACATGACATAACATCACATCGTCATTTCAGCCCTTTTCTACTCATTGCTGAACAAGATTCATACATTCCACTACGATCTGCTAGTCCACTACGCAGAAAACTACAACATTCTCTGTTCTACATCGATTCTGGGGACTGAACATGTATAGTCAGATACAGAGAAATCTGACCCGACGTCTCACCGAATCCTATCTCTGTACTAATTAATACCAATACAATCCCATATGAATAGGGTAGATGACAACAAGTCAAATAAGTTACTTTTTTTTAAATGTTAAAAACAATAATTTATATGGGACTTGTATGACAGTACTCAACGATGACGTCACTTTCAATGGAGTCAAAAAGCATGCCCAATATACTTTAATTAAACTAAAAAATAGTAAACCATGTTATAAATAAAATTGATCAATTAAAGTGACAATTATAATGTTTCATTATTTAAATAGCCTCATATATTTTATTTTTTACCCAGTCATCATCCCTATTGTGTTAAATGTTTTCAGGAGAAGTTCGCAACCGTCTATTAGTGAGCACAGTGGCGCTCCAAGAGAAGCTGATGAACTTGATAAACTCCGAGTCCGACACCGAGCCCGTGCGCAGCTTGCTCGCGGACACGCTCGACTGCTTCATCGGCATCACCGAGGGGGTCCACGAGGTAATCTATATATAGATATTTCTGTCAAACTCTTGATACTAAACTAATGAACTTGATAAACTCCGAGTCCGACACCGAGCCCGTGCGCAGCTTGCTCGCGGACACGCTCGACTGCTTCATCGGCATCACCGAGGGGGTCCACGAGGTAATCTATATATAGATATTTCTGTCAAACTCTTGATACTAAACTAATGAACTTGATAAACTCCGAGTCCGACACCGAGCCCGTGCGCAGCTTGCTCGCGGACACGCTCGACTGCTTCATCGGCATCACCGAGGGGGTCCACGAGGTAAACTATATATAGATATTTCTGTCAAACTCTTGATACTAAACTAATGAACTTGATAAACTCCGAGTCCGACACCGAGCCCGTGCGCAGCTTGCTCGCGGACACGCTCGACTGCTTCATCGGCATCACCGAGGGGGTCCACGAGGTAAACTATATATAGATATTTCTGTCAAACTCTTGATACTAAACTAATGAACTTGATAAACTCCGAGTCCGACACCGAGCCCGTGCGCAGCTTTGCTCGCGGACACGCTCGACTGCTTCATCGGCATCACCGAGGGGGTCCACGAGGTAAACTATATATAGATATTTCTGTCAAACTCTTGATACTAAACTAATGAACTTGATAAACTCCGAGTCCGACACCGAGCCCGTGCGCAGCTTTGCTCGCGGACACGCTCGACTGCTTCATCGGCATCACCGAGGGGGTCCACGAGGTAAACTATATATAGATATTTCTGTCAAACTCTTGATACTAAACTAATGAACTTGATAAACTCCGAGTCCGACACCGAGCCCGTGCGCAGCTTGCTCGCGGACACGCTCGACTGCTTCATCGGCATCACCGAGGGGGTCCACGAGGTAATCTATATATAGATATTTCTGTCCAACTCTTGATACTAAACTGATGAACTTGATAAACTCTGAGTCCGACACCGAGCCCGTGCGCAGCTTGCTCGCGGACACGCTCGACTGCTTCATCGGCATCACCGAGGGGTCCACGAGGTAATCTATATATAGATATTTCTGTCAAACTCTTGATACTAAACTGATGAACTTGATAAACTCTGAGTCCGACACCGAGCCCGTGCGCAGCTTGCTCGCGGACACGCTCGACTGCTTCATCGGCATCACCGAGGGGGTCCACGAGGTAATCTATATATAGATATTTCTGTCAAACTCTTGATACTAAACTGATGAACTTGATAAACTCTGAGTCCGACACCGAGCCCGTGCGCAGCTTGCTCGCGGACACGCTCGACTGCTTCATCGGCATCACCGAGGGGGTCCACGAGGTAAACTATATATAGATATTTCTGTCAAACTCTTGATACTAAACTGATGAACTTGATAAACTCTGAGTCCGACACCGAGCCTGTGCGCAACATGCTCGCGGACACGCTCGACTGCTTCATCGGCATCACCGAGGGTGTCCACGAGGTAATCTATATATAGATATTTCTGTCAAACTCTTGATACTAAACTGATGAACTTGATAAACTCCGAGTCCGACACCGAGCCCGTGCGCAGCTTGCTCGCGGACACGCTCGACTGCTTCATCGGCATCACCGAGGGGGTCCACGAGGTAATCTATATATTGATATTTCTGTCAAACTTTTAAGGTCAGGTAATCACCGAGGGTGTCCACGAGGTAATCAATATATAAATGTTTCTGTCAAACTTTTAAGATCAGGTAATCACCGAGGGTGTCCACGAGGTAATCTATATATAGATATTTCTGTCAAACTCATGATACTAAACTGATGAACTTGATAAACTCTGAGTCCGACACCGAGCCTGTGCGCAACATGCTCGCGGACACGCTCGACTGCTTCATCGGCATCACCGAGGGGGTCCACGAGGTAATCTATGTATTGATATTTCTGTCAAACTTTTAAGGTGAGGTAATCACCGAGGGGTCCACGAGGTAATCTATATATAGATATTTTTGTCAAACTTTTAAGGTCAGGTAATCACCGAGGGTGTCCACGAGGTAATCAACATATAGTAATAGCAAGCATCGTGAAGGGTCCAATACTACTCGGCGGGAATCGACACACACGAGTCCCTACTCTATTTGTTTATGGTTTGGCAGTCTGTCGGGAGTTCCCGTGAACTACATACGTTTATAAGATCATTAATATAGTCTTCTCATCTCTAAGGACTTTCTATCTAACAATAGATATTTCTGTCAAACTATTAATGCTAAACTGATGAACTTGATAAACTCCGACACCGAGCCCGTGCGCAGCTTGCTCGCGGACACGCTCGACTGCTCCATCGGCATCACCGAGGGGGTCTACGAGGTAATCTATATATAGATATTTCTTATTTATTATCTATATAAGAAATATTGTCGTAGGAAACCAAAGTGCTGAGGATCACCACTCTTCCTCATGCGAGAAAAAAGGAAGACTGGCAGATGCAAAATGTGTCTTGTGTGAAGGAAATCACCCAGCCAACTATAAGGGCTGCAATGTGTATCGAGAGTTACAAAAAATCAAATTTCCTCCTCCACGTGAACGGCCGCCAAGAGAGCATAGAATTCCAAAACCTCCTGAACATATTGCAGAAGCTGAGATACCTAAAATGTCTTATGCACAGACTACAGCAAAGAATAAACAAGAAACCAATGGAAAACACAAAACTCCTGAGGACTCAAAGGAGGGACAAGACCAAAACTTTTTTAAGATAATGATTGATATGCTACAACAAATGATGACTCAACTACAACTATGAACAACCTGCTCATAACCTTAACGAGCAGGCTTTCACATTCACCAATTTAAAAATAGTCATCTGGAATGCCAATGGGCTGCTACAACATACTCTTGAAGTTAAAACATTTTTACATGAGAACAATTTTGATGTACTCATTATATCTGAGACTCACTTCACATATAAAAATTATCTCACTATACCAAATTATAGATTTTATAACACAAACCATCCAGATGGTACTGCTCATGCTGGATCCGGAATACTTATAAAGACCAACATTAAACACAATATCACACAACCATATTGTACAGATAAAATACAAGCAACAAATGTAGTAATAGAAGATACAACAGGACCTTTAACCATATCAGCACTTTATTGTCCACCCAAACATAATTTAAAAGAGAAGGACTATACTGACTTCTTCAAAACGCTAGGAAATAGATTTATAGCTGGCGGAGACTACAATGCCAAACATACAGACTGGGGATCGCGAGTCACCACACCAAAAGGACGCCAGCTGCTGCTTGCAAGCCAGGAGCTGAATTTAAATATAGTCTCCTCCAGGGAACCTACATATTGGCCCACAGATAAGAAACGTCATCCCGATCTTGTTGACTTCTGTGTTACAAAAGGGATTCCTGAAACTTATATAACTGCAAAATCGTGTCTTGACCTATCATCTGATCACACACCTGTTATAGTTACTCTAAAAAAAGAAGTCACTAAAAACCAATGTCCATGTAGACTACACAGCCACAAGACAGATTGGAACCTCTTCCGAAGACTGGTATCATCTACCATAGACACAAACCTGCCCTTAAAAACAGATGACGATATAATCTTGGCTGTCGAACATTTCAACAACTGCGTTCAGACGTCTGCATGGGAGGCAACACCGACCCAGAAACAATTTGTACCAACGGGCTGTTCTCAAACCATTCGAGATCAAATTTCCGAAAAACGCTCTGCTAGAAAGAAATTGCAACAGACAAGACATCCTGAGGACAAGAAAAGGTTCAATTATCTTACTGCGTATGTTAAAATGCTTCTCCTCGAGTACAAAAATCAATGTGCCGAAAAACACCTAATAAACCTGGACTGTAGAGCTAGTTCTGACTATTCGCTTTGGAAAACAACACGGAAATTAAAGCAGCCTAAAACGTACCAGCCTCCACTACGTAACCCTGACAATTCATGGGCAAAGAGTGATCTGGAGAAAGTTTAGCACAAGCAGGGATGAAATGTACTCACAGCGTGCAGGATGATTCGTGGTGTGTATGGTGGTGAATAATTAATGTAGTCCAAATGCACAGCAACACAAAAGTTTTATTATTGCACACAGAAAGCACAGTCACAAATGCAGATACAGTTCAGAAAGTGAGAAGGGCAAGAATAAGAGAAAAGAAGAAGAATTTAAAAGAACTTAGATGCGTAAGCGCAGCGCGTAAGAAATAGCGGGAAAATACGGAGACGTCGGACATGCGATCAGCGCAGAGATCAAATTCGCACTGGAGCTCCGGCCAAGCGTTAGCGGTTACACCGCGCCTAGCGACCGGAGGACACATGAAGGTCAGCGTTGCACGCAGTGGCCGCGCGCACGATCACTATAGTAAAAATGATCGTTTGTCCGCGTCAACGTACAAACTCACTTAAATAAATAATGAAATTAATTATCATTAATAATGCTGTGCAAAAATATATATTTATACAAAGCTATGTATAATAAATTAAATACTATTTTATTAGTATTCGTAAGTTATTATCTAAACTAGGACTAAACTAACACGATATTATTTAACTAAAACTAACACAATATTTCCACACGAAAAACAATAACTAAATAAAAACGATATTACACATTAAACATTAAACATTTTGGGAATAATTATGGTGGAGGTACGCCACATCACCCCCCTCCAGAGACCGTCAAGGGCGATAATAGTTGGGAAAATGTACAACACGGCCTGAACGAGTCCTTCGGATATCATCTCCTTGGCGTTCAGAAGAGGTATTGCGCTCTGATGGTCTGACTTGTGTGTTTGTTTGTAAATTAGTGTGTGTATTTGTGTTGGTGTTAACAGGGGTATCGTGAGTGGTGTCCGTGTCATGCAGTATGTAGGCCGGCTTAATGCGGTCTACCGATACTGTGACCGGTTTGCCACGTATAAGTATTTTAAATGTCTTATCCCCTCTGTCCAACACTTCATGAGGTCCGGAATAGACCGGTGTTAGGGACCCACGACAAGTATCGTCACGCAGAAATATATGTGACGCTGTAGCCAGGTCTCTAAATATAAATACGGGTTTCTTGCCATGTCGAGAAGCAGGTACTGGCTTAATGTTTTGGACCAGATTCCTGACACGCGATAAGTAGTCCGTGATATCGGTAGTATCCTCTCTGCCAGAGTGAAAAAATTCACCCGGTAGTCTAAGCGGCTCTCCGTACACAAGTTCCGCTGATGACGAAGTGAGGTCTTCTTTATATGCACTTCTGATACCTAATAACACGAGAGGAAGAGAATCTACCCAGTTGGAATTTGAGTGGCAGGTTATCGCGGCTTTCAGCTGCCGGTGGAACCTTTCCACCATGCCGTTGCATGCTGGATGGTAAGAGGTAGTCCTCCTATGCTGAAAACCTACAAGCTCAGAAAGACGCTTAAATAAAGCAGATTCGAATTGCCTACCCCTATCAGTAACAATACTAGCAGGACAGCCGAATCTGGAGAACCAGCCATGCAGTAAAGCCTTAGCTACAGCCTCTGCTGTAATTTCCTTAAGTGGTACTACCTCAGGCCACCGCGTGAATCTGTCAATTGCCGTGAGACAGTAGCGAAATTCCTGACATAAGGGAAGGGGTCCAATCAGGTCAATATGGATCGAAGTGAACCTGGATTTGGGAAGGTTAAATGTGGAAAGTGGCGAAGAGACATGCCGAGTGACCTTTGATCGCTGACAAGCGAGACAGGTCCTGGTCCACTCTCGGCAGTCTTTTTTAATTCCCGGCCATACGTACCTATCCGTAACCAGCTTTACAGATGCATTCGCCCCTGGGTGGCTGAGGGAATGAAGACAATCAAATACTTGTCGCCTATACACCTTGGGGACGTAGGGGCCCACGTTCCCATCACGCTCCTCGCAGTATAACTCCAACTCGACATCTGGCAGTTTCATCTTCCTCAGTTGCAGCGACGTGGTATTGTCCAGGAGAAGACGCAGCTCTGGGTCTGAGCCTTGAGCGATCGCAATTTGACCTAAGCCAACGGGCTGTGCGATCTCCTCGATTCTAGACAAGGTATCAGCCACGACGTTGTCCTTACCTGCAATATGTCGAATGTCTGTTGTAAACTGGGAGATAAAGTCCAGATGACGAAACTGACGCGGAGAGCAGTTTTCCTTGCGGGAGTGGAAGGCATAGCATAATGGCTTGTGGTCAGTGTATACCACAAAATCCCTGGCTTCGACCATATGGCGAAAGTATTTGATTGCCTCATATATGGCCAGAAGCTCTCGGTCATAAGGCGAATACTTCTTCTGCGCTGGGTTCAGCTTCCTGGAGAAGAAAGCCAGTGGTTGCCAACCTTTGTCCTCATCATATTGCTGCAATACAGCACCTATTGCTGTATCGGATGCGTCCGTCACCACAGATAGTTTGGCATTGCAATCGGGGTGTGCAAGAAGCGCAGCCTGGCATAGACCTCTCTTGCAATTTTGGAAGGCTTCCATCTCCTCTGGGGTAAAATTAACAGGATGTGAACCCTTCACCGAACCTTCCAACAGAATATTTAAGGGAGCCTGATGATCAGCAGCGTTCGGAATAAACCGCCTATAAAAATTAAGCATCCCAAGGAACCGTCGAAGCTCACGTACGGTTTTAGGTGCGGGGAAATCCTGGATAGCATCAACCTTCGCGGGGAGGGGCTTCGTACCTTCGGCTGATATTAGGTAACCTAGAAAAATCACCTCTGAAGCACCAAAGACGCACTTTGAGCTGTTGATGACCATGCCGTATTCCTGCAGCCTGGTGAAGAGCGTACGGAGGTGTCTTCTGTGCTCTTCTGGATTCCTAGAAAAAACTAAAAAATCGTCTAAATAGGCATAACAGAAATCCAAGCCCCGCAGCATGTCATCCACAAAACGCTGAAAGGTTTGACCGGCATTACGAAGTCCGAACGTCATGAACGGAAATTCGTAAAGCCCAAACGGTGTGGAAATAGCAGTTTTGTGGATATCAGCTGGATTTACGGGAATTTGGTGATAGGCCTTCATCAAATCAATGGTTGAAAACGTAGTACATCCTGAAAGACTGTGGGAAAAATCTTGAATGTGACGAATAGGATACCTATCCGGTACGGTCCTCGCGTTTAACATTCGGTAGTCGCCACAGGGACGCCAACCGTTATTTTTCTTCGGGACAAGATGTAAGGGTGAAGCCCAGGAAGATTCGGAGGGTCTAGCTATGCCACTCTGGAGCATAGTGGAAAACTCCTCCTTGGCTATTTTCAACTTGTCCGGAGCCAGTCTGCGTGGTGTGCACGAAACGGGTGGGCCGGGTGTAGTACGAATATGGTGTACTGTGTTATGTTTCGGTGTGCGGTGTGTGCCATTAGGGCGAGTAATGTCAGGGTATTCCCTAAGAATGTTGTGAAAATCTGACTCACCAGTAACACACTTGACCGAAGAAATGACATCCGCAGGTCTCGCAAGCAAAGCCACGGTCGCGAGGCTTGTATTATTGTCGATAAGACGACGATTCCTAATATCGACTACTAAATTGTAGAAAGATAAAAAATCTACACCTATTATTGCCTTTGTTACATCAGCTACCATAAACTGCCAAGCAAAGTCACGGCGCAAACCTATGTTTAAAACTAAGTTAACATGTCCATACGTTGCTATGGTAGTACCGTTAGCCGCACACAAATCATAATCACTACGAGCCCGACGCTCTTTGAAAAATGTACGTGGGAATACACAAAGGTCACTGCCAGTATCAACTAAAAACTGCACTTTTGTTCGTTTGTCTGTCACAAATAAGCGACCGGTAGTTACGCAATCGTCGTCGGCCGCCATTACCGATTGCCCTTTGCGTTTCCCGAATCGAAGTCACACGGTTTCACGCACCTTTCCGCCTTCTCTCCAAATTTTGAATGGTACCAACAGGTAGGGTACCGCCGGTAGTTGGAATTGGAGCGATTACGGGATCGGGAATGGCTTCGGTTTCGCCCGGCTGCCCGACGATGACCGCCTCTCGACATCTCCGACACTTTGCTCGATAGGGCTGCAACTTGCCTTGTAAGTTCGGCTATCTGCTGGTTTAGGGGTCGGTACACCTGCTAGATGAGGCGACTCCCGACGTAGCAGCTACCTGTAGCGTGGGTGCGACGACATCATGGACCCGGTCGGCTAGCTCAGCCAACTCCTCCAGTGAAGCCTTTAGCTGGGATGCGATGATGGTCTGCGTTCCAGATGGCAGTCTGCTAGTCCAGATTGTCCTCAGGAACTCCTCGGGGACGCCAGGGCCAGCCAAGTTCTGCAGGTGACGCAGAAACTGCGACGGCTTCCGGTCTCCCAGCTCCTCGTGGACCAGAAGCTGCTTCACCTTCTTCTCCCTTGACGCTGACAATCTCTTGATGAGCTCGGCCTTGAGCTTATCATATTTGTTGCTCGTAGGGGGTGAGGTAATTATGTCTTCCACTTCCGAGGCATATTGGGGTTCCAATTGGCCAATCGCGTAGAAAAATTTAGTCGCGTCCGAAGTAATGTTGGCCAGCTGGAATTGGCCTTCTAGCTGCGCAAACCAAAGTGCGGGTTTTTCGGCATAAAATGGCGGTACTTTTACGCCCACTCTAAAAGTCTCCGACTTCACATTCTCCTCTACAGAATCGTCCAGGCCCATCTTCAGTGTTCCAGAGGGTCACCAGTTTAGCACAAGCAGGGATGAAATGTACTCACAGCGTGCAGGATGATTCGTGGTGTGTATGGTGGTGAATAATTAATGTAGTCCAAATGCACAGCAACACAAAAGTTTTATTATTGCACACAGAAAGCACAGTCACAAATGCAGATACAGTTCAGAAAGTGAGAAGGGCAAGAATAAGAGAAAAGAAGAAGAATTTAAAAGAACTTAGATGCGTAAGCGCAGCGCGTAAGAAATAGCGGGAAAATACGGAGACGTCGGACATGCGATCAGCGCAGAGATCAAATTCGCACTGGAGCTCCGGCCAAGCGTTAGCGGTTACACCGCGCCTAGCGACCGGAGGACACATGAAGGTCAGCGTTGCACGCAGTGGCCGCGCGCACGATCACTATAGTAAAAATGATCGTTTGTCCGCGTCAACGTACAAACTCACTTAAATAAATAATGAAATTAATTATCATTAATAATGCTGTGCAAAAATATATATTTATACAAAGCTATGTATAATAAATTAAATACTATTTTATTAGTATTCGTAAGTTATTATCTAAACTAGGACTAAACTAACACGATATTATTTAACTAAAACTAACACAATATTTCCACACGAAAAACAATAACTAAATAAAAACGATATTACACATTAAACATTAAACATTTTGGGAATAATTATGGTGGAGGTACGCCACAAAAGCACAAACTTTTGCTACACATCTGAAGGAAGTGTTTAAGCCGAATGACTGTGAGGTACCAAATGACACATTAAATGATATATCCAAAATCTTAAATGAAACATACCAGCTGGATCCACCCATAGAGAGGTTCACAAAAACGGAAGTTCGAAACGCGGTTCTTAAACTGGATCAATATAAAGCACCTGGTTACGATCTCATCTGCGAAGATCCTGAGAGAATTGCCTGATGAAGGTATAACAGTTTTGACCCAGATATACAATGCAGTGCTGTCGAAAACATTTGTTTCACCGCAATGGAAAGTAGCCCAGATCATTATGATACTTAAACCTGGGAAAAATGCTGAAGATCCAAAATCTTATCGTCCCATAAGCCTGTTACCAATAACATCTAAAGTACTAGAAATCCTCTTCTTGAGTAGATTGAGCCCAATACTCAATGAAAAGAAGCTCATCCCAAATCACCAACTTGGCTTTAGACAAGGACATGCCTCCTGTATGCTGAACAGGAGATCAAAGTTGTCATTAGAAAACAAACTTCTTATTTATAAATGTATAATAAAACCAACATGGACATATGGGATACAACTCTGGGGAACATCAGCAAATTCAAATTTGGAAATCCTTCAACGTTTCCAATCTAAACTCCTGCGAACAATAGTAGATGCACCATGGTACATTACTAATGCACAGCTCCATCGGGACCTAAATATCCCAACAGTCTCAGAGGAAATTAAGAATAGAATGCCTAAGTATAAGGACCGATTATTGAACCATGCCAACGAGCTTGCAGTTGGTCTTATGAAACCGAGAATAGTATTCTCAAAATTGAAAAGAAAATCACCCTTGGATTTGTGTACTTAATGCGAAGACCTCGATAACTATTACAAGCAGAGTAAAACTTCTGAATTGAAATCAGGGCCTTGTCAATGGACTCGGACCCGTAGAGCTAGTGAGGAAAGACCTTAAAACTATTGTTTAATGTCGTAAATGGGACAGATTGCAATATAAGAGAAGTTAAAAAAAAAAAATCTATATATGTCAAATTCTTCGTACTAAATAATCAATACCTACATATAATAAAACCATAGAATAAAACTGTAACTGGTCTGTGTCTGTATAGCCTGACCAGGAATATAAAAACCCTCGCCATGTTGCGGAAAAGCAATAGAACTAATTTCTTATAATAATTGTAGGTGGGTGCAATGGACGAACAGTTCATGATGTTAGTAGGGGCTTTGGATAAAGTCCCAGGCATCGTGTACCGGTACCACAACTATCCGGGCGTGGTGTTGCCAGCTTTAAATTTCTTGGCCAAGAGCGCCAAGCGGATGCTGCATTCGGTGCAACCTGCTAATGTTAATAAGTAAGTGTGTTAAGTTTATTTGTCATCAACATCAAATTTAATTTTAACTTAGATGCTAACCTTTTCTTTTATTTATCTTATGTAACTCTGTCTTGGTCTTCCTGGGGGGGTTTCCTTGGTTCTTCCTTTCACCTTTCCTTCTATGATGTTTCGTACGAAGTCATCGTGCCGTATCAAGTGACCCAACATTTTCCCTCTTCTACTTTCAATAGTTTTGAAAGTAGAAGATAGATTATAAGAAGATAGTTTTAGATGTTTCTTTTTTCTCCTATTCTATTCGTCATCATTATCTATTTTATTGTCCCACTGTTGGGGCACTGGCCTTCCTTATGGATAAGGGGATGGGCCGTATCCTACCCATGCGGATTGCTTAATTATGTAAACCTCTTTAAGTGAAAAGGCGTGATAATATGTATGTATGTATGTAAGCCTGTTTTCGGCCCCATGGCATTTGAGAACGCAACCAGTTATGAAAAAAGATTTTTTATTCTTTTTTGGCAACTAGTTCAGACAAGATTATTTTTCTTAATACGCAAGCAAAACCAAACTAGTTTCCAAAAAGTATTCTTTCTGACCTTGCGGTATTTTTTCTTCAGTTTGCGGATATGGTGAATTTGTAGAAAAAACAGCAATTTTTAATAGAAGAGACAATATTTATTTTCCTAGCTATTTGTGTCCCTTTGCTGGGCTAATATTATATTTTTTTAATTTCGGTCTCATAATGAAATTTGTTTCTTAGGTTCCTTGAGGTTTGCAATACCACTTTCGAAGTTTACATTCGATGGAATTCTGGGAAAATATCGAGTATACCACAAGACGCTGAAGAGGAGGCATATGAAGTGAGTTATTGTTCTATTTCTGATTATGTTTTTTTCGATAGGATATTGAAAATTAAATAGATAGAAATAGAACAAGAAATGTCTACGTGAAGTTTGAAGGTTGCACCTTTAACTGATAAGGTTAGAAGTAACAGACTCTCTTGGTTTGGACATGTGATGAGGAGAGAAGAGGAACATTTACTAAGAAGAGCTGTATCAATGAAAGTAGGTGGATATAGGGGGAGAGGAAGGCCTAAAAAGAGGTGGATGGATTGTGTTGGGGAGGATATAAAGGTATTGGGAGTGGATAAAACTATGGCTAGGGATAGAAAATTGTGGAGAGAAAGGACATTTAGCGCCGACCCCAGATGATGGGATAAGGTAATTCAGATGATGATTGAAAATTAAATGTGTTTGTAAAATTTAAACTCAAAACCCGGTGCAGCTGGTAAAGCCCCAGCAAAAAAAAATGTTTGTGTCGGAAAGAGATGTGGTTCGTGTTAGATTTTCAACGGTGTCAACACTACAGGGGTGCCCTGCAAACTGACTCCCGCTGGGATCTGCAGACATTCCATTATAAGAACCTAGTCTTTAAAAGAGTTTCCCACCAGACCTAGTCAACAACTAAGCAACATGACTTCTCTGTACCTACATGTTTTTAACCGTTAATTTTAGGACATCTGCGCGCTAATGGAATTGATATGCAGCATCGCGCGATGCCGCGCCGACCTCGGCGTCGCCGACACGTGTGCGCGCGGCCTTCGTCTACTGTTGCCTCTCATCACGCCGCCGCTGCTGTCGCTACCCACGCTCGCCACCGCCGCCTACCGGATGCTGCGCGACCTCAACCACGAGGAACAGGTAACATATCGTGATGCTGCTGCCGCTCATCACGCCGCCGCTGCTGTCGCTACCCACGCTCGCCACCGCCGCCTACCGGATGCTGCGCGACCTCAACCACGAGGAACAGGTAACATATCGTGATGCTGCTGCCGCTCATCACGCCGCCGCTGCTGTCGCTACCCACGCTCGCCACCGCCGCCTACCGGATGCTGCGCGACCTCAACCACGAGGAACAGGTAACATATCGTGATGCTGCTGCCGCTCATCACGCCGCCGCTGCTGTCGCTACCCACGCTCGCCACCGCCGCCTACCGGATGCTGCGCGACCTCAACCACGAGGAACAGGTAACATATCGTGATGCTGCTGCCGCTCATCACGCCGCCGCTGCTGTCGCTACCCACGCTCGCCACCGCCGCCTACCGGATGCTGCGCGACCTCAACCACGAGGAACAGGTAACATATCGTGATGCTGCTGCCGCTCATCACGCCGCCGCTGCTGTCGCTACCCACACTAGCGACCTCAACCACGAGGAACAGGTAACATATCGTGATGCTGCTGCCGCTCATCACGCCGCCGCTGCTGTCGCTACCCACGCTCGCCACCGCCGCCTACCGGATGCTGCGCGACCTCAACCACGAGGAACAGGTAACATATCGTGATGCTGCTGCCGCTCATCACGCCGCCGCTGCTGTCGCTACCCACGCTCGCCACCGCCGCCTACCGGATGCTGCGCGACCTCAACCACGAGGAACAGGTAACATATCGTGATGCTGCTGCCGCTCATCACGCCGCCGCTGCTGTCGCTACCCACGCTCGCCACCGCCGCCTACCGGATGCTGCGCGACCTCAACCACGAGGAACAGGTAACATATCGTGATGCTGCTGCCGCTCATCACGCCGCCGCTGCTGTCGCTACCCACGCTCGCCACCGCCGCCTACCGGATGCTGCGCGACCTCAACCACGAGGAACAGGTAACATATCGTGATGCTGCTGCCGCTCATCACGCCGCCGCTGCTGTCGCTACCCACACTAGCGACCTCAACCACGAGGAACAGGTAACATATCGTGATGCTGCTGCCGCTCATCACGCCGCCGCTGCTGTCGCTACCCACACTAGCGACCTCAACCACGAGGAACAGGTAACATATCGTGATGCTGCTGCCGCTCATCACGCCGCCGCTGCTGTCGCTACCCACGCTCGCCACCGCCGCCTACCGGATGCTGCGCGACCTCAACCACGAGGAACAGGTAACATATCGTGATGCTGCTGCCGCTCATCACGCCGCCGCTGCTGTCGCTACCCACGCTCGCCACCGCCGCCTACCGGATGCTGCGCGACCTCAACCACGAGGAACAGGTAACATATCGTGATGCTGCTGCCGCTCATCACGCCGCCGCTGCTGTCGCTACCCACGCTCGCCACCGCCGCCTACCGGATGCTGCGCGACCTCAACCACGAGGAACAGGTAACATATCGTGATGCTGCTGCCGCTCATCACGCCGCCGCTGCTGTCGCTACCCACACTAGCGACCTCAACCACGAGGAACAGGTAACATATCGTGATGCTGCTGCCGCTCATCACGCCGCCGCTGCTGTCGCTACCCACACTAGCGACCTCAACCACGAGGAACAGGTAACATATCGTGATGCTGCTGCCGCTCATCACGCCGCCGCTGCTGTCGCTACCCACGCTCGCCACCGCCGCCTACCGGATGCTGCGCGACCTCAACCACGAGGAACAGGTAACATATCGTGATGCTGCTGCCGCTCATCACGCCGCCGCTGCTGTCGCTACCCACGCTCGCCACCGCCGCCTACCGGATGCTGCGCGACCTCAACCACGAGGAACAGGTAACATATCGTGATGCTGCTGCCGCTCATCACACCGCCGCTGCTGTCGCTACCAACGCTTGCCACCGCCGCCTACCGGATGCTGCGCGACCTCAACCACGAGGAACAGGTAACATATCGTGATGCTGCTGCCGCTCATCACGCCGCCGCTGCTGTCGCTACCCACGCTCGCCACCGCCGCCTACCGGATGCTGCGCGACCTCAACCACGAGGAACAGGTAACATATCGTGATGCTGCTGCCGCTCATCACGCCGCCGCTGCTGTCGCTACCCACGCTCGCCACCGCCGCCTACCGGATGCTGCGCGACCTCAACCACGAGGAACAGGTAACATATCGTGATGCTGCTGCCGCTCATCACCCCGCCGCTGCTGTCGCTACCCACGCTTGCCACCGCCGCCTACCGGATGCTGCGCGACCTCAACCACGAGGAACAGGTAACATATCGTGATGCTGCTGCCGCTCATCACGCCGCCGCTGCTGTCGCTACCCACGCTCGCCACCGCCGCCTACCGGATGCTGCGCGACCTCAACCACGAGGAACAGGTAACATATCGTGATGCTGCTGCCGCTCATCACGCCGCCGCTGCTGTCGCTACCCACGCTCGCCACCGCCGCCTACCGGATGCTGCGCGACCTCAACCACGAGGAACAGGTAACATATCGTGATGCTGCTGCCGCTCATCACGCCGCCGCTGCTGTCGCTACCCACGCTCGCCACCGCCGCCTACCGGATGCTGCGCGACCTCAACCACGAGGAACAGGTAACATATCGTGATGCTGCTGCCGCTCATCACGCCGCCGCTGCTGTCGCTACCCACGCTCGCCACCGCCGCCTACCGGATGCTGCGCGACCTCAACCACGAGGAACAGGTAACATATCGTGATGCTGCTGCCGCTCATCACGCCGCCGCTGCTGTCGCTACCCACGCTCGCCACCGCCGCCTACCGGATGCTGCGCGACCTCAACCACGAGGAACAGGTAACATATCGTGATGCTGCTGCCGCTCATCACGCCGCCGCTGCTGTCGCTACCCACGCTCGCCACCGCCGCCTACCGGATGCTGCGCGACCTCAACCACGAGGAACAGGTAACATATCGTGATGCTGCTGCCGCTCATCACGCCGCCGCTGCTGTCGCTACCCACACTAGCGACCTCAACCACGAGGAACAGGTAACATATCGTGATGCTGCTGCCGCTCATCACGCCGCCGCTGCTGTCGCTACCCACGCTCGCCACCGCCGCCTACCGGATGCTGCGCGACCTCAACCACGAGGAACAGGTAACATATCGTGATGCTGCTGCCGCTCATCACGCCGCCGCTGCTGTCGCTACCCACGCTCGCCACCGCCGCCTACCGGATGCTGCGCGACCTCAACCACGAGGAACAGGTAACATATCGTGATGCTGCTGCCGCTCATCACGCCGCCGCTGCTGTCGCTACCCACGCTCGCCACCGCCGCCTACCGGATGCTGCGCGACCTCAACCACGAGGAACAGGTAACATATCGTGATGCTGCTGCCGCTCATCACGCCGCCGCTGCTGTCGCTACCCACGCTCGCCACCGCCGCCTACCGGATGCTGCGCGACCTCAACCACGAGGAACAGGTAACATATCGTGATGCTGCTGCCGCTCATCACGCCGCCGCTGCTGTCGCTACCCACGCTCGCCACCGCCGCCTACCGGATGCTGCGCGACCTCAACCACGAGGAACAGGTAACATATCGTGATGCTGCTGCCGCTCATCACGCCGCCGCTGCTGTCGCTACCCACGCTCGCCACCGCCGCCTACCGGATGCTGCGCGACCTCAACCACGAGGAACAGGTAACATATCGTGATGCTGCTGCCGCTCATCACGCCGCCGCTGCTGTCGCTACCCACGCTCGCCACCGCCGCCTACCGGATGCTGCGCGACCTCAACCACGAGGAACAGGTAACATATCGTGATGCTGCTGCCGCTCATCACGCCGCCGCTGCTGTCGCTACCCACACTAGCGACCTCAACCACGAGGAACAGGTAACATATCGTGATGCTGCTGCCGCTCATCACGCCGCCGCTGCTGTCGCTACCCACGCTCGCCACCGCCGCCTACCGGATGCTGCGCGACCTCAACCACGAGGAACAGGTAACATATCGTGATGCTGCTGCCGCTCATCACGCCGCCGCTGCTGTCGCTACCCACGCTCGCCACCGCCGCCTACCGGATGCTGCGCGACCTCAACCACGAGGAACAGGTAACATATCGTGATGCTGCTGCCGCTCATCACGCCGCCGCTGCTGTCGCTACCCACGCTCGCCACCGCCGCCTACCGGATGCTGCGCGACCTCAACCACGAGGAACAGGTAACATATCGTGATGCTGCTGCCGCTCATCACGCCGCCGCTGCTGTCGCTACCCACACTAGCGACCTCAACCACGAGGAACAGGTAACATATCGTGATGCTGCTGCCGCTCATCACGCCGCCGCTGCTGTCGCTACCCACGCTCGCCACCGCCGCCTACCGGATGCTGCGCGACCTCAACCACGAGGAACAGGTAACATATCGTGATGCTGCTGCCGCTCATCACGCCGCCGCTGCTGTCGCTACCCACACTAGCGACCTCAACCACGAGGAACAGGTAACATATCGTGATGCTGCTGCCGCTCATCACGCCGCCGCTGCTGTCGCTACCCACGCTCGCCACCGCCGCCTACCGGATGCTGCGCGACCTCAACCACGAGGAACAGGTAACATATCGTGATGCTGCTGCCTCTCATCACGCCGCCGCTGCTGTCGCTACCCACGCTTGCCACCGCCGCCTACCGGATGCTGCGCGACCTCAACCACGAGGAACAGGTAACATATCGTGATGCTGCTGCCGCTCATCACACCGCCGCTGCTGTCGCTACCCACGCTTGCCACCGCCGCCTACCGGATGCTGCGCGACCTCAACCACGAGGAACAGGTAACATATCGTGATGCTGCTGCCGCTCATCACGCCGCCGCTGCTGTCGCTACCCACGCTCGCCACCGCCGCCTACCGGATGCTGCGCGACCTCAACCACGAGGAACAGGTAACATATCGTGATGCTGCTGCCGCTCATCACGCCGCCGCTGCTGTCGCTACCCACGCTCGCCACCGCCGCCTACCGGATGCTGCGCGACCTCAACCACGAGGAACAGGTAACATATCGTGATGCTGCTGCCGCTCATCACGCCGCCGCTGCTGTCGCTACCCACGCTCGCCACCGCCGCCTACCGGATGCTGCGCGACCTCAACCACGAGGAACAGGTAACATATCGTGATGCTGCTGCCGCTCATCACGCCGCCGCTGCTGTCGCTACCCACACTAGCGACCTCAACCACGAGGAACAGGTAACATATCGTGATGCTGCTGCCTCTCATCACGCCGCCGCTGCTGTCGCTACCCACGCTCGCCACCGCCGCCTACCGGATGCTGCGCGACCTCAACCACGAGGAACAGGTAACATATCGTGATGCTGCTGCCGCTCATCACGCCGCCGCTGCTGTCGCTACCCACGCTCGCCACCGCCGCCTACCGGATGCTGCGCGACCTCAACCACGAGGAACAGGTAACATATCGTGATGCTGCTGCCGCTCATCACCCCGCCGCTGCTGTCGCTACCCACGCTTGCCACCGCCGCCTACCGGATGCTGCGCGACCTCAACCACGAGGAACAGGTAACATATCGTGATGCTGCTGCCGCTCATCACGCCGCCGCTGCTGTCGCTACCCACGCTCGCCACCGCCGCCTACCGGATGCTGCGCGACCTCAACCACGAGGAACAGGTAACATATCGTGATGCTGCTGCCGCTCATCACGCCGCCGCTGCTGTCGCTACCCACGCTCGCCACCGCCGCCTACCGGATGCTGCGCGACCTCAACCACGAGGAACAGGTAACATATCGTGATGCTGCTGCCGCTCATCACGCCGCCGCTGCTGTCGCTACCCACACTAGCGACCTCAACCACGAGGAACAGGTAACATATCGTGATGCTGCTGCCGCTCATCACGCCGCCGCTGCTGTCGCTACCCACGCTCGCCACCGCCGCCTACCGGATGCTGCGCGACCTCAACCACGAGGAACAGGTAACATATCGTGATGCTGCTGCCGCTCATCACGCCGCCGCTGCTGTCGCTACCCACGCTCGCCACCGCCGCCTACCGGATGCTGCGCGACCTCAACCACGAGGAACAGGTAACATATCGTGATGCTGCTGCCGCTCATCACGCCGCCGCTGCTGTCGCTACCCACGCTCGCCACCGCCGCCTACCGGATGCTGCGCGACCTCAACCACGAGGAACAGGTAACATATCGTGATGCTGCTGCCGCTCATCACGCCGCCGCTGCTGTCGCTACCCACGCTCGCCACCGCCGCCTACCGGATGCTGCGCGACCTCAACCACGAGGAACAGGTAACATATCGTGATGCTGCTGCCGCTCATCACGCCGCCGCTGCTGTCGCTACCCACGCTCGCCACCGCCGCCTACCGGATGCTGCGCGACCTCAACCACGAGGAACAGGTAACATATCGTGATGCTGCTGCCGCTCATCACGCCGCCGCTGCTGTCGCTACCCACGCTCGCCACCGCCGCCTACCGGATGCTGCGCGACCTCAACCACGAGGAACAGGTAACATATCGTGATGCTGCTGCCGCTCATCACGCCGCCGCTGCTGTCGCTACCCACACTAGCGACCTCAACCACGAGGAACAGGTAACATATCGTGATGCTGCTGCCGCTCATCACGCCGCCGCTGCTGTCGCTACCCACGCTCGCCACCGCCGCCTACCGGATGCTGCGCGACCTCAACCACGAGGAACAGGTAACATATCGTGATGCTGCTGCCGCTCATCACGCCGCCGCTGCTGTCGCTACCCACGCTCGCCACCGCCGCCTACCGGATGCTGCGCGACCTCAACCACGAGGAACAGGTAACATATCGTGATGCTGCTGCCGCTCATCACGCCGCCGCTGCTGTCGCTACCCACGCTCGCCACCGCCGCCTACCGGATGCTGCGCGACCTCAACCACGAGGAACAGGTAACATATCGTGATGCTGCTGCCGCTCATCACGCCGCCGCTGCTGTCGCTACCCACGCTCGCCACCGCCGCCTACCGGATGCTGCGCGACCTCAACCACGAGGAACAGGTAACATATCGTGATGCTGCTGCCGCTCATCACGCCGCCGCTGCTGTCGCTACCCACGCTCGCCACCGCCGCCTACCGGATGCTGCGCGACCTCAACCACGAGGAACAGGTAACATATCGTGATGCTGCTGCCGCTCATCACGCCGCCGCTGCTGTCGCTACCCACGCTCGCCACCGCCGCCTACCGGATGCTGCGCGACCTCAACCACGAGGAACAGGTAACATATCGTGATGCTGCTGCCGCTCATCACGCCGCCGCTGCTGTCGCTACCCACACTAGCGACCTCAACCACGAGGAACAGGTAACATATCGTGATGCTGCTGCCGCTCATCACGCCGCCGCTGCTGTCGCTACCCACGCTCGCCACCGCCGCCTACCGGATGCTGCGCGACCTCAACCACGAGGAACAGGTAACATATCGTGATGCTGCTGCCGCTCATCACGCCGCCGCTGCTGTCGCTACCCACGCTCGCCACCGCCGCCTACCGGATGCTGCGCGACCTCAACCACGAGGAACAGGTAACATATCGTGATGCTGCTGCCGCTCATCACGCCGCCGCTGCTGTCGCTACCCACGCTCGCCACCGCCGCCTACCGGATGCTGCGCGACCTCAACCACGAGGAACAGGTAACATATCGTGATGCTGCTGCCGCTCATCACGCCGCCGCTGCTGTCGCTACCCACGCTCGCCACCGCCGCCTACCGGATGCTGCGCGACCTCAACCACGAGGAACAGGTAACATATCGTGATGCTGCTGCCGCTCATCACGCCGCCGCTGCTGTCGCTACCCACGCTCGCCACCGCCGCCTACCGGATGCTGCGCGACCTCAACCACGAGGAACAGGTAACATATCGTGATGCTGCTGCCGCTCATCACGCCGCCGCTGCTGTCGCTACCCACGCTCGCCACCGCCGCCTACCGGATGCTGCGCGACCTCAACCACGAGGAACAGGTAACATATCGTGATGCTGCTGCCGCTCATCACGCCGCCGCTGCTGTCGCTACCCACACTAGCGACCTCAACCACGAGGAACAGGTAACATATCGTGATGCTGCTGCCGCTCATCACGCCGCCGCTGCTGTCGCTACCCACACTAGCGACCTCAACCACGAGGAACAGGTAAGGTTCTAATAGTTCGTGGTCTAAATGAACATGCGTCTGATTCTATCTACTGCCTTTGCTGGATTTGTTTACGCTCGCGAATCACGCTTATACAATGTTGATAGACTGTTACCGTACGAATCTCCTTTTAGTCGTATTTCTCATGACTGAGGGTCGTGGCCATTTTATGTAATGAAACATACACAACGACTCCCTTGGCAATTTTAATGGAGTGGTTTTTCATTGCCTTCTCCATTCCACACACTAGCTGATAATCATCAACCAGAGTGCAGATTTCCCCACGATGTTTCCCATCACCGGAAACAAGTGCTAGTCTATGAAAACTATCATAAATGAGTCAGATTGGTATAAGAACTCATGTAGCACGGGCAGGATTTAAACCTGGGACCTTGGCAGCCACAGGCGGGTGCCCTACTATTTGCCCACCACCGCTCCGTACCAATCATACCAATGGTCGTACCATTTTCGGTGAATAAATTTTACTTCATTTCATTTGATATTATTATCATGTCCTCAGATAATCAACCTCCCCATCGACGACTTCAACATGGTAGTGACGGCTCTACGCGTAGGTCTCACCGCAGTATCGTGCGACGTGTCCACACTGTGCTGCGACACGATAGTAGGACTCTCCAACAAGGCCAGGACTCTCGGTGAGGACAACCCCTACGCATTATCTCTACTCAGCCTCGCAGAGCTACTTCTGATGCTCATCATCAAGATGGAAATCCCCCCTGACTCTATCCCTGCCGCCGGTGCCGCCATCTACGCTTTGACATGCGTCAAACCTGCATTATTAGAAAGCCTGGCCCGCCAGCTGATCGAAGCCTTCGCAGCAAACGACCCTACCAATGTCCCGAGACTCGAAGAAGCATTCGGCGTTCTCACCAACGGAGTTTTATTCGACGGTCTCCGCCCTCACAAACTCCGCTTTCAGGACAACTTCGATAAGTTCCTCGCCAGCGTCCACGGCTTCCTCATCGTGAAATAACTAAACATTTCCTTCATGATTTGCGTAAAAAATCAACGGTTCGTGAACGGCAGCGGTAGTATACGCCGCGCGCTGCGGGAATACGTCGATGGGTTGTAACCCATTTGAGTTGTAACCCATTTGGGTTGTAACCCATGGGTTGTAATTCGTGTACGAATTGCTGAACTATAAAGACTGAACGTGTCTTCGACATTGAGCTTGCTGGATACCAAATGGAATATTTAAGGGTGTTTTGGTTTAAATCATGTTGGCGAGTGCGAACTAAATTGAAGACTTATTTGTTTTAAGGGCTGACTTTTTTTAACATCGAACTATTTTTTATTTCTAGAAAAGAAACTGAGCTTTCTTTCCATTTAATCACATTGGTATTATTAGAAAATTTTCCTGTAATTTAAAAAAACAAAAAAGAGTTAAACCAGAAATCAATGGTTTTTTTTTTCACAAATCTGTATAGTTCCGAAATTGATATATTGTAAAATTTGACTGATTTTAATCAGCCCTTATTTTGTGTATTAGGACTTGTATTTCATACTCGAATCGACTTGTCCGTGATGGGGCTGTGTACACACTATTGTGTTTAGAGGTTTAAATGTTAGCCGCCATTTTGTATTATCGACAGTCGGCTTTTTGACTCGATATATGGCCTAACATAACAGGGTGCTTACGACTCCAATATTGACTGGTTAATCTTATTGTATCTTCCTTTATTATCAAGAGGCTAAATCTCATCTGTCCAATCCAAAGTTTCTTTTTCTCTACAATAGCACATTATTATGAAATTAATGTTTTGTGGTAAAGATTTTCATGTTATGAAATTAATGTTTTGTTTTTACTACATCGATCGGTTTTCGGCATTTTTCTGTAATGCTGAGATTTTAAATTAACGCAATCTGCGCGTCGTAAAAGCGTTTATGGTACGATTATTGTACGCATTTAACAGCTGTCATTTAAATCAAACTTAAATTTATTGTAATGACATAAATGTATTTTATCTTATGTTCACAACGAAAATCTGTTTATCTATTTAATGTGGTTGTGAAGTGCAGAATTAATGGTCTACTGTGGTATTTCATATTTCTTAGTTAAGCCCAAAATGTACACTTAGTACTTATGGCTAGTTAGAAGAATTGTGATTTATATTGTGCTAAGTATTTTTAAACTTGCGTCTACATCTTAGGAAATTTAGCAGTATGGACTATTTATTTTTTAGGTCTTTCAGTCCGTCTAATAAATATTTAAAATATCTTGAATTTTTTCGTAGACATTCTTCCATTTCTAGGAAATGACATGAAATAAAATCATTTTAAAATGTGAATCATTTTGACTTACATCTCGATTGATAATTTTCTTCTATTACCCTCCGTAATTTAGTAATAATTAAAAGCACATTTAGTATTACTCTCTTACAATAAGTAGAACTTTGCCTTGTCTTCACTTTTATCAATCCCGCACTGCGAAATCACACCACATTTATATTCTTACCGTGTGTTTTTAGTATTTGGACATACCATTCCAAGGGAAATAGGGATTCATTATTAACACCTTAATACTCTTTCACTCGTGTACGAGAATGGTTCATAGACGTAGAAGAAAAATTTCAATGATATATATTTTTTTTCATAATTTTTATGAATATTTTTTTAAAATCAAATTATAAAATTAAGGAACAGCAAAAAACACGTGGTTTTGTTTCGCAATGTGTGTTTGTCCACTCTACATAATATAGATTGTGTAATGTCTATTTTTATCACTAGACTTCCATAACTAAGTTTTATTTTGAAAATTAATTGTGTAGTCCTTAAATATAGTAGGTATTTTGTTTTCTTATTCTTTGACTAAATTATGCAGATAGCGGTCGATATTTTTTATCAGTAAGTAAATATTTTTTTATGAAGTTATAAATAATTTAAAATGTTGTAAAAATAATAATGCTCAATAACAGCTTGATTTTACTAGTACAACTGCGAACGTAAGTTTTTTAATAAGCATTGACGACTCAAGATCATAAATGAAATTTAGCAAAAAAAAATCTAGTTTAGAAATATGTATATTTGATCGCGAATAAATGCACCATGCAGATGTTCCGGAGTACATTTATGTATTGCGAAAAAGCGCAGTAGCGCATATGTTTGCGCGAGCAAAGATGCAAGCAAAATAAAATAATGTTAATTTTTTGTAACATTTATTAGTTACAAATTGCATACTATATAGCTATAGGGTAAGAAGTCTACAGAAGTATGTACTATGATACTATCGAGAGTCACGAAGCAGCTTCCTGCTTCCACAACTCTCCCATCTAGTATCATCTCGATCTTGTATCCCAGTTGGCCTTTGCCCAGCAGTGAGACACAAAATAGGCTTTATAAAAAAAGTATTATGCAAAAAAATGGTTTCTCAAACAAAGTAAGATATGTCATGTGATATTAAGGGCTATTTCGCAAATTTGGAAAAAAGGTCCGAGGTTTCCACAATCTGTTCTCAAATGTTATACATATAGTGCGAGCGAGACAGTTGCCAAAATGTCAAATTTGCGAAATGGCTCTTTATTTAAATTTCCTTCGCCAACTCTGATGCATATTACACCATTGTTATGTATAAAACAAGCAAATTGGGACATTTAATGTTATTAATCTAGCTAGATTAGATTACGTTATTGTTTTACGTTAAGTTTATGATAAAATAATATACTATTGTGTGTCCGCAGCTAAATGTCACAATTAAAAAAAAATATATATTATTATTAGGGTCAAATCGCACTGAGCGAGACGCGACCAGACGATGCAGAGGCACATGGATTCGCGTTGCGCGCCGAGTCTCGGTGTGAACTGACCCTTAAGCGGCATCCGCTCCATACGATACAATCTGTCTCGCAACTAGAGAGGGATGCAGGTATATTATATGATAGAACAGGAGGTTCGAGGACTTCTCTTTCTTTTATATGACGTCATCCCTTTTAGTTGCGAGACAGATTGCAGCTTGTGGAGGTGTTTAGTCAATCTTTTATGTTATAAAAATATTATACAGCAACTGCAAGAATTCACAAAATATTTTGCGTCGTGATCGTAAAGTTAACTTTATAGTTGTGATACTATTAAGTATCTAGTTTCGCATCAAATGGAACGGTAACATCTCAAAGAATATTGTTTAAGTAGGCTACATTTTGTAAATAAGTACTCAAAACATATTTTATCACCTTACTTGGTGCATTATTTCAAATTTAATATTGTCAGTATCCCAATAAAGAGTTGTACAAATTTTATAAACTGATACACTGTTTCATTTTTTCACTTCCCCAAAAATTATTAAATTCATGTGAAAATATGGATTTACCTAATTATTATTAAACCTTCGCCTCTATTTTTAAAGACAAGCTTTATAAAGTGCTCATTATATGGTTCTTTGAATATGGTTATTATATAAACTGCTCGAGCATATTGCTCAGCATTTGTTCAGCAGGCATTCAGCTTTAGATAAGACGATAATAAATAATATAACCATCTGCCGAATAAAAATAGTTGTGAGAGATTTTGTAGTGTGCTCGATGGCACACCACACAGGGTTATTACATGGCAAGGTTACGTGCCCCGCCTTCGCACGTAACTGTTCATCACAACCAGCACTTACCGATGATCCACCGTACTTACTAACTAGTCACTAATCATTAACAGTCCATGCTCATAGGCACCGGTCCGTACACCACGACGGTACTGAATAGACTGAGCCCCACTCGCGCGCGGGTGCATATATATCTACATACACTACAGATTTCAAGGTAGATTTCCGTATCTCATTCCATAGCCCAGCTATCCGGACCACTAGCATCCTATCCACATAGCCCAAACCATGTTAATCCCTACAGGCAATAGTTCAGTAGCTGGGGAGGACTGTCAATCCGTTAGTATATCCCTATGGTACATTAAGGGACAGATCTACACAAAGGCTTCTTCATGTTGGGTTTGGTCCCACGAAAGCCTCAAAGAACCGGGGGCCCTATTTTTGAAAGTGTGACTCACCAAAAAAGCGTGAGCCGAATGATTTTTCATTCGATATCCATTATTCCGTATTTTTGAATTGTCTATGTCGAATAATTCGCAACGAGTGGTCTAGTCTAGACCACTCGTTTTCGTATGATTTGGTGGTCGAACAGGGTTGCCAGATGGAATTTTCTATTTCTCCCCAAAATTGAAATTATATTTCTCCAAAACGATACTATTTTCTTTAATTTTACCCAAAGGCCCAACCGGTTTTTTGCCCGTGTTCCTAACGGCTGATGAGCTTTTTTTTTTTTTTTTTCAACAACAAGATTGAAGGAATTCAAGGAATCGAATCAGAAACGTACGAATAAATATTATTTGAACGTTCGGAAGCGTACAGAGATAGTCTACGTTCGAAAACGATTGTTAAATTAAACGTCCCTGCACGTTTGTAAGATGCATGTTCGTTTCATTACAATAAGAAAGGAGGCGTCCCAAACCTAAAAAAAATACCCAAAATTCTCCACGAGATTTATTTTTTCTCCAAAAATTCATTTTCTCCAAAATTTCTCCAAGAGTAAAATTTTTACCCAGAATTGCGAAAAAAATACCCAATCTGGCAACCCTGGGTCGAACGTTTCTTACGTCAAAATCATGAATGACATAGACAACCGGATACGGATATAGATGCAGTCTATTAGAATTTTCGTTTTTGCGTTCCGTTTAAGGCTTACGTTCTCTTTGATTGAAAATTTACGAACATTTTTTTTACGATTCGTTATCGATTCGGTTTTCGTTGCGTAGAATGGAGCAGAAATTATTTCTCGCATTATTTTCATATCACTGGCAACATTGCTAGACGAGTGATTTAAAAAATACGGCTTTTATGTTTTTAGTGACATAGTAGGAAGAGTGCGACATAATAGTCTATTCGTTTTCAGCGGTATGTCATAGTTTCAAAAATAGGTCCCCTGGTCCCCACGGTCCCGTGGCTCTAAAAAGAGTTTCACGTGGGAAATTCACGCGAGCGAAGCCGCGGGCAAAAACTAGTCTATAACGCTAGACCTTTCTCTGGCGACGCGACGTCGGCGAATGATGGTACAGATGGCGTCTCAGTTCGCTCGCAGCGCCCGCGGTGATAGAGCGTTTTGTTGGTTGTGTTAATATTTGTTTTCAAAATGGCGGCGGCGGCGTCGTCTGTATGTCTGTATCCAGATCCACAGAACAGAAGTAATTTTTTTTTTTAATTATATGTCTGTGTCATGGAAGTAATAAGTACCTTTGTACAAAGTACTTATTACTTCCATGGTCTGTGTCTGTATCCTCTGGACACTGGACGTGCCGTAATAATGACAGAGTTTATCGAAAAATATAAAAATTCTGAATGTTTGTGGAAGGTAACGGACAAAAATTATAAAAATAAACAATATCGAAATAAAGTCTTCTTTTCTGATTCTGATTCTTCAGAGTCAGAAATATTTTTTTTTCAACACAAACAGGTCACCCCTTCAGCCCAGCCGATCGAAACCTGAAGAGCCGGAGTGACGCGGAGTCGCGGAGTGACGCCATGCTTAGTGCGAATGCGATCTAAAAGCTGGGCATTGACGGTCAGTTTTTCGCGTCAGTCTAGACGTAAAGCTTTGTTTACTGCGTGAGCAGAAAAAATCAAATGTCAATGACAAGATCTTATATTTAAAAAAATATATATTTCTGTGGACAAGATAGATTTAGTGATTACAGCCTGACCAGGAATATAAAAACCCTCGCCATGTTGCGGAAAAGCATCGGAAAAGCAATAGAATTAATTTCTTATACTGGCAACTAATTTAAAACCAACCTGTCATTGCTCCTGTTAAACTTTGACTTTCAATCAAGGGCGGATCCAGTAGGTATTTTTTTTGGGAAGGGCACCGTTTTCCATTCTCGAGAATATTTTCGAGAAATTTAAAAAAAAGTTTTCACTTGTTCTTTGAAAATTTCGAGAACGGCACATCACTAAACGAGGCGTATTATTTTTTTGGAAATACTTGTAAGAAACTATTACCTACTACTAAATCCTGTAATTTTAACAACTCTAATTTTAATTTGATATGTACTGTTATGGAAGCTACCTCCACAGTACACTATATCTAATGTAATCTGTGCTCCACAGTATGTACACATAATATTGGGGAGGGCACGTACACCCGTGCTCCCACCATTTTATTCGCTACTGCTTTCAATTAATGTTGCAATATAAAACGCATAAGTGCTGCCTCTAATTCAGGGTTTTTATATTCCTGGTCAGGTTATAAATGTATTATTTATTAGGCACATCAACAACATAAACAAGTAACATTAACAAAAAAAATGCATTTTATTATAATCGAAATAAAATACTTAAATAAACAGCATGATTAATGATTCAAAAGTTTACATGTCTCATCACTATCGAATTTAACTATCAAAAAATGCACAGTTCTCTATTTAGTTTGTGGATGCACACGCGATATGCACTGACGACGACGTGTCACGTGTAGCGATGTGCCGCCGAGAATTTCTCGGTTTCCGAAAATTTCATGCATGGAAAATTTCCGAAACTTTCCAGAAATTTTCGGGAACGTTTTCTTCCAATTTTTTGCGAAAGTCTGTCTGTCACTATTTCACGGTGTTTCAATGTTTTTATGAAAAACATAACACTTTTTACCGCGAATGGAACCGCGGGCAACAGCTAGTACTAAAATATTTTTCTCTGAAAAATTCTCAGGAATGAAATTCTCAAGAAATTTCTTGGAAAATTTCCTGGGAATGAAATTCTTAAGAAATTTCTTGGGAATTTCTCGGAAATTTCTTGGGAAAATTTCCCCGGAATATGGAAAATATGCATTTCCTTTCATCCGATTTTCTTGAAAATTTTAGTGATTGTCAATCTTCTTATTTTAAAGACAGCTACAAATAGAAAATTCCCTTTTTTTAATTATTTCAGGTACTATTCCAACAATTTCCGTTTTAGGGAATATTTCCGAGAAAGTTTCCTGACTGTTTCCAAAAATTCTCGAGGGCACATCACTAGTCACGTGCCATTGCCAGTATAAGAAATTCGTTCTAGGTATTGCTTTTCCGCAACATGGCGAGGGATTCAGGCTAATTTCTTTGGGCTATACCTACTTAGGAGGAGCGATTCTTTATCTATGATTGGTTGTAAACAATGTTATGTCAATGTCATGTCAGTCATATGTATGAGTCATATATCAACTGAGTAGGTATATCAATCAAATCAATTCAGTAGTTCGTGTTTCTCTCGGTAACAAAACAAAGTGAATAATTAATTTTTTTGATACCTTTTATGTGCAAAATAGATAATTATGACCACAAGATTGGATACCACGCAGAGCACGTCATATAATTCATCAGTAGCTTCATTGTTAGGAGACAAGAATGATGATCGGGTAAACAAAAAGAACAATGTAAAAGAATGGCTGAAATCACGAATATTTTTGGGTCGCTACACAGAAAGAAGACTTGTAAATTCTAATATTGGGTATCGAGACATCGTACTGATAAGTGCTGCTGAGACGGAATTAAAAAGGGACTTGATGGAAGCTACCTACCAACTAAAACTATTCTACAATGCTCAGTGGATTGGTGTTACAGAATCGGAAGCCCTAGGATATAAGCCTCATGGTATATGTTTATGGACAGAAATTGAAAACCAACCCTTTGGAGTGTTTTGGTTTCAAATTAAAACTGTTAAATTTCGAGATAATGAGGTTATTATATTAGTAAAATGCATACGACACATAACTGACGCCTTTTTGGAAGTTGAGCCAATTCTTACTGGACAAAAGAAAGTGAATGAAGTAAATACAAGTAATAATGGAGCCGATACTACTTCCTTAAAAGAAACATACACTGAAATTATTGAAACTCTTCGAATGTCTTTATCTATTAGAAATTTGAAGGAATTTGTAACATTTCTCTTTGCATTTGTTATTGCCATATTTAGTGGTAGCATAGCTTTTGTAAATTTTTTGGGTAATTTTGTTTTAGCGCTAATAAGAGAGCTATCTATTCTAGCCAAAAATACTACACCTATGTTCTTGGGAATATTAGATTTCTTTAGTAAAATTGTTGGAGGGTTTTATATACTTTTAGCAATGTTTTTTAGACCAAGTCCTCAGGTTGCTATTAAGAGTAGAAGTATTCAATATGGCAGGCACCAACAGGCACATAGTAGCCGCTATATTGATGAACAAAATGAATACGATCCTAGAAATTTTGATTAAAATATATGATCTCATATTTTATTGATTTTAAAAAACATTTTTGTTAAAAAATATATTTTACAACAACCAGGAAAGGTTACCGGCCTGATTAACAAATATGTAGTACCTTAGGTACTTATACCAAAGTTTAATTTCAAAGATTTTAGGCTTTATTTAACATAATAGTACACTATTTTTTATTAAGGCAACAATCTTATAGGCATTACATTAACTTTTTATGACAGATTTTGATTTAGTTTTGAGGTAGGCTAAAGGCTATTTTAATAGTAATGGATGTAGACATTCCTTTTTGCCTTTATTTTATGTTATAATATTATATACTATTTATAAAATGGGTGGGGGTGGTGAAAGAAAAGTCTAGGAAATTGTATAGATTTATGTTTTTATACACAATTATTTATATCTGTAACTATCACATTGTAGTTTCTTGAAATGATATTTGAGTTTTATAATATATGTTTTAATTTAATTGTATGCCTATTATTATTTTTCCACTGGAACAACTATTATAGAATTTCTTATATGACGATTAACTGAAAAAAACATAGAATAAGCTTAGTAATTATAAAACATGAAATGAAATTCTACAGATTTTTAAAATACTTACTACTTTTTTTAGATTGATTCAAGTTACGGACATTGGACGGCTCCCAACTTGGAACTGAAACATAACATGTTGTAACACAATATACTTTGATGGGTACAGTCATAGGGTACAGTAAACTAAAACATCTTTAATCCTTCAATCATGGCGGTTTACGTATAACTATTATTTTACAATATTTGCACTATCTCATGTATTCCTGGTCATTGAGGGATTAAGTGTTGTTTGCGTATTGTGATTTTATGATTGTTGTATGACAGACAAATGTAGAAATCATTCAAAAATAGTTTGAATTGGACGAATGTCTGGTATTTGCTTATACTTACCATTACGGCTAGACGGCATCCTGAATTTGTTTGGAGATGCACCAAGGCCGATTTTAGATTTGTTTTTATTATTCTTTTTATTTTGAGCCTTCCTTATCGGTGGCATTTGGTTACCTTCACTTTTCATTTTGATTGTCTGTGAATAAATATATATTTTTAAAATAAATACATATATGTAAGTATAGTATTTTAAAATCAAATCAACTGAATATAAATAACTTCAAATAATGTATACCTCTGTAGCTGTATCAGCAATCACAACCGTTTTGGGCATGTCCAGATCTTTATCTTTTACCATATTTTTTGAAACAATATTATTTAGTATGTTGGTGATTACTATATTCATTGCACTATTATTATATTCCACCAGCATATTTTTGAATAACGCCATTAGAACTGGGAGATAATTTGTTAATTCCACTTTTCCCTTTTCTCTGGTGCTGTAGTTGTTTAATATTTCTAAATGTGTAAATACTTCATCTAATGTCATACTTTTTCTATGATTTCCTAAAACGTTGATAGTCCTGCTGCCCAAGTAATCTAAAATATAAATTAAAATGTTTGTGTGTTTGAAATAACTTTATTGCACAAAAACAACGAAAATACCATTGATTTGGAATATACTAAGAATATACATATTAAAGCACAGATTAATTATTAGTTACTACATATTAAAGTGATAGCAACGGCGATTTGAGTTTAATAAAAAGAAATGAAATTATATTTTAGGACCTCAACATTTTTATTATACCTAATCTAATACTCTTCAAATATTCCAAAATATCCATATAAAAAATATTAATCTGTATACTTCAGTTGTATATGTTGTCGTTTACCATATGTTTGGGTAATGACCGGATTAAATTGTCTATGTTCAGTTGTGTTTGTACCGGTACTTTGAATTCTAGTTTGGGACCGTATAGTAAACTTCTTTTTACCTTCGACTATAGGTTTGCTGTAGTATGTTGCATTATTAACATTTTGGTACAAAGGCGGTTGCAGTGTGTTTAATACAATGTTAAGAGTTTCAAGTGTTTCATACTCTAATTTTGCGGCACGTTTCTTTATAATTTTTCTTATGTCATTCGTTATTTTTGTGCTTAAATTTAAGTAGCGCCTTCCTTCCTCCAGTTGAACCAGTTTATGTAAAAAGTTTGTCGTAAGTTCCTAAAACAAAGAAGGTATTTAATATAACATTACATTCTAACTAATATCACAGCCTACCTATATGGTTCATACAGTCGGTCATCGAGGGCCTCTACGCGGAGCAATCGTGGGGGGTGCGGGGGCGGGGGACGGAGGGGGGCGTACCGCACGGCCATACTAATTTCATTTTCGATTTAGTATGGCAGTGCGGTACTAATTTAAGGGTTGTATATTTTGAAAAAACTTGTGCGGAGCGACGCCGATTAGGCAGAGTCCCACCAATCCAACAAAGTTATTTAGATGACATTCTTATATCTTCCGTATCATTTTCCACCCAACTCGGAACCGACTAAGTAACTACTTTTTATTTTTGGATCCAAGATGGTCGATATTTTTTAATTTTTTTTACAATATGTGTATTATAGGTTTTTTGGGTCTCTGATGACGAAAATAACGTTTATTTTGAGGTCCAAGATGGCGGACAATTTTTTTTTCTGGCACTTTTGTTTCTGACATACATACGCGGTTCAAAATGTAAACAGAAAACACAAATTTCCTTAAAAATAGTTCCAATCAAATCCGGCCAAATGTCCGCAAGTTCGCATGTACATTTTGAACCGCGTATGTATGTCAGAAACATAAAAAAATAAAAAAAATTGTCCGCCATCTTGGATCCAAAAATAAACGTTATTTTCGTAATCAGCGTCCCCGAAAACCTACAAAATGAAACCAATATTGTAAAATAGAAAAAAAAAAATTAAAACAATTGTCCGCCATCTTAGATCCAAAAATAAACATTTTTTTCGTAATCAGCGCCCCCGAAAACCTATAAAACGATACCCATATTGTAAAATTGGAAAAAAAAATTAAACGATATCCATACTTATTGCAAATTAAAAAAAAAATTGTCCGTCATCTTGGATCCAAAAATATTATTTTTGTAAACCTCATCCCGAAAATTGGCCACGGGATGCCAGGCAGATGTATGTCATCTTAGCATCCTGGCGCGACGGTCACGCTATTTTCTGTCGCGGCATTCGAGTCGAGTTTACTGTCTAGCCGCGCCTAATAGATGTATAAATTTACATACAAATATGTCGGCCATCTTGGATTAAAAAAAACACAATCAACAAAAATTCAAAAGGCGACGACTCACCACTCGCACCCGTCTCCTCTATTTTAAATAATAAAAAAAGTACATGCACTTTTGTGATAACCCTGACACTGCTGTGTCGGATCACGCTGGCGGCGTGACCGTCATCATAAAGGCCGATGGACAACTGTATGTCTTATTAAACTGTGCTAATATTATGAATGCGAAAGTGGGTTTTTTTGTTACCTCTTTATGCTGTGTCTACTGAAATTTCATAGGCTACCTTTCAAACCGGGAAAAAGCACTGTTCCCGTGGGAAATTCGCGGGGTTTATTAATAAATTCAAATAATACTTCGCACAATAATTAATGATCAAACATCTACTCACCTGTGTTTTTGCGTCTCCACAGTTCTGATATTTGCATGGCCAGGATATTAAAATAATAGCTATTGAGAATTCATCAAACAAATTACAGATATCTGCGTAAGCGCATCCTTGAATCATCTCCACTTTCTCAGTATATGTAGATTGAGAGAAGCCCTAAAAATAACATTCAAATGGAATTAGAACCATGCGAATAGGTACTTAATAATACAAAACTTTATTTAAGTTTCTTGGAAATATTATTGAGAACGGAAAATTTTCCTAAAAACCCGAGAAATTTCAGGAACAGGAAATTTCTCGGTGGCATATCTAAGAGGGGCACACGTAACATTAAATAAAAACATAGACGTACTTCATTTAAAAACTCCAAAGCACGTTTCGTGTATATCCCACTCATATAAAGGAATTTCTTCACTATTCTCATGTTTTTTATGATTTCTCCGATGGTATTTGTGAAGAATTTTGTTTCTTCGTTGAAGTGTATGATGAAGTCATTGTATTCGGATCTATTTAAACAGATGCATTTTCTCGTTAATCTCTTGTAAATGGCACAGTCATCATCCTCGTCCTACGAAAAAAATACGTAAATTTAATCCTATTCTTCTTCTCTCTTCTCTTCTCTCAGCCGAAAGACGTCCACTGCTGGACAAAGGCCTCCCCCAAGGATTTCCACAACGACCAGTCCTATTACTTTCTATGGCTACAAGAGTACAAAACCGAGGCCTCCCCATGTGACACCGCATATATATCGTAGGTATCGTAAGTGTTCCCACACAGAGTGCATGCAATGTTAGAGAAAGTTATAGCAAAATGTTACAGGTTATACCTATGAGATAGCACATGTGAGATAGCGTTCGAAGTCAAATAATCAGAAGTTAAAAAATGTATGGGAGCACCTGTAGACTTATTATGATGACGTCATCCATACTAATATAGATAGTTTTGTTTGTTTGAACCGTTAATCTCTGGATCTGCCATATTCAGCTACCTATCTTTCAGCTGTTCCCGCGGAGCTGCTAGGAACAGCTGTTCCGAACACCTTGTGCTAATATAATAAAGCATGAGTTTATTTCAAAAAGATGGCAAATAATCGTTTTGTGTAAGATAGCCAATTCGTGAGGAAAGCTATAGGCTATTTAGCATCCGGAAATAATCACGAAAGCAAGTCCCGGGGTTAAGAGTGCATCACGTCTGCAGTCTCGACTTCTGCAAGAAGTTTCTTTGCTTATGCAAAGAAAGCATTTACGCGTCACAGATTCTGCAGTTATGGCGTGGTTAAGCACTCATCCTGGGAAATGGAATTTACTTTTACTGTTACAGAAGCGTGTAAACGTAAGTTCAAGTACAGTCAGATACAGAGTAATCTGACCCCCCTATCTCAGGGAGGTCAGGTTTCTCTGCACTGACTGTGACTGTACATACCTGAATAAAAATCCCATCCAATTCATTCGTTTGTGTTTCTAATTGTTTCAAGCTTTGGGCACCTAAAATATCTGTCACTGAAGGTAGCTGTAAATATCCACAACTTTACTATCCACAACACAAAAATAATAATAAACACAACTGTACAAAAAATATCAAAGAAATAAAATAAAAACGCTGATTTTAAATGTTATGTAAATAACCAATTACTTTGAGTTATAAAATAATAAAATCAATAGAAATAAATGCCAAAAAATAAAAGAAAATAAAAATCATACGGCTGAAGAAAGAGGAATAGGCTTCACAAGATTCAATAGTTTGGGCGTATCGGATGGTATTTGTTTTGAATGAGTTTTTGATTGAATTTCTTCGAGAAGAGACAGTAATTTTCTTGTACTATCCTTAAGTATTTTTAAGCTATCCTGAAACAAAACAAACATTTATAACTATGTTATTTTATTTATTCATAGTGGCTGACGACGTTTCGGGAGAATTGCAGACTCCCGTGGTCGCAGCAGCCATACAAACGGCTCACTACTGGCTGGTCGCGCCAGCCACTGTCGCGGGAGATCTGCAATGCAATGCTTTCGAAACGTCAGCTGCTTTAAGTAAAGTAAGTTGCTTTAAGTAAGCTGCTTTAAGTAAGCTGCTTTCTTGTATCAAAGGTTCGGCTAAGTCCCGTTAGTATTTAAGAAACACTTCACGCCCCGAGAGAAAGAATAATAAGATGAAGCACGTTTGAAATAATAGGTAAGTCTAGGTTTCGAAATACAAACTACTAAGTAAGTACATAATATCTCTATGACCTAAGTACATCACATACCAGTTGTAAATTGCATACTGATTCAGTAATTCCTTTACGTAAAACATTTGCTGGAATAACTTTGACTTCCACAGGCCGCTTTCGATGTTTGCCCGGTTTTCTGTAGGTGACAGTGGCTGCAGTATCATTGCAAGACTGAAAATCATCATCGTCATCCCTATTTTCATCACAATCCTGTCTCCCTGTATCTTCAACTATATATGATGTGGATTTTCTTATTCCCGGAATATTTGTCATTGTATGTTTGTTAATTTCAACAAACATCAATAACTACATGTTATTTACTGAACATAATAGGTACCTATCTATTTTTTTAATGTTTTATGAAAAAAGTTTATTTATTTTCGTCTGTTTGCCATTTTTGAATTTTAGTGCCAAAAGTAAACGATATTATTCGTCCGTCACCATTTTTTTTTTTATTGGGTTTGACGCAAAGTTTATTCTTGCAGCGAGCCTAAGCACGAGCGTTATATGGCGGCTTTCTATTTATTCCTGTTATTATCTGAGGTTATTATAGGTCGATTTACATTGATCCAGTAAACATAACAGATTCAGCGCTGGAATCCAGTGGCACTTGATCTTTCCTGGAAGCTTGTTTTATTCAAAGTTATTTTCTCTTGAGATTAAATCAGTGCAATGGAATCACCTTATATATTGTAGGGTTGTCTTGTAGCTCAGATCTGAGGGTTGTAGCCAGCCATACCATCTACTGACATAGTTATAGCAATACCTACCCTGTCGTGGTCGAGAACAACACGCGCCGTCCCACGCGCGGATGTCGCTCGGATCCTTGGCTCTGTCTACCCCGTCAGGGAAGAAGACGTGACGTTAACTGAATCTGAGGCCTCTTTTCAAAAACCAAGGTGGCAACCTCAGAGGAATAATAGTGGCAACACTTTCCCTGACATGACATAACAACTGAGTTGACACTTGGTTGACACCAACTTTAGGACTTTGAACTTGACTCTTGACTTGACTGACACTCGATTATTCTTTCAAGAGTTCGTTCAACTTTATTTTTGTTTATTTCATGTAACTTTATTTATTATGAATAATTACAAAAGTAAAGTTAATTATGATAGTCCGTGTGATTCGGATAATGACTGGACAAGCTCTTCTAATGATTCCAAATATTCTGATTCTGAAAGGTATTGTAGCCAGCACTTTTAACATTTCTATTATTTTTTAATTTCACGACTTGTAACTTCAAATAATATAATATCCACATTATCCATATTCCATCCTCACTCACATGTATTAAACACTCATTTAATACAGAAAAAAAATGTTGTCTACTTGTGTACCAAACCAACATATTTCCACAGCATATTTCTAACATGAGGTATAGTATCTGTGAACAAAATACCTAAAACCTTAGATTATGGAATTGTATATCCTTAGTATTGACATAGGCTACTTTTTGCCGCGTGTGGAACTGTGCTGTGAGTAACAGCTACTTAATCAAAGAGTACATTTACTATTTATTGCTTCCATGCTGGTCTGGAAGCGAAGAAAAAACATAGAATGTGCCATCTGCTTCTCTTCCCGCGCAGATTGTAAAAAGTCAATCGAGGGAAAGGGCTTTTTACTAGAGATTCCTCCACTCATAGGCGATGGGCTAGCAAGCTGTCACTATACCTGAATCTCCATTCCATCAGAGAGCCTGCTATTCAGCTAAGTGTGGCCTTCTAGTCTCACGACTCTTGGCTCTGTGTACCCCGTAAGGGATAAAGATGTGATTCTATGTATGTATCGACATTTACTATACCAGTGGAACTACTACTGGTAGTGTGGTTGGTAGTATCCTTGCCAAGAATTGAGAAGATGTGCAACTTTTATTAATTTCGCTATGCAAATAGTAATGAAAAAATGTTTGTATTGTTTTCCTCATCCTGAAATTTACACATGAGATCCTGTGCATAATAGTGGATTATGAATTGTGCATTGATATGACACTTTTACATTTTTTGTCATATAATGTTTTAGTTCAGTGCCAGAATGGGATTCTGATGTGGGTGAAGATGGAGACCTTGTTTATATAAGAATTAAAGTAAATAGTGATGCAGTAGCAGATTCAAAAGCTCCATTACTGGAAAATTGTAAGGCATTTAAGTTAAGGAATAATTTCAAAAGATCTTCAACCAGACGGTCAACAAAAGGTACCTAATTTTGATGTTGTTATTTTCCAATTATAATGTTTTACTAGCTGGCGCCCGCGACTTCGCTTGCGTTAATCCTTTCTTAGCGGATGCCTACGTTATAACATCTACCTGCATGCCTAATTTCAGCCCAATCTGTCCAGTGGTTTGGGCTGTGCGTTGATAGATCTCATAGTGATGTCAGTCAGTCAGTCACCTTTGAGTTATATGTATATATATATAGATAGATATATAGATAGATTGATTTTTCCGAGGCTATTGTTATTATATTAAAATTAACCAATAGGTTTTTACTTTTCAGGCAGAATATTTAAAGCTCTAAAAGTGCGTAAGACAAAAAAAATAGACAATGGAAATAAGCAAGAAGGTGGTACGGTTTCATCTGTATCTCATGCCAATAGAAAACTATCACTGGAAACTGAGGATACTGTGGTTGTTATGGTAATTTCATTTTATATGTACACTGGTACTAATTGAGCATGCACTGCCACAATTTTTTTATATTTTACATAAAAGACACTAAAGTAGAAATAATTTTAAAAAGTTCTTTGTTCCCTAGTACAAATGTATCCTAATTTTACTAACAACACTTTCTAAATGTATGAAAATTATCAGTTAAACATCACAATTATTGTGTGAAATTAATTTAGTGATATTTATACATTTAGTAACATTAGGATACACATCATCATCCTAGGGGTCATACTAGGGGTCTATGAACTTTTAGGCCATGTTAAATGATTTCTACTATAGAGCAGTGCATGCTCCTCAGGCTCCCTCCAAACTCCTGCAATGAATGTTTTCTTAATATGTCCAATATAAATGAAGTCATCAGAGATGATTGATGGTTTTTTATTTAAATATTATTTCAGGTCAGCAAAAACATGATTTTCAGTAGTGAAAAGAACTGCCAGATAGAAAAAATGCTAGGGATAAGCCTGGAGACTCATTCTGATGGCAAGAAATTAGTCGTTAAAGACTTTTCTGTTGAAGCTCACACAATTTATACACCCAAAATAAAAAAGGGATTTATTCTGCAGAAATTAAATGGAATCGAAGTAGACTCTAACAACATCAATAATGTTCTTCAAAGAATTGCTGAAGATCCCTCCAACCCTAAGTTGACATTTCAGGTGCCAATAGACGATGTTAAATTTGATTATGAAAAATTGCTTACTTCAAAAAATAATGTAGACAATTCTCTTGCTCAGTTATTCCGAGATTCGCAGTGTTCAGTTTTGTACATTTGCTGTAATGACATAGAATATCACACCAATGATGACAAAGGAGTGTTGTATTGCTACCCTAGGCCATACAACCAAAATTTCTTATATAACACTAGAGGTGCTTATGTGACTTTGTGTCATTTAGCTCCCAAGTCTTTAGGAACAAGTGATCCCGTCACATCGACAGTTTTATATGCTGAATCTCTTGTCCATGTTACTTATACGACAAATTATGGGGATCTGTTATTGGTTGCGTTCCCAAATAAATATGTTGATATATTTTCTGCAAAAAGACTTATTAATGACATAGTAAGAATGCTGGAATTTTTGTATGGCTCATTGAAGTCATGTTTTACAAAGCCTAATAATGTTGACAAGTTGGATGGTCTATTTTCTCGAGTTTTTGTGTCGTTATTGCATGGCGATACAGACGGACAAGGCAATATTAATGTCAGTGAGTTTGAGGACTTGTTGGCCGCTCATGCTGTGACATTGCCTTTGGATGTGAGGGTACAAGTTGATGATGCTATCACGGAACTGGAAGCAGCTGATTATCGAGAGTGGGTATGTATATGTTATATCGTAAATTTCTGAACCCTCCTGCGAAAATCCCATCAAAATTGGACAAGCCCTTTTAAAGAGAGCCAAATTTAAAGAGTACTGTGGACTGACAAAAATCTGAAAAAATATTGTTTGGCTACTGGTAAGAAAATGTGCAGAGCAACTACGCTCTGCTGCCAGAAAATGTGGCAGCGAGAATCCGGACAAACGAAGCGGCGGGAAGAATTCTGTACCGGAACTTCACCGGGAAAAAACCACCGGTAAAAATAAGTACCGGGAAAAAATCTCCACGCGGCACCACGTTTGCCCGACTAAAACCTAACTAACTTAACGCAGTCTGCTACCACCGTAGCTTATGAAGGGAGCTACAGGGCCCTATATGATAACCTAACCTATAAATTAACTACAATTGAACACTTACCAAATTAAATCTTCTTTCTCTTCGGATCCAAACTTGAGTGTCTTCGGGAAGGGGGAATTCCTAATCACCCTACCTAACCCTTGAGATCTCAATTCCCCAGGACAAATAAATAGATTTCTTCCCGTAGTTTCACTCGGGAACAGCCAGATGTGAACAGCCAGCCACGTTTCACCTCTCACAAGAAAAAGTCACAATAACAGAGTTTTTCACAAACACAAATTCAATAGTTATTTAACAAACAGGAAATTCACAATTATCACTCAAACTAAACAACAAGCAAAAGACGCGAGACCGCTCCGCGTATTAAAATCAAACCGATATCGCCCGGGACAATGCAATGGCGGACCACACGCGACGCCATCCACGCTAACAGTGTGAGAACCCCGAAACGCCTGGCGGCGATAACAGGAAACGCCTGCGTTTAGTTTTACCCAATATATTACAAACATCCCCCCGTCCCGGTCTGAGAAGCAGACCGCTAGCTTACTCTACGGGAAGGCGGGCGAGAGAGGTCACACCTCTCCTTAAAATCGAACCGTCGACCAACACCTCAGCCACACGCGGAGTGCCATCTCCGCCAAGAATCAAACGTAATATGCGAGCTCGTCGCCAAAGCAATGAGGGCAAATTTGCCTCTTTTAACAACACTAAATCACCCTCCCTGGGAGGCTCAGTCCTGTCTGTCCACTTCACTCTTTGCTGCAGCAAATGCAAATATTCAAGCGACCAGCGACGCCAAAAGTCCTGGCTCATTTGCTGCAACATTTGAAAACGCGACAACCGATATACGCGTTCATCCTTCCACGGGTATTCGGGCAGGGCATTCAACGGCTCCTCCCACCAAAAAATGACCAGGGGTGAGAGCTTCCAAGTCATTTGGATCTGGAGATAGCGGACAGAGAGGACGAGAGTTGAGGACCGCCTCAACTTTACAAAACACTGTGGCCAGCTCTTCAAAAGTTAGAGCCGTTTCTCCGATAATGCGGCGGAGGTGGGTCTTTGCGGATTTCACAGCCGCTTCAAAAATCCCTCCCCAATGGGGGCAACTTGGGGGACTAAACTTCCAGGTTATTCCCCTTTGGGCAGCAATTTGACTTAAACTAGTACAATTTTTATCAATAAACACAGAAACATCCTTAAGATAATTTACAGTTCCTTTATAGTTTGTGCCATTGTCAGACCTAATAAGGGAAGGTAGACCTCGACGCGAAACAAAGCGATCCAACGCGGCGACGAAGGCCTCCGTAGTCAGAGCCGATACCACCTCCAAATGGACAGCCTTGGTGGCCAAACAAACAAATACACACAAATAGCCCTTCACAATACGGGCATTACGAAAGGGAGAAGCCTTGATCGAAAAGGGACCGGCAAAATCGGTTCCAACGCCGTCAAACGGTCTCGAAGGTCGGATTCGATCAGCGGGCAAATCACCCATCTGTGGTTGCATCGTGGATGCCTTCAACCTATAACATGCAATACATCGAAACAGAACGCTACGGATTGCTCTTCGGGCAGACAAAATCCAAAACTCGCGTTGCAAAATAGCCAACAAAGCATTGCACCCAGCATGGGCGTTACGAATGTGTCGATCAGACACCAAAAGCTGCACCAAGGGTCCGCCCTTGGGCAACAACAGAGGATGGCGAGTCTCATATGGAAGATCCGCCTTCCGGAGCCTGCCTCCAACCCGAAGAAGCCCATCCGAGTCGATGTACGGGTTCAAACGAGCGACCGCGCCCTTCAACTTAGCGCGTGCGTCGCGCAAGATACGAAGCTCTGACTCAAACCGTCCGGTCTGCACGACACGGACCCAATGCAGCAATGCGCTCCGGCGCTCTTCTGCACCTGCAATCGGCTCCAACCGCTTTGCCTGTGGGTTTCTACAATTATGTATGAAACGCTTAATCCAACTGGTAACACCCAGAAGCTTATCCAAGCTACTATACCGAGCAAGTAGCCAATCCGGCTCCGACGTCGTCTCAGCGACTACAGCATGTACACGGAGCCCGGTCAAACTCAAAGAAGTAACATCTGTCTGACAGACAGGCCAAGATGTTTCTGATCCCATCAGCCACTCTGGACCCCACCAGAGCGGGTGTGACACCAATTCTGGTGCCGTACAACCTCGGGAAGCACAGTCCGCTGGGTTAAGCTCTCCCGGCACATGTCTCCATGTTATATCAATTCCGATATTCTGGATTTGGGAAACCCGATTTCCCACAAAAACCTCCAAGGTATGTGGGGCCGCGCGCAACCATGCAAGCGCGACCTGGCTATCCGACCAGGCGAAGATGTCTCGTATCTCGACCGTGGCCGCCAGCTCACTGGCAACGTGATGCAACAATTTAGAGAGAAGGTGAGCTCCACTCAACTCAAGCTTGGGGATAGTCAGCCTAGTCCTGATGGGGGCGACCTTGCTCTTCCCTAACAAAAGCGAGACATTGACCCAGCCATCGGCGTCAACTGTCCGCATATAGACTGACGCGGCATAGCCTCGCTCCGACGCGTCACAAAAGCCATGCAGGCTGGCTCGATATTTCCCGGGTGGCAATATTCGACGAGGCAAGGCAATCCGATTGACTTCCTTAATCGATGAAAACAACTCGAGCCAATCATCCAATGGAGAGCCAAACAGCGGCTCGTCCCACGAGACGCCCAAAGTCCAAAGTCTCTGAAGAAGACACTTCGCAGAGAATATCACTGGACTGATCCAACCGCTTGGATCAAACATACGAGCTATTACGGACAACACCGTTCTCTTAGTCCAGACTTTTGGTATTTCCAAGTCCACTTGGAATGTGAAAATATCGGTTAGCGGCTGGTACTGCATGCCCAGCACCGCTATCCTGTTGGGATCATCCACATCCTCAAACAGGTGAGGGTTCTGTTGGTGATCCTCCGGGATCCCTTCTAGAACTTTAGGCTCATTAGACAACCACTTACGTAGCTCGTAGCCACCTGTCTTCAATATTTCAATCAATTCATCCCGCAGTAGGAGGGCCTCCTCAATACTTTGGGCTCCGGTGCACACGTCATCAACATACAAGTCACGTGACAGCACGGAAGCCCCACGGGGAAAGCGGATCCGTTCCCGCTCTGCCAATTCAAGCAATGATCTGATGGCGATATAGGGACTAGATTTCAAACCATAGGTGTTTGTATTGAGTTCATACACCGTCACAGGATCCTCAGGGCGCTCACGCCAGAGTATCAACTGGAATCGCCTGTCCTCAGGATGTATGACTGTCTGGCGGAACATCATCCGGATGTCCGCGCCAAAAACCACTTGATGTCTTCTAAAGTTCAAGATGATGTCAATTATGTCCCTATGCAATTTGGGACCTGAATGCAAACATAGATTCAACGAAACTCCGTTCGAAGTGGGTGCGGACCCATCAAAGACAGTCCGCAACTTGCCCGTTGAGGCCTTCACCACCGCGTGGTGGGGCAAAAAATAATGCTCAGTTGAGCTCCAATCAACTCGAGCCGGAGACATGTGACCCAAATCCTCGTACTCGCGCATAAATTCAATATATTTATCGCGAAGTACGTGGTCACGCTGCATACGTCGCTCCATGGACAGCAGTCGTTTCTCCGCAAGCGCCCTACTTTGCCCTAGGCTAGGACGAGAGGCAACAAAGGGTAACCTAGTTACAAACCGACCGGAGGGCAACCTCTCCGTGGTTGATCGAAAAAGGGCTTCGCACTCAGCGTGTTCCGGATCCATCCTGGAACTCATAGGTGGCTCCTCCACCTCCCAAAACCTTTGCATGGTCTTGGCCAAGGACGCAGATGCGACAACCGGTGGCTCCTCCGCGGTGCCATTATCAAACACAGGGCCCATCAGGGCAAAACCAAAAATCGTAGACACTGCCATCAGTGAAGACGAACCCAGAGCCTTCTGTGTACCCAACAAAATCCAACCCAATACGTCCGAGCCCAGGAGCAAGTCCACTGGGCCGGGATGAAAGACAAAGGGGTCGGCCAAATCCAGACCCGAAACCAAAGACAACACACCCGGCGGTATGTCTGTCGAGGGGTGCCAACCCGCAATGGTATCCATTACCATAGCCGAAGTCGTGATCCTCATTGTGGAGGACTTCAGCGAAGAAAAGGTGACAAGTGTCTGGCCCGTCAGACACTTCACTTGTATGCCACCAACTCCAAGAAGTGGCACAGGCGAGTCTTCCACGACTAAACCTAACTGGCGTGCCACTCGAGTGGTAACCAAACTGCTTTGAGCCCCTGAGTCCAACAGAGCTCTCAAATTAATGGCTTCCCCCTACGACCCCATACGCGGACCACCGCGGTAGGGAGCAGAACCGTCCGCGGCTCTGTCCCAGCAAGGGAGCAAGCTAGTTACGGGCTCCCCACTCTCTCCAAACCAGGGGCGCGCCACTGACCCGGATAATATGGCGGGCGAGTGCACATCCCCATCTGAGGGGGGCATAACCCGCGGCCCGGCCATACATATGGTACGGCGGGTGGTACTCCAGCCGTGGGTACTCGTGCAGCGGCGGAGAAAACCGCTGCGGCTGCATGTGTTGGGTATTGGTAACCCGCGTGGAGGGGGGTGTCCCCACTCTCACGTCCGATCTAGGGCCCCCGCCCATGGGGGCCCTATCCGGGGCCTGGCCAGCTACATACTGGCCATGCCCTTGGGGCGCGTGGTCCCGGTCCGCCAAGACCCGCGCAGGTACGCGACCCCCCTCCCGAGGGGGGGTGCGACGAGCGAAGCCGCGTCCTCCGTCCGGTGGTGGAGGGCTTCGCGCAGGAGCGCCCCCGCCCATAGGGGACCCCTGCCTCAACATCCGGGTGCCATCCCCGTTGCGGTTCATGCAAAGCATCGCGTGGTGCCGCCCACGGCATGCACTGCATGGTATGGCACTGGGACAGTCACGTGCATAGTGACCGCCCAAACAATAAAAGCAAAGTTCATGCCGCTTTGCCATGCGGCGCCGATCTTGTACTGGCAGTCCCTGCCAGTCCCTGCATTGCAGCAGGCTGTGGCCCATCCGGCCACATTGCAGGCAGTCCGCGTCCCCCGCGACTGCTGCCGTGTGTGCAACCCGCACACCAGCTCCACGCGGTGGCGGTTGCCGTCCCTGTTGGGGCTTACCTCTCCATGAGGGTTCCAAGGGCCTACGTTCAGGCGCTCTGGATGGCGCTGAGTCCGTCATGGTATTCTCAGCGGCCCGTGCCTCAAACTCCAAAAACTTCACCAAGTCAGTGAATGTTGGTAGGGTGGTGCTGTCCCGTTCCGCATTCTCGCGCTCAAACCGCGAGCGGATGTCATTGGGCAATTTGCCCAATACAATGTGCACCAACAAAAAAGACCATTGGTCCACCGGCAGCCCCAGTGTGCGGAGCGCGTTACAGGCCACTGTAACGGGCGTGAGCAACTGCAGGCGCAACTGTGCCCTGTTGGCCACCTTGGGCAGGGCCATCAACTGTGCGGCGTGCGCATCCGCTAACAAACGTAAGTTTTGGTAGCGGGAGTTCAATAACTCCCAAGCCGTATCGTACTGGTCGTCCTCCACCCGGAGGTGCTGGATGAGCGACCGCGCTTCATCCTCAAGAGTGGAGAGGAGGTAGGCCATCTTCTGGGCCTTCGACAAATCCTGTCGTGCTACGACCAGGGACTCAAACATATTTTTATATGCTACCCACTCCTCCATCCTACCCCCAAAGTGGGACAGCTGAAGGGTGGGGAGCCGACCAGTAACCGCTGGTCCTTCCTGTCTAACAGGTGTGCGAGGGGCTGGTCCGCCAGCCTGTCTCGCCCTTATTGCGGTCACCGCCTCCGCGATATCATCGTGCAGACTCAGGATCTGGTCCATGTCCGCCATGTGACCTGCGTAGGCCTCCGGGGTAAGATCGGCTTCGGTAAGCGCCGCCATGGCCGCTTCCGCGCTAATCAATCGTGAGTGGAGGTGATCCGCTCTTAGCAGTATGGCGCCCTCCCTGTCCTTCCGGGACAGGAGTCCTCCGGCCGTCACAAACCATCTCAATTCGTTGGCGAGTGTCGCCCTAGCATTGGAGGCCTTCGCCATCGCGTCAAGTCACAAACAAAAAATAACAAAAGGTAAATAAAAAACAACAAAATCAAGCAACTACACGAAGAACCGCGGTAGGTATGAGAATGGCACAAACCCGGAACGCACGGTACAAACCGCAAACAAATACAAAAAAGGTTACAAATATTCTTATACAAACAAACTAAGAAAAATCTAATAATTTTTACAAACAATTAATTATTTTTTTACAAACGAACAAATAGAGGGTAGATAAACTACGCTCTGCTACCAGAAAATGTGCAGAGCAACTACGCTCTGCTGCCAGAAAATGTGGCAGCGAGAATCCGGACAAACGAAGCGGCGGGAAGAATTCTGTACCGGAACTTCACCGGGAAAAACCACCGGTAAAAATAAGTACCGGGAAAAAATCTCCACGCGGCACCACGTTTGCCCGACTAAAACCTAACTAACTTAACGCAGTCTGCTACCACCGTAGCTTATGAAGGGAGCTACAGGGCCCTATATGATAACCTAACCTATAAATTAACTACAATTGAACACTTACCAAATTAAATCTTCTTTCTCTTCGGATCCAAACTTGAGTGTCTTCGGGAAGGGGAATTCCTAATCACCCTACCTAACCCTTGAGATCTCAATTCCCCAGGACAAATAAATAGATTTCTTCCCGTAGTTTCACTCGGGAACAGCCAGATGTGAACAGCCAGCCACGTTTCACCTCTCACAAGAAAAAGTCACAATAACAGAGTTTTTCACAAACACAAATTCAATAGTTATTTAACAAACAGGAAATTCACAATTATCACTCAAACTAAACAACAAGCAAAAGACGCGAGACCGCTCCGCGTATTAAAATCAAACCGATATCGCCCGGGACAATGCAATGGCGGACCACACGCGACGCCATCCACGCTAACAGTGTGAGAACCCCGAAACGCCTGGCGGCGATAACAGGAAACGCCTGCGTTTAGTTTTACCCAATATATTACAAACAGTATAATAACAAGTTATTTTGAAATTACACACAGACACTTTAATTTGATTCATTTGTGTGAAAGGAAGTTTCAATTCGTTTGCTTATTATAATGTACTAGCATTAGCATTCTGCTATTTAGCCTGTGTGAATTTCCCACTGGAACCAATGCTTTTTCCCAGGATGAAAGGTACCCTGTGTCCATCTCAGTACTTCTAACTATGTGTATGCGAAATTTCAAGAAGATTGGTTCAGTACCTGGATAAAGCGTGAAGAGGTAACAAATAAACAAACTCACTTTCGCTGTTTAACTATTTTACTTATTCCAGACAGATGATGTGGAAAACTTTCAAAGACTTTACACAGTTATTGGAGCCTGTTTATATTACTCTGGCCACTTGCTGAGTTCTCATTTGCAAGACGAAGATTTGAAGGAGATCCATGCATATTTAAAGCTGAATGGTATTCTTAAGCTAAGCACAGAGAAAGAACTGGAGAAACTTGTTATGTGGAGAGAGGTTTTCATCAATGAGCACAGAACTGCTAATAAGAAAGATGCACCTGAATTCAGGTAAGTAATCAATTCTAGCAATTTTGAGCCTGTGTGGAAACAACCGACTCAACCTAGTGACTAAAAAGTGAACTAACATTACCTATTAGATGCAAAAACAATACCTATTGTTATTATTATGTGTATAATATTTTTTCAGTAAATCTATCTAATAAATAAAATCTTTTTTTTTTTCAGAATTCCTGATGGTCGCTGGTTTCTGTTGCTTGTTGGTAAAGGTCATTTCATACTGGCCACTTTGATGGAGGCAGGAGGATGTACTGAAGATGTAAGTATTTATATTTATACCTACTACTACTACAAATGAAAGTGTACATCCGTAAACACGTCAATGTGTGCGTTTTCATAGTCATAGCGTCCCAATCCGCAAACGAACGGGGGAGAAGTGCGCAGGAGTACGCCATATTGGGAGAGGGGCAGGGAGCTTCCTTTCTGTACGTAGTACTTATACTAGTGGTTCTGTGAGAACAGTGGACCTCGCGAGCCCTTACCACCGCGAAATAACCGATAGTTTACTGTGTCCCTGGCTTAGAAGAGTTTTGAAACCAACCTACCAAAGCTGGAAAGAAAGTAAAAAGTCTCATATCTTACCCATAAGCCCAAACGTGTTGTTGTGGTTGGTCAATACCACTAAAAAATTGACTGAAACCTGCCTGTTTGCCTCGAATGATATTTATAAACCATCTCATTTTAATCAATAAATCAAGTTACTTTTGTAAACTTGAAAACATAAAAAATTTCAATGGCGAATTTGCGAGTATTAAAAGCTTTGCTGCGCCATCTATTGATTTTTTGGTGAACTATCGTATGAGAATTTAAAATATATGGATTTATGGCGGTTTTATTGAATTTCACTATGTTGTTCAGTCAAGAAAGTTGCGTCTTAATGAGAATAACAAAAAAGTCAAATAAAATTTTAGATTTTTTTTTTAAATAGCTGAGCTAATATATAATAACGTTTTCTTTATATATTTCCGCTATTTATTTTTAAAATTACGAAAAACTGGCTTGACTAAAAAATTCTATAAAATTACCGAACCTGCTCACAAAATTTCATGAGAATCGGTTTAGAATTGCGACTTGTAGGCGAGAACATCCGGACAGACAAAAGATTTTTCGGCTAGTCGAAACTGAGACGCTTCGCTCGCTGCGCTCACTCGGTCAAGTAATGGGGGATTTTCCGAAACCAAAATTTAATAAAAACAAGCAAATTATTTAAAAATAAAAAAACACGACTGACAACTAATATAGCCTATGTCACTCGGAGGAATGCAAGGAATCTAACAATACCTCTCACATCAAAATCTGTTAAGCCGTTCAGGACTTATGGTGGAATAAAGAAACTTACATACATACATACTTACATACATGAACCCTGAAAACATTACACTCCTTTTTTAGTCAGTCGTGTAAAAAGTATCAATATTGTGATTTGTGCAATTGCCAAACTGAACGGTGATTTTTTTTCTGCCTCTGGTTGACAAGTAAAAGCGCACAATATAGAAACAGCCATTATTACGACCCGGCTTTTATAAAACGCCACCTGTTGCGACTTTTTTTATACTGATTTTTTTTTCTTAATTTAGCTGTCAGAAAATCGCCCATTCTGTGACTAAATATACCTTGGCCTTCAACTATCTGCATGCCTTTAATCAAAATAGGTTCATTTCAGGCAGTAGGTGTGACTCCCCCCTCGCCGTTCTACGTAGAAGAGTGCGAGAGTTGTCTAGAGTTGCTGTGTGAAGTGGGGCTACACAAGTACCTCGCGAGCTGGTTCAGATCCAACTCGCGGCCGCAGCTGCAAACTGCGCCTGAGTGCCTCACTAAGCATGGCAGGAAAATGAGGGACCTTAACGGTAGGTACTGTAGGTTTTTTTAAATTAGTGTTCGGTCTGCATCGGCGTTTAGGGCCACTCAACTTCAACTCGCGGCCGCAGCTACAAACTGTGCCTGAGTGCCTCACCAAGCATGGCAGGAAAATGAGGGACCTTAACGGTAGGTACTGTAGGTTTTTTTTTAAATAGTGTTCGGTCTGCATTGGTCTTTAAGGCCACTCAACTTTAACTCGCGGCCGCAGCTACAAACTGCACCTGAGTGCCTCACCAAGCATGGCAGGAAAATGAGGGACCTTAACGGTAGGTACTGTAGGTTTTTTTAAATTAGTGTTCGGTCTACATCGGTCTTCAAGGCCGCTCAACTTCAACTCGCGGCCGCAGCTACAAACTGCGCCTGAGTGCCTAACCAAGCACGGCAGGAAAATGAGGGACCTTAACGGTAGGTACTGTAGGTTTTTTTAAATTAGTGTTCGGTCTGCATCGGTCTTTAAGGCCACTCAACTTCAACTCGCGGCCGCAGCTACAAACTGCGCCTGAGTGCCTCACCAAGCACGGCAGGAAAATGAGGGACCTTAACGGTAGGTACTGTAGGTTTTTTTAAATTAGTGTTCGGTCTGCATCGGTCTTTAAGGCCACTCAACTTCAACTCGCGGCCGCAGCTGCAAACTGCGCCTAAGTGCCTCACCAAGCATGGCAGGAAAATGAGGGACCTTAACGGTAGGTACTGTAGGTTTTTTTTTTAATTAGTGTTCGGTCTGCATCGGTCTTTAAGGCCACTCAACTTTAACTCGCGGCCGCAGCTACAAACTGCGCCTGAGTGCCTCACCAAGCATGGCAGGAAAATAAGGGACCTTAACGGTAGGTACTGTAGGTTTTTTTTAAATTAGTGTTCGGTCTACATCGGTCTTCAAGGCCGCTCAACTTCAACTCGCGGCCGTAGCTACAAACTGCGCCTGAGTACCTCACTTAGCATGGCAGGAAAATGAGGGACCTTAACGGTAGGTACTGTAGGTTTTTTTAAATTAGTGTTCGGTCTACATCGGTCTTCAAAGCCGCTCAACTTTAACTCGCGGCCGCAGCTCCAAACTGCGCCTGAGTGCCTCACCAAGCACGGCAGGAAAATGAGGGACCTTAACGGTACTGTTGGATTTTTAAGACTAATGTTCATAGCTGTATATGCGAGTAGTACCCTAGAAAGCATGCCAGGAAAATGAGGTACTTAAACGGTAATTTAGGTTTTTTTTTAATTTGCATACTAACTACTAATAAAAAAAATAAATAAAATTGGAAAGATGTCGACAAAAAAGAAGTAGAACCGGATAGAGAGGAATAGCGATCTAGGAAGGCCTTTGCGCAGTAGTCGGACACTAAAGCCTGATAAAAAAAGTAGGCAAACAATCATGCGACCCACCTGTTGGAAAGGGTACAGTACCTTGTAGAAAACTTTTAGGTTTTCACAATATTGCTGCCGATCCAAAAATCTTAGTGAATTATTTTTGATTAGCTGTAACAATATCCGGAATAAAAAATGCCTTTTGAGTGTGTACTTTCATGCTGGGCAGAAATTCCCACGTAGATTGTAAAAGTTAATCAAATGAATTGAAGACTCGTATTGGTGATGGGCTAGCAACTTGTCACTATTTCTGAATCTTTATTCCACCAATAAGAGATGAAGATGGGACACTGCATCTGTGTCTATGAAGGGATTGTGATATTAGATAGGATTTTGTATGCGAACCTGATTCACACTTGACTGATATTTTTCTTGGGTCATATTAATATTATCACCTTTTCACTTGAGTATGAAATTTATGTTGGATTTTCTTTTCAGCATTAAAAGCGGACACATCAAAAACATCCACTCTCAAGCTATCTAAGTCTCAAATCGACTTGAAGAAACGCCACAACTCTTCAGAACAGATAAACTCGTGTAACGTCAGCGAAAACACCAACTTTGGCAGCCATCACAGTTTGTACAACCAATGGTACAGTGGGCAAAAACAGTACCGGCATTCGAGCAGTTTTGATGTCAGCTATTCTGAAGATTCCAACAGTTTGAAAAGTAACAGGTGAATTTCTACTTTTCATAAGAGCTCAGTGTATTTAGAGTTTTAGGCCTCTTTCATAAGAGGCCCGATTCTTTCAATGAAAGGGATCCAGTGCCTAGCAATATATTTTTGTGTTATATTGTTTAATCAAGTAAGTAGTATTTCAATACAACAAATGGGCAGAAATCTCCGTCTTTTAATAGCCATTTCATTCATTAATTTCATTTTCATTCATTCATAGTTTTAGGTCTCAGTATCAGTAGGTACATCTAAAATTAGACGATGCCTCAAATACCTTTTGGTAAAACTGTAACTAATTTGTAGATTATTTAATTGGAGAGATTTTGTACAGGATTTCAGGCAAGATTACTTAAGTTTATTGGTCGATAAAGTTAAGTTAATTTATATACTCTATCTGAATATATAAATTGAGATGTCCATGTAGTATTAATGGGTGTCTATTAAAATACAGATTTTTATCACATCGATTATCATGTCCCAGAAAACTATTCCACGTTTTTCAATATATTTTTTTCTTAAAACATCGGAAAACTTATTATCGCAGTTTCATAATATCGAACAACATTTTCTAAAAAAACGTTACAAAATTTCTACTATTCCAAGAAAAACGATATATCAAACTAACATTTCACACATGTATTAAGATATCGATGTAACCATTTATGATAACATGTTTCAATATGTAACGACGCGCATCATAACTTTTAATCGCAGTAACGTTTCATCGAACGCTGCATTCGCTTGTTCTTGCTTAAAACATGCAAAAAGGTATAGCAAGATTAAAGCATACAGCAAGCATGCATGCAGCAAGCATCAGCAAGCATGCATCAAGCATGCAGCAAGCATGAAACAAGCATGCAGCAGGCATACAGCAAACATGCAGCAGGCATGCAGCAAGCATGCAGCAAGCATTCAGCAAGCATGCAGCAAGCATTCAGCAAGCATGCAAGCAGGCATGCAGCAAGCATGCAAGCATGCAGCAAGCATGCAAGCATGCAGCAAGCAAGTATGGCTGGGTGGCTCCACCAGAAGACTCGCTCCGTCGGCCCTTCGATTCATTCGGGCACTTAACCTCGCTCCGCTTGAGAGGTCGCCGGCTCGCTTCGCTCGCCACCTCCCCCCCTCGCTTCGCTTCGGCCTCGTGCCCTCATTTTCTCAGGACCTCCTTCGCGAGCCTTCTGGTTCCGCGCGAAGAAATAACACTCTAGTATATGACAAAGTTGAGCCACGGGGTGCTCTGAGTCGGATTTGTGATCCATTTATAATTAATGGACTAGCTATAAATTTACTGTTGATCAATACAATACTACCAGATTAATCTATCTATATAGGGTAACATAATAATATAATATTTGATGTTTCAAATATATTGCAAACTGAAATTTACGTGGAAATAAAATTATGGGTAACAAAACTTTGATGTTTCATTATTTCGATGAAATACATAAAATATGAAAAGAAATAACGATGGAGTGTGTTTGTACGTAATGAATAATCGTGTAAATGAAATTTCGATGTAAACAGATTTAAGGATTTGTTATATATTGTATTAAAATATCTGCGAATGGTTTTATGGGACATGAAAATCGTTGAAGTAAATTGCGATAAAGTGATGGGTTCCCAGTATTAATACTTATTTCTTTATGAAACATTTAGTGAAATCAGCGACGATCGCATACAAGGAAGAAGGGCTGACAGAGAACAAAAGAACCGAAGGGACTCTTCAGGGTCAGATTCAGATTGGGACAGACAGGTTTGGTTTTTATTTATTTATTTATTTAAACTTTATTGCACATAAACATATGTTACAGTACTAGGGGCGGACTTAATGCTACAGCATTTTCCACCAGTCTACCTTAGGGTTATTCAGAGAACATTAAGTGGGTGCAAATACTTAAATAAATTGACTATATATCCATACTAATATTATAAATGCGAAAGTTTGGATGTGAGTTTGTGAGGATGTTTGTTACTCAATCACGCAAAATCTACTGGACGGATTTCGATGAAATTTGGTACAGAGGTATATAATGACCTGGAATAGCACATAGGCTACTTTTTATCCCGGAAAAAATGGTTCTCGTGGGCATGGGATACCAATTATAGTAACGCCATCTATTATTTGACAAAATAGACGTCATGTCAAAATGACGTTACGTCAGAGTGACGTTACGACAGCCTCCCCACTACTTCCATATAAAATTGGCCGTTGCACCGGGCGGACGGCAGTATGCCCGGATACGTCGAGGTGTGCGGACCGCTGCTGAGTGCACGGACTAATGGCACTCTGCTCAAACTTCTATATATTATGTGTGTGAAGGAACATCAGTGAATTTGTTGTGATGTACATTGCGTGCGGAGGCGGGGCGCACAACATAGCCGTATGAGGTACACTATTTTTTTTCCATTATATCTAAATTGTCATTAGATGGCGCGTTAATTAAATACTTGCCGTTAGTTCTCACGGCCTGCCACGAGATGGCACTTTACCGCGGACAAGTTCTTTCAATATTTTTTTCGCGAAGAATGTTCTTTCGGGTAAAATTTTTATAAATGTTTATGTATACCATATAGTGTAGCGAAAACAGAAGCGCCACAGAATAGTAAGTAGTACTAACGTACATAGCGGTGACTCACCGCCCCGCAATCATTTCAAATACCGCACCCCACCCCGCCCAGTACTTCGCTGTAGACATCACTGACACGGTTTAGGCGCGATTGGTCCAAAGTTCCAAAAAATGTCCATTTCGCGGTTGGTTCAATTCGCAGTTGGTACAACTCGAGGTTGGTCTAAAAATAAACAATGTTTTCGAAATTGTAAATTTTTTGAGTGTTAAATGTTGTATATTAAGAAGCTAAGATCATATAGTAGTAGTTAGGTTTAGGTATTTTTTTTTAGACCGTTGAGGGCGGCAACGAAGTTAGGTTCAGGTTATTTTTTTTTATTACTGCCCGGAAAGACTTGAAGGCAGAAAATAAGTTAGGTTCCGGTTACTTTTTATGACCTGTTAGCATGGCACGTTTTTTTATTATTTTATATCTTTATCAATATATCTATCTATACGCTGTACGGTAACAATGAAATTTTCGCGCCAATTTGATTAAAAAACACGACACGCACGCAAGCAGCCTTACTAAATTTCATGCATACATATATATGCGAGTGTAAAATCGGTATTTGCCTATGAATTTTCAATTTTGCCTATTTGCTATTTTACCTATTTTTCAATTCGCTCCATCGTAAATAAAGTGCCAACTCGCGCTCAAGCAACAGTTTCACAGAGGCGGGATAATGATTAATCCTATTTTGCCGCGGGCGAAGCCGCGGGTAACAGCTAGTTGTATAATAAAATACATAAACTAAGATAAATACATATGATAAATATATATATTGTAGCGTTACACCGCTACAAAGTCAAGTCTATTTTAGTTTGTGATTCTATTTCTACGCAAACTTTTGGTGGTTCGATTTTTTGGCTGACTGTCAAAATGAAGTGTGAAAAAATGGAGATTTTTTAGAGAGTTGATTTTTCTTTTTGACGTTTTTATCTCAATTTCTACTTTGTACCATATCGATTCAGAACTAAATCTTTAATGTGCTTTTATTATTCTTAACATACATGTATCGATCTCTAGCAATGAAGTTTATGGTGAAAAACTTCAGGGTGGGGAATGCACAATAGAGGCTTTCCCAACGACATCTATTTTGGATATCAAACGACAGATTTCTTCACATCTGAAGATTCCAATTGAAGATCAAAAGTTGCTATTATTGGGAAGAACATTAGCTGACGTTCAGACCGTTCAGGAGTATCCTATTAAAGATGGCACGAAGTTGAATCTAGTTGTCAAAAAAACCAGAAGGATTATATGAAGTGGCACTGAAATATTTCATGTATGTATTGTATGGACTGTTTATTAGACGAGAGTGGGCAAAGTCGGCCTGCACCTACGAACGACGAAATGTTTAGTCTGTAACCGTGGCGCCTGTGGTTCTTTTAAGATAGACTTTTTAAACATATTGTGATAACTTTATCCTCTAAATTCTAAAGGCCCCCTTTTTGTCGGGATAATTTTTGTTTCGGTTTTGATTTGGAATTTTTATACATCATTTCATCCATTTCTTTCACTCATTTAATTTTCTTTTTTAAAATAACAAGCAAATTCATGTATTTCTTATTTTACCTGTTAATATTCCTTTCCTGTTGTTAATTTTCCTTTCTTTTATTTTTATTTCTTTGGTGTGTCCAAATAATTTTTTGTTAAAGGACATTGGTCAAATTTTTTTTAGTTCAAAAATTATACTCGTGTTTTAAGCAGTGATTCTTTTATTTTGAAACCCAAGTTTCACTGCAATATATAATATATATGTGATGTGTATGAATAAGTACTTATATATACGCAGCATGACTCAAATTAATCCATTAGGCATTCACTTGTGACTCGGTCTGGTAAAATTTATAGACGAGAGACTTAAAACAAGCACGGCTGGTTTTTACTATTGATATATATATTTTTGAGGGTTCCGTACCTTAAAAGGCAAAAACGGAACCCTTATAAGATCACTTTGTTGTCCGTCTGTCTGTCAAACTTTTTTTTTACTCAGGAACGCTTAAAGGTATTAAGTTAAAATTAATATCGAATACTCGGATCCACTCCCCGCCTCCGGCCTCCCACTCGGTGGACCGACGACCTGGTGAAGGTCGCGGGTTGCGCATGGATGCGGGCAGCGCAGGACCGGGCAACGTGGAAATGTTTGGGGGAGGCCTTTGTCCAGCAGTGGACGTCTTTCGGCTGAGAGAAGAAGAAGAAGAAGACTCGGATCCACGGTCTCTTTCAGCAAAAAAATAATCAAAATTATATGTCAACGCGATCAAGAGATATTACCGTAAATGTTGCGAATTTTCGCATATTTTGCGATTTTAGGCAGCAATCAAAACCTATCCCCATACTTCCCGTTGACCTAAAATTATGAAATTTGGCAAAAAGCTAGGTCTAACAGTACTTTACAGAAATAAATCTGAAAATTGTAAATAAATTGTTAATTTTTTCAGGATGGCAGCAGAGCAAGTAGCAGTATCGACGTGTCAGATATCAGAAAATCTCTACTCAATGAAATAGACAGGGTCACTACTCATAGGTAATGTAATTTATTTCCTAACTAATAATAATAATAATAATAATTATTTATAGATATTATAATTTATTTATAGATCGTGGGATCATTTTTCTTGCAATGTGTCCCTCGTTATGATTACGAAATTACGCCTTGGATTTTTAAAAGTCACGGAACAAACATACATACAAACAATGTATTTTCGCCCCAACTTGAAGTAAAACCCTCGCTCACTTCGCTCGCTCGGTCAATTATTGCTGCAGCACACAAATGCTGTTACTTTGTACTCTCTACTTTACTATGTAGCGCTTTTTTGTATTTTTTTCGTATGATTTGTATGTGTGTGATTGTGGCAAGAATATTATAAGTGCTATTTTTAAGCCAATATGAATAAAAATAATTGACTTGGACTTATCTATTAGCTTTTGCCCGCGGCTTCGCTTGCGTGAATTTCCCTACGGGAACGGTGCTTTTTCCCGAGATTAAATGTACCCTATGTCCTTCTCAGTACTTTTAACTATGTGTTTGCGAAGTTTCAGGTAGATTGGTTCAGTAGATAAAGCGTGAAGAGGTAACAAACAAATAAACAAACAAACTCATTTTCGCATTTATAATATTAACTAGCTTTTGCTCGCGGCTTCGCCCGCGTGAATTTTTCCACGGGAACAGTGCTTTTTTCCGGGATGAAAGGTACCCTATGTCCTTCTCCGTACTTCCAGCTATGTGTATGCGAAATTTCAGGAAGATTGGTTCAGTAGATGAAGCGTGAAGAGGTAAAAAACAAACAAACAAACAAACTCACTTTCGCATTTATAATATTAGTTAGGATTAGGATATATCTACCAGCAAAGGAGTGACTTCCAACGGCCCCGGCAGGCCTGCCCCGGTGACGGGGCCGTTGGAAAAAAAATTTCCAACGGCCCCGGTGGCCCCGGATTTTGCGTTGACGGGGCCGTTGGAAAAAAAATTACCAACGGCCCCGGTGTGTTTTTTAAATGGGACCGATAGCATAAAAAAATTTAGCATACGCTCCGGTAGTGTTTAAAGGGGGGGAAATTGTGTATTATTTTGTGGACTTTAAATATGAAATGAAATTAAAAAAAGAGTTTGTATGTATTATTAAGGTCGACTGTTAGATAATGTTTCTGCATTAAGTCCACCTATTGTGCCATACATTGTGTTTGTACAATAAAGGTTAAATAAATAAATAAATAAAATAAATATTATTGTTATCTTAATACTTGTACTATTATGTATCTGTGTCATGATATAAAACAAACATCATGTACAGTCAAGAGTCAAAATTGCAGTCAGAATCTGCAAGGCATTATGATCATTAAGGCTAAGCAATAAGGTCTTCGAGGTATGATTGCACTTATGACGCTTGACTGTACATATTTTATTTTCTTATATATATGATTGTTGATACCTAGTTGATATTTATTTTTTATCAACAATTAAAACTGTTTGTTACATACAAACTCTTTTTTTAATTTAATTTCATATTTAAGGTCTAAAAAATAATACACAATTTCCCCCCCTTTAAACACTACCGGAGCGTATGCTTTAAATTTTATGCTATCCGTCCCATTTATAAAACACGCCGGGGCCGTTGGTAAATTTTATTTTCTAACGGCCCCGTCACCGGGGCCGGCCCGCCGGGGCCGTTGAAAGTCACTCCAGCAAAGTAATCTTACAGTCCTTCATGATTCCAGGATAACCGCTGGCGACGACAACGTTTTATTCCACTTCGTGCAATTGGAATCCACTAAAGGCGTGCTCATAGCGCCTGTCAGGAATATCGAAGCTCAGGCCAACAATGTTCTGTACTCGTACATCATCAGGACTTTCAGATCTGCCTGTAAGAGGATACACGAACTGTTGCAGCACAGTATTAGGTAATGTACAGTATAATTAAAATTGAACAAGCTAATTATTAAAAAAATAAAAAAACACAACTGACACCTCACATAGCCTATATCATTCGGAGGAATGCAAGGATACAATACCTCTTACATTAAAATCTGTTAAGCTGTTCAGGACTTATGGTGAATAAAGAAACTTACATACATACATGAACCCTAAAAACATAACACTCCTATTTTGGTCAGTCGTGTAAAATCAAATTGCATTGGAGATAATCGATAGACAGATATATTTTAATGTAATTTTTCTTTTAATTTTTTGTATGAAATATGCTCTGAGTGAAGCGAAGTGAACCGGTGGTGGCCGAGTTGTAGGGCGCGCGCCTGTGGATACAAAATCCCTGGTTCGAATCCTGCCCGAGCACCATGAGTTTGTATACCAATCTGACTCATGTTAGTTTTCATCGACCACCACTTGCTACCTTAAAATTGCCATGAGAGTCGTTGTGTGTGTTTCATTCCATATAATGACCACGACTCTCAGTCATAGGAAATACGACTAAAGAGAGAGATGCTCTGAGTGGTATAGTTAAGAGCTATTGGAGTTACTTAATCGGTGTTCTAAGAGGACCTCACGAATTTTAAAAGCGGTTGATGAAATAAGATAAAATAAATATAAAACAGACGTCGAAATTTGATCGCGTCGGAAATAAGAAATATTCGACAATGCACGGCTTTAATTATATCACTTTCTAATTAGTCCATAGTTCATTTATTAATTTACACACATTGCGTGTAAAATCACACAAATTTAATAAAATTAAAAATAGATTAGTTTTCATACATTGTTTACCTTTGAATGTCAAAAAATCCTCCACACTATAACATTTTCTAGTAAACGTTGCAACCAAATTTAAGTGTGAAAGGGATTTACTAATGAAAGAGATCAAATTAAGTTATAATAATGTGGGTATTACCCAGACAATTTTGTCGAAACCAGGCTCTATAATTTTAAAAATACTTTTACAAATTTTCGCTACATCTCCTCAGACGTAAATCCCTTGGGAAAGGTAGGATGGGGTTGACATATCTCAAAAGATACATACCCCAAAAAAAATATAGAAAAAAAACGTTGCAACCCTATATTTCAGATTTAAAAACAATCAAACGCCGTCGAATCCGCTGAATAAGATCCTCATAGCGGTGAAGGAGCACGGCATGTTGTTCCAGGCGCCCGCGCATATACTGGCGCAGTGTGGAATCAACAAGAAGAAAGACGAACTCTTCCAGTTCTGGGTTGTTGGGTAACTATTTATTTGTTAAAATACTAACTGCGTCCCGGGGGTTCGCTTCCGTGAGAATTCCGGTATAAAAAGTACCCTATATGCTATTCTCGATATTTTCCTACCAAATTTCATCATACAGTACATTTTCCGTGATTGAGTAACAAACATTCTCACAAATTCACAAACTTGCATCCAAATTTTTGCATATAAAGTTATTATACTGGATAAATAACTATAGAGTTATACGAGTATCATGACACTGGAAACTGTAAAGTGGAACGGGGCGGGCCACGTCAGTCATGAGATGAAAAGATGGATAAAAATAGTCACATCTTGGGTCCCGATTAATGACAAAAGAGCGAGAGGTAAGTCAAAAATTAGATGGTCTGAAGAATCGTCGGCCTTTGATAAGCGCTGGCAGCAGCTAGCGAGCGATAGAGGCTTTTGCCCAGCTAGTTAAAAGGTGCCAAGTGCGGTGCGTTCCGCATAACGCTATTATAGTATGTGCGTCAACAACAGTCATTAAGAATAGCGTTGCAGGACTATCGATAGTTTGACTATCGATAGTAGACCTTGAAAAATAGGCCTATCGATATTATCGAATAGAAAACATCAATCGTATCGATAGTAAAAACCAATACTATCGATAGTTTTTGTTAACATCAATAGCATCGCAAACTATTGGCTATTGATATCGATAGTGTGACTATTTTCGTAGGTCACAATACTATTGACAATTTTATCGATAGTCAACACTATTGCTGCAACACTAATTAAGAATGAAAGACTAACAAATCAAAACATTTGCAATAAATAGGGTTACAAAAGATGTTTACAGATAGAGTGTCCTTATACTTATTTAACTATACTTAGCATGCTCAAATAATAATAATGTAATAAATGTTGTTCCAGTCGCGTGTTCAGCTCACCCGAGCCAAGAGAGCTGTACGTGTGCTACCACGAGGCCGTGCCGCAAGACCTTACTGAACTCGCCTACCTTCTGTCTTACTTGGAATAACATTACAGCATAGTCACACCCCGGACACTCCATACAACGCTCGCAAATCAATTACCTATTACTACTACATAGGCAAATTTATGTACACGCGCAAATGTGTGCATGAAATTTAGTAGGGCGATTACGCGCCAGCCCTCGTTCAAGTGTCAGTGATGTCTACAACGAAGTGCGGGGTGGGGTGCGGTATTTAAAATGAGTGCGGGGCGGTGTGTGGTCGTTCTGTACGTTAGTACTATTACTTATTTTGTAGCATAGTCGCAGTATTAATATTAAGAGAAGTAACTCTTTTTATGTTGAATGTGATAGATTAAGAAGATGAAAGTATGTATTTGTAATAATAAATGTAAATAAATCAATTTCATTTCATATGTATTTTATATACGTTTCATGTTGTTTAATAAATGACTATAATTTTATAAATATATTTGTACTTTTACTTAATTCTTAACAATTCATAATGTAGGTAGAGGTCATGTAATAGAAAAAAAGAAACTATACAATCAGATTCAACAGACTGGGATATCAGAAAGACCAAGAGAAGAAACCACGAAAGAAACTCATTGAAACATTATTGGTCCCTATAGGCTGTATTCAATACTATAAAGATGGGCTATTGATTTGTATTTCAGAATATCATCAAAACATAAAGAAACAGCATAATCATCAAAATGGCCTAACGTATGGCTCCGGGCCCTATTTTTGAAAGTGTGACATACCGCCGAAAACGAATAGACTAGCGTTGCAGCAATTAGTGTTGACTATCAATAGTATTGTGACCTTGAAAAAAAGTCATACTATCGATAGCCAATAGTTTGCAATACTATTGATGATACCACAGAAGTAAATTTTTTTTTTTATGATACCCAATAATATCGATAGTATTGCCACGTGTCAATATGTAAGTAAGACCATTTTTCAAGGTCAACTATCGATAGTCCTGCAACGCTAGAATAGACTACATTCGTCCTATTATGTCAATAAACTTAAAAGCCGTATTTTGAAAATCACTTGTATAACAATGTTGCCAGTGATATAAAAATAATGCGAGAAACAATTTCTGCTCCATTCTACGAAACGAAAACCGAATCGGTAACGAGGTTTTTAGTGACATAATAGGACGAGTGCGAGTTAATAGTCTATTCGTTTTCGGCGGTATGTCACATTTTCAAAAATAGGGCCCCGAATCGTAAAAAAAATGTTCGTTTTCCAATCAAAGAGAACATAAACGTTAGACGGAACGCAAAACTGAAAATTATAATAGGACCATCTATATCCGTATCCGGTTGTCATTGACATTCATGATTTTGACGGGAAAACGTTCGACTACCAAATCATACGAATACGAGTGGTCTAGACCACCTGAGAGACCACTCGTCGAAAAATCATTTGGCTCACGCGTTTTTGGTGAGTCACACCTAATATTTTATCGATGGTCACACTCGCAGAATTTTTTTTTTTTTTATTATATTATATGTCTGGTCACACTTTCAAAAATGTGGTCCCTGGGGCCCCATTTTTCAAAGTGTCACAGTTCAATGAGCAATTTTTCTCACAGCTAAATTAAGAAAAAAAAATCAGTATAAAGAGCAGCCGAGTCGTAATAATGGCTGTATGTACCTATATTGTGCACTTTTTATTGTCAGCCAGAGGTAGAAAAAAAAATCACATAACAGTTTGACAGTTGCACAAATCACAATATTGATACTTGTTTTTTTATTAGGTTTTTTTTAATGCCAATACCGAGCATTTTTACTTTTTAAATGGTCTCACCTTTTACAAAGCGCCACCTATGAATTCATCTAGAACTATTTTTTATTTTAATTTGGGTCTCGGAAAATCCCTCATTGCACCGATTACGGTCGCTACTATACATGAGGCCGATCACCACTAGTGATGTGCCGTTTCCGAAATTTTCGAGAATTCTTGGAAACGGTCAGGAAACGTTCTCGGAAATATTCCCTAGAATGGAAATTGTTGGAAAAGTATTTGAAATATATAAAAATTTCGAATTTTCTTTATGCAGTCGTCTTTATAATAAGAAGATTAATAATCATTGAAATTTTCACGAAAATCTGATGACGGGAAATACATATTTTCCAAATTCCCGAGAAATTTCTGGGAAAATTTCCAAGAAATTTTCGAGAAATTTCTTGCAAAGTTCATTCCTGAGAATTTTTTTATAAGATTTCTTTAAAATGTTATAGATCATTCTCAGAAAGTTAGTATTTTGCAAACTTGAACTTTTTGTACAAATAATAACTTGAACCGCAATGTCCAGAGTATTTACTATGGACATTGCGGTTTTTTATTCTAGTAGACACGATTATGATGTACGATTCTTTTGAATCAAATGAATGTTTGTATGCTAATTTTATTTATCTATTTAACTTTTAAAATGAAAATGACCAAAACTTTTAAATACCTGAGTAATATCAAATTTAAAATTCAGAAATAGACAAAGGAGGAGTTAAAAATAAATGAACTCATCGTTGGTACTATTGATATATTTTTAAGTTCAATACAAAATTGGGTTTTGTGAAAAGATAGAGGATGTTCAAATAATACTCAACTGCATTCCAGTCACATAAACCGCTTTTGCATATGCCTTGTGAACTGTATTATGTAACAAGTTGAATATATATAAGATGCTTTAAATATTCAAAAAATATAAGAAAATTCGAGACTTGTGTTGGGAGACTACATAAACAGCCAAGAGCCAGGTCAATCTGAAAAATATCATTTTCCATTTTGACTTGACCGGGGATCGAACCCGGGACGTCTGGTGTAACAGTCCGGTATGATGACCACTTAGGTCATTTGTAGTGTATGTCTTTTTTTTTACTAGCTATCTGTGTCCCACTGCTGGGCAAAAGCCTTCCACGTATCTCTATTCTTGGTCCTCTCTTTCCATTCTTTGTCGAACGCTCTCAGGTCGTCCGCCCATCTCGTCTTTGGCCTTCCTCTTTTTCTCTTTCCATCAGTTGGAACCCAGTTTGTTAAAATTTGAGTCCATCTCTCCGGGTGCATGCGACAGACGTGACCCGCCCAGTCCCACTTTAGCCTAGCTGCCTTTTTTGCCACATCGACGATTTTCGTCATAGAGCGCAGTTTAGTGTTTCTAACTCGATCGACAAGTTTGACACCAACTATGCTGCGCTCCATGGCTCTCTGACAAACCTTCAATTTGAACCGTTGCTCTTCGGTAAGAGACCATGTTTGGGCACCGTAGGTAAGGATGGGCAAGATGCATACGTCAACGAGTTTCTTCTTTAGGCATATTGGAAAATTGCTTTTGAGTAGTTCTTTCATCGACCAGAAGCTTTTACAAGCATTCTCGATCCTGCGATCGATTTCTTTGTCTTGCCGGTCGATGAAAGATACTACTTGCCCAAGATATACGTACTCGTCAACATATTGCATTACTTCCCCATCTACCACTACCCTACATTTCGTGCCTTTAGTCATGAGCTTAGTTTTGGTTTAATTCATTTTGAGACCTACTTGAAGGTTTGCCGTGCTGAGTTCTTGTAGCATTATCTCGAGTTCAGATGCGGAGGATGCAAAAAGATCAATGTCATCGGAAAAACGAAGATTAGTTTATTTATTAATTTAACCTTTATTGCACAAAAATACAAAGTAAACGTACAATAGGAGGGCTTAATGCTAAAGCATTATGTACCAGCCAACCTTTGGGTTATGCAGAAAATTTTAGGTGGGTGGGTGGTGGTATTTTTTAGTTAATCTTTTTTCGCCGATGACATAATGCCCCTAGATTCCCAATGGACAGCTAGCGTTTTAAAGACTTCCTCGAGGGCGCTGGTGAATAGTTTGGGAGAGAGCGGGTCACACCTTCTTCACACCTCGCATAATTGGAAAAGATGGACTATGTCTTTATCTATAAAAAAAATATAATATGCTTAACCCATCAAATATATCTCGTTAAACTGTTCTGTGGTCCCAGAACTGCTGGCAGTGGCAGGTAGAGCATCGAGAGCATCCTTTTGTGATTCATCTTTTTAAAAACTAGACTTCACTTCAACAAGAAATTTTTCACACTTTCACAATCGTGTAACGTTTTTTTTATTTTATATTCGCAGTTACAAAATAAACAACAGTATCTAATCTACGACTACTTTCATCATTTTTTTGAACAAAATATTCAAAAACTCTATTTTTTGGCTTTATTTTTATAACAACACTTTTGCACCTGACTGTGTGAAATAAACTAAATACTGTCCTTAAAAAGTGTACATCTGACCCCACTCCTTTGTCACAAAGCAGGAAAGCAAATCAGGAGTATTCAGGAGTCAAATGGTGGCTTTTGTTTACCTGATTACAAAGAAATGCCGCTTACCTGAATGATCCACAGGTGGTTCTTAACGCATCCCTTATCACTGTGTTTTGCTTGCCAGGTATATTGTTTCGCGATAAGGACTATACTACGATGCTATGTGAAGTGTTTAACATATTTTAGTAAAGGTGAATATAATTTAAAAATTTGAGCGAAAACGTTTCCGAAACTTTCCGGAAAGTTTCGGAACTTTTCCATGAAAGAAATTTTCGGAAAGCGAGAATTTCTCGGCGGCACATCACTAATCACCACCGGTTGCTATGTGCCGCCGAGCTCAGAGGAGTATAGTATTCGTTGCCGCCGAGACATTTCCTGTTCCCGAAAAATTCTTACCTTAAAAATTTCCGAAAATTCTCAGAAATTTCGCGGGTTTTTAGGAAAACCCATTCTCGATAATATTTTCGAGAAATTTATCGATTTCCGCTGTTTCTTTTTAACGGAAACGGTCATCACTAGACCCAGTGGAAGGCATAGACCATAGACAAAAAAAAACGTATGTTTCCGTCGCCCGCTTGTCTATGAGATCTTTGTCTATTCCGCTGATTCCGCTAGATTGGTTTTGTGTGTTTGTGGTTGGGTTGGTTTTGTGCTTTGTGGTGCAAAAGGAAGGAAAGGAAGTGAGAAGTGAGTGATCTTGATCTTTGAAGAATAATTTTGTTTGCAATGGAAAAAGTGAAATAAACGTCTCAAAACTTTGTCAATGAATTTCTGTGCTATAAATTTAAGATTTGTGTTTTTGCTTTGAAACGGGGCTGCTGTTAGAAATATGATAACAAAAATGCAACCTCAAGCAAATGTTGCCGTGCCACAATCTGTCACAACGCAGCCTCAACAAATAGTTGGCGTGCCTGCTAATGCTGTAATCCTGAAAATGTCTGATATTCAGCAAATATCTACCGTAGGTGAGTGTATCTCATTAACAATATGTAAAAATAAGTATTTTGCGTATTACTGAATTTCCGGGTGGTAATTTTCCAATGGAAACCTGAGACGCATTCTAGACTTGAATGCAGTAGGTATTGTTGTTTATTTTCGACTGGATAAACGTGATTTGATATTTGTAAAATGTTTCATGGGCGTTGTGGGTCTAGGTCTATTGGAGCTCGCGCATCGAGAGTACCAAGCTGGTGACTATGACAGCGCTGAGCAGCATTGCATGCAGCTGTGGCGGCAAGATGGCACCAACACAGGAGTGTTACTGCTGCTATCATCCATCCACTTCCAGTGCCGTCGATTGGACAGATCAGCACATTTCTCTACTCTGGCTATCAAACAGAACCCATTGTTGGCAGAAGCTTACAGGTAAGTTTTATTTTTATTAATTAAGAACATAAAATATGCATATTTCTTTATGTTTTGATGATATTTAATGTCTGTGTATTTCTGAAATACAAATAAATGGCCCATCTCTATAATAATGAATACAGCCTATGGCATGATATGGACCAATAATGTTTAAATGAGTTTCTTTCGGGGTTTCTTTTCTTGGTCTTTCTTTCTTTTGCCCAGCAGTGGGACATAAATGGCTAGGGAAAAAATAACAAAATATTTTTTGCACTCTTGTTGTATCATAAATAAAATAAATTGGCACCTCAGACTAACTCAGCCGTTTATAAGGTCTGGCATAAATTTCATAGAGGGACATTTCCGTCTAACACCTTTCCAACAATTTTTTAAATTATGAGTTTAAATAGCCTGTCCTTCCACTGAAACATTTTTTCTTTCAAATTTATACATGCCAAAATACTTCTGTTTGTTACACCATCACACTATTTACTCAACTGATCATCATGCGGTTTCATACATATACACATTGTTATACTAGAGCCGAAAAAGTATGTGGAAACAGTGGCTTTGAATATCAAAATTAGGCTGCAGATGGGAACTTAAAGATGCAAAGATGTGGGGAAAAGCATAAACATGATAATAAAATAAGTAGGTGTAAATAATAAAAGCAATCAAACTAGCTAGATATCGTTTTATTTTTTTAATTGGCAATGTAGCCTTAATTTTCTTATAGATGCAATCTTTGGCATCATTATGCTATTAACACTGGCCCATTTAGAATGTGACATCAGTCTTTCTGTAATGAATTGCCTTTATTTTAGTATGAAACGTCCTTGGCAATTTTAGCACCTCTAAAATTGTTAAATTATACCTTCCACCATAATATTTTATCTTAGGATATTACTGCTGCCAAATTGCCAGTGTTAAGTGGACAAGCTTGTTAATTAAACTATACATACATACAACTATACATATTATAATATCATTATTTTCAACTACCTACTATTTTACATTACCTACTTATTGTTTAAGGAAATAATTTGTTTTCTTGTTTTCCCCCCTCGGCCCATTGGTTGGGAACTCGTGGTTTATACCAACAAGAAATAAAGCTGAGCAAAAAATGTATTAATTAATGGGTTAAATATATTTTTTTTTTGTTTATGATAGCTAGATTGATGGGATTCTAATCTCTTGACATTCTAATCCTAACTAATATTATAAATGCGAAAGTGAGTTTGTTTGTTACCTCTACATACTTTATCTACTAAACCAATCTTCCTGAAATTTCGCATACACATAGTTTGAGAGAAGGACATAGGGTATCTTTCGAAGCCTGGCGAAGCCACAGGCAAAAGCTAGTTCTAGATACTGAAGCTAGTACTAAATATTTTGTGACAACAAAGGCTTTCAAGTGTTAATCATCAAAAAGTCACATCTTTGTATATGTCCAAATGACATAAAATATCCTTAATATTTAAAAATGAACTTTATATGATACCTATAGGAAATGGTAAATGGATTATTTTCTGATTCATCAAAGTGGCTTTTATTTTGGATGTGAGTTTGTTTGTTACTCAATTACGCAAAATCTACTTTCGATGAAATTTGGTATACAGGTAGAAAAATACCGGGAATAGTACAGTGGGGGCACGGCTAGTCTATAACATATATTTCTTTTGTAGCAACCTCGGTAATGTGTACAAGGAGCGTGGCCAGTTGCAAGAGGCGCTGGAGAACTACAGGCACGCAGTGAGGCTAAAGCCGGACTTCATCGATGGCTACATCAACCTCGCCGCGGCGCTGGTGGCCGCCGGCGACATGGAGCAAGCCGTGCAGGCATACGTCACTGCGCTTCAGTATAACCCTGTGAGTTTTGCTTCTATTTCATACATACATATTCTTCTTCTTCTCAGCATATTTGTGTCCACTTCTGAATGTATGCCTCTTGATCCTGTATGGGGTCGTTAGTTATCGACGTGAACAAGAAGGCCAAGTTTCAATAAAAAATTTTGACTTTGACTTTGACTTCGCCAAAACAGAGCCCTCTGGCTCCACCTATCGTCATCTCTCCGACAGACATGTCCAGCCCATTGCCACTTTAGGCGCGCAACTCATACACCTATCCGTGTTTTTGTGCGTTAGCGAATGGTTTCGTTCCTGATCCTGTCTCAGAGTGACTCCGAGAATTGAGCGTAACATACATATTATCACGCATTTTCCCCATGGAATAGACAAAGACTAGCGATTTTTTACAACATAGGGCGGCAAACAAGCAAGCGATGGTAAGTTATCATCGCTGTATCGCAGACTCGTTTTTTGAAGGTTCCGATATCGTATCGGTTCGGGAACACCGCTGCAGGAAGCTGATTCCACAGCTTATTACTTATTTTCAATGGTAAAGCTGGACTTCTTTCAACCTGTCGGCGGATCAGATGGCCAAGATCCTCTTTAGGTCGTCAAGGCATCCAATTAAGTAAGCTGGCCTTTTACAAGCTAGCAATCAAAATATGAAACGGTAAATATGTTACTTTAAAAAAATCTGCTAGTGTGCATTATTTTCGAAATAGTTCTAGTTTACTAAAGCTATATAAATAATTCTAGAATAACATCCTGCATTACAATAGGTGCAACCAAACATTATGTTTGCATTATAACAAAATATATAAACAATACAAAGACAAATGCAAACAAGCATTATTTCTCCATTTTCATGCTCATGCTATTGTTTTGTTTTTATGATTTTACATGTATTTGATGTACAGTAAATACAAACATCAAAGCATTCAATGTCAAGAATATCTTGGATACTATCTTTTATTTTGATAATGTCTTATACCTACAGTGATTACCAGATGTTTTTGTTTATGAACAGTTAGGTATGTAACTGCTTCCCGAGTTAATTTTTAGTTTTTTCCTATCAAGTTTGAAATTCAAGAGGTCCTCCTGATGTCGTTTTTAGGGTTCCGTACTTTGCAAGGCAAAAATAGAACCCTTATAAAATGACTTTGTTTTTTTTTATTCACCTGTGAAACGTGTTTGATTCTTTGATTCATGTGGAAGAACTCTTTATTATTTTCTTATTTATGTACAAACTAGCTGTAGCCCGCGGCTTCGCCCGCGTGAGTTTCGCTTAGTTGAAAAATCTTTTTGTGTTCCAAACTGTAGTAACCTAAACTCCGGAACTCAAAAATTCAGCCATATGGTTATCCCGTGTCCCGCGGTTGTTGATGAACGGGAACAGATGTTCCAGACCTTCATTATTTATACGTCAGTAGAAAATGCTCATAAGGTTGAACGACTTTTGCTAAGGCGGCATTTCCATATATGTAATAGAGTAGCTAGTCTCTTGGAGTTCTTCATCAGATGATCCTGATTTTAGATTTTTATACGTCAACAGAAAATGCTCGTCAGATTGATTAACTTTTGCAAAGGTGCCATTCCCATATTTCTTATAGTTTAGCTGTTCTGTTAAGGTTCTTCATCAGGTGTTCCAGTTTTCAAAATAAATTACAGCCTATATGTTGCCCAGGCTTAATAGCTATGTACAACAAAAAAAGTTTCATTCAAATCCGTCCAGTAGTTTTTGCGTGAAACGCGTACATACATACAGACAGACAGATAGACAGAAAGACAGACAGACAGAATGACAGACAGACAGACAAGAAATTCCAAAAAAATATTTTTGCGTTCTATTATTCTTTTTAGGTCTCCCTCTATCCATTTCAGTCAAAAATACTAAATGTACAGACAAAATATTTTTACTGTTTTATTATATGTATAGATAATCTTTTTAAAACATATTGTTTTAAATAAAAGATTACAGTAGATAAACAGCGATTTGTTTACGCAGAGATAAAGCGCAATAGCCTTGGACACTAATTGTATACAGCGACACTATTTCCTCCTTCAGTAATAACCTATTGTCGGCGTTTGAGATCGCCTCCAATAAAAATATTCCACTCCGTATATTTCCTTCAAAACACTGACATAATATACAGCAGTAACTACAATAGTGTCAAACATGTATGACTCATCTATATAAGTACTATTATGTTATCGTTCACAACTTGATTTTTGTATAAGAATGATTACGATTGCTTTATCTGTATCACGTTCATGCTCAAATTATTGTCTTCTCATTGGACTCATGTCATGCATTTTTATTTTCTACTAGCTTTTGCCCGCGTCTTCGTGAATTTCCCACGGGAACAGTGCTTTTTCCCAGGATGAAAGGTACCCTATATCCTTCTCAGTACTGATGACTATCTGTATGCGAAATTTCAGGAAGATGGGTTCAGTAGACAGAGCGTGAAGAGGTAACAAACAAACAAACGTTCGCATTTATAATATTAGTTAGGATAGGATTAGGATGTATGTTATGGTTGTAGGTATGTTGTTTTTCCAAGATAATGTTTTAAAATGCATTTATGACTGGCTAATGTGATAAAACTGATAAGAATCGAAGTTGCGCGGTGCCATATACATATAATCGATTGTAATAAAAAGGAAGATGTTTATGGTTTCCATAATCATCAATGAACCCTTATACAGGTGAATTCAAAAACATTAGGAAGATTTCTACCGTTCAAAGTACTCATGAATATTTGCAACTTTTTGTATTGGGCCGACTCCGATATCAAAAAAAAATGACTGCTGTCCCATACTATTTTACAAACCTACTAGACTCGCCCAAAATGTATGGAACAGCTGATATTGAGATATCAAAGTCGGTCCCACGTCGTGTTTCGGTACTTTTACCAGTAATTTTGCCAGTGTTTTTGAATTCATGTACATATCTAAATTACGTACGCTGTTTTTCTATTTATAGTTTTAACTAGCTTTCGCCCGCGTGAATTTCCCACGGGAGCAGTGTTTTTTTCCGGGATGAAAGGTACCCTATGTACTTCTACCGTACCTCTAACTACGTGTATGAAAAATTTCAAGAAGATTGGTTCAGTAGATAAAGTGTGAAGTGGTAACAAACATACAAACTCACTTTCGCATTTATAATATTAGTTAGGATTTTAGTTTGGTTAGTGATAATAATCAATTATTATTAAATATTCTTTAACAAGTTATATTTGTTTCAGGATCTTTACTGCGTCAGGAGCGACTTGGGCAATTTGCTCAAGGCTCTTGGACGTTTGGACGAGGCAAAGGTAAATACGATTGTGTGAAGCATTTTCTGGTTTGCTCAGAAGTTAACAGGATTTCCAGACTCTTTTCCTTTGTGCCGTATCAAATTAGTGCACTCTCTGTTTCGCTAGCGTACAAAGCGTTGCGTACCGCCCCCCCCCCCACCACGGCCAAGCGTCCTTACATTTTTCATAATGGTTTCAACAATTCGTCTTGTTTCCTATATATCTGTTTTTGTTTGTTTAAGCCATTATTAAATTGTACGAATAAAATAGAAAATTGCGCACTTTTACTATGCTTTGTCATTTTCTATTTTATTCAATATTTTTGTTTCGCAGAATATTGATGTTTGAAGTTTTGTGATTCAATATTTTGCGTCGAGCACTGCGTAAACATACCGCAATTTTTCACACGGTGTCTTTGCAAAATTTATTTCAATTTTTTATTTTTTTTTCATAATATTTTTGATCTGTTATGTTCTTTACAAGCGAATCGTGTGAAAAATTAACTATAGTAAAGAGAGATTACACTAATATCCATGTATTAACAACTTGTTTTAACAATTATCATCCTGTTACCTTCAACACTATTTAGTTTACATTTCAATCCTTGTGCTTGTAGTGATTTCTATTATATATCGATTGAGGATCAAACAAGTAGTGTTTATTTCATTAGTGGTATGACGTAGTGAGTTATGTTTCTTTGTAAAATATAATTTAGTCATTCCATATCACGCCCGTCGCAACACTCGAGACGACAGTGTGGCCGACTAGGGATATGATCCTCACAATCCACAATTGATTTGTAATATATAATGAGTAAGTTCGTGAATCAGGTGATCAGTTTGACTCAAAATCAACTAATTCTGTTATATTTTCAAAAGGTGTTGTCTGGTAAGACAGTAGGTGTGACGGTTGGTACCCCACTCGCTTGCCGCCGCGATGCCGCCGTGCCCGCCGCAGGTAAAGTGTAAAAGGTTTGCAAGAATCACACTTAACAGGTTATTGGATCGTTTGCATTATCATTGTGACCATCTCCTCTCATCGGCTAGGAAGTGGAAGCGTTTGATATACCGCTCCTACTCGTTTGTCTATTGATTCGTATGGGTTTGTGAAGCATTCTGTCGTTTGCATTTCCTACTGATGTGTGTGGCTGTCGGCGTAGTTTCGTGTGCTAGGGCGCACTTGGCGTAACGTTAGCTCGCGGTTGGGGCTCGGTCCCTCGAAGTTGCCCGAGATCCCGGCCTCAACCGACGCTGTGGTGTAGACTTGACTTGGCGTAACAAACATTCCAGAACGTTCATCACCGCAACGATTATCAACTTGCAACATTTTTAACATTTTCTTTTTTCGTGTGTGTAGGCTTGTTACTTGAAGGCAATCGAAACGAGGCCAGACTTTGCGGTGGCATGGAGTAACTTGGGATGCGTATTTAACGCACAAAGCGAAATTTGGTTGGCCATTCATCACTTTGAGAAGGCAGTGGCCTTGGATCCGAATTTCTTGGATGCCTACATCAATCTTGGAAACGTTCTCAAGGAAGCGAGGATTTTTGACAGGTAAATTGATGTTTATGTATTCTATAATAGTTACGTCATATTTTATCGCTGGCGGTTATACTCGCTGCAATATATGTACATTAATTAGCATAATGATGCGATAATATCAACGGAATATATTATTGAACTTGACACATTGAATATTAATGATATTATATTTGTTCTGTCACCAGGGCTGTAGCAGCTTACCTCCGCGCTTTGAATTTATCCCCGAACAACGCAGTGGTACACGGAAACTTGGCCTGCGTGTACTACGAACAAGGATTGATTGACTTGGCCATCGATACTTACCGGAGGGCTATAGAATTGCAGCCCAACTTCCCCGATGCCTACTGCAACTTGGCTAACGCTTTGAAAGAAAAAGGCCAAGTGGCCGACGCCGAAGAGTGTTACAACACTGCGTTACGCCTTTGCCCGTCGCATGCAGATTCACTCAATAACTTAGCGAACATCAAACGCGAACAGGGCTTTATAGAAGAAGCGACGCGACTGTATCTCAAGGCTTTGGAAGTATTCCCCGAGTTCGCGGCCGCTCATAGCAATCTAGCCTCCGTGTTACAGCAACAAGGCAAGCTCAATGAAGCCCTCATGCATTACAAAGAAGCGATTCGCATCCAGCCTACATTCGCGGATGCCTATAGCAACATGGGCAATACACTCAAAGAAATGCAAGATGTAGCCGGAGCGCTCCAGTGCTATACCCGAGCCATTCAGATCAACCCGGCCTTTGCCGATGCTCACAGCAACCTCGCTAGTATCCACAAAGACTCTGGGAACATTCCCGAAGCTATCCAGTCTTATAGGACAGCACTGAAGCTAAAACCAGACTTCCCTGACGCTTATTGCAACTTGGCTCATTGCCTGCAAATCGTTTGCGACTGGACAGATTACGAAGCTCGCATGAAGAAATTAGTGAGCATTGTCGCAGAACAACTAGAAAAGAACAGACTGCCGTCAGTCCATCCCCACCACTCGATGTTGTACCCATTGACTCATGAGTTCAGAAAGGCAATCGCCGCCCGTCATGCCAATCTTTGCTTGGAAAAAGTGCAGGTCCTTCACAAACCTCCTTACAAGTTCCCTAGGGATTTGAACGGCCGTCTTCGGATCGGATACGTTAGCAGTGATTTCGGCAACCATCCTACATCTCACTTGATGCAGTCGGTTCCTGGATTACATGACCGCACTAAAGTCGAAATCTTCTGTTATGCCCTAAGCCCTGATGATGGCACGACTTTCCGATCGAAGATCGCGCGTGAAGCCGAGCATTTCATCGACTTATCTCAAATGCCTTGCAATGGCAAAGCTGCAGACAAAATATACGGAGATGGCATTCATATTTTGGTTAACATGAATGGGTATACTAAAGGTGCACGCAATGAAATATTCGCTTTACGGCCAGCGCCCGTTCAAGTGATGTGGCTGGGTTATCCAGGAACCAGTGGGGCGAGTTACATGGATTACTTGGTGACTGATGCTGTGACGTCACCAGTGGAGTTGGCGAGTCAGTACAGTGAGAAGTTAGCATACATGCCTCATACGTACTTCGTTGGAGATCATAAGCAGATGTTCCCTCATTTGCAAGAGCGTTTGATACTGAGTGACAAAGTGAAGTCTCATAACAACTTGGGAAGCCTCGCTGATAACGTGGCTGTTATCAATGCGACGGACTTGTCGCCCCTTGTTGAGAACACGGACATAAAAGAGATCAAGGAGGTAGTGAGGGCCGCCCGCCCCGTTGAGATTTCACTGAAAGTTGCAGAGTTACCCACCACTACACCTATTGAGACTATGATTGCTTCGGGACAAGTACAGGTAAATATAGAACTTTGTTTTTGAATCAACGCAAATCCATGAAGGTTTTGCATTTTTTACTTGACTGACCAAAAAGGAGTGTTGTTTTCAGAGTTTATGTATGTTCATGTATGTATGCAAGTTTCTTTATTTCACGATAAGTCCTGAACGGCTGAGCAGATTTTGATGTGAGATGTATTTTTAGATTCCTTGCATTCCTCCTAGTGACATAGGCTATGTGAGTTGTCAGTCGTATTTTTTATTTTTTAATAGTTAGCCCATTTGTTGCACATAAAAAATTAAACTTTATGCAAGATCTCAGTTTCTAATGTTATTTCCTCTTTTTCAGACATCAGTAAACGGTGTGATCCTCCAAAACGGCCTAGCGACAACACAGACGAATAACAAAGCGGCGACCGGCGAAGAAGTGCCACAGTCTATAGTAATCACCACCCGTCAACAATACGGGCTTCCCGATGACGCAGTGGTGTACTGCAATTTCAACCAACTGTACAAGATTGACCCGTTGACTTTGCACATGTGGGTGTACATATTGAAACATGTGCCTAACAGTGTTCTGTGGTTGCTGAGGTTTCCGGCCGTCGGTGAACCCAATATTCAGGCTACGGCACAGCAATTAGGTAATATTTCTTTTTTAATCTCGACGTATCATAAACTAGCGCCCCGCCCCGGCTTTGCACGGGAGGTATATACTTAAATTGTAGCCTATATCACTCAAGCATAATGTAGCTTTCTATTGGTGTAATAATTTTTGAAATCAGTTCAGTAGCTCCGAAGAGCAAACTCAATTTTCCTCTTTATATTATTAGTATGATGATAAATAGATGACCAGCCCCGCTCTAAAAGTGTCAAAAGCAAAACTCGGATCAGTCAAAGTCCATTGCCAGTCTAGTACCACCCCTATGTGTATGCTGGATAAGAGCTAAATTTAAGTGAAATTTCTTACGTGTCTTACATTATTTTATCTTTTTTGTATCGATATTACTTAGGATGTGGGTATCTTGTTCTGTAAGTTTAATTTTTAAAATATACTTACAGTCCTTTCTGTTTAAAAAATACTCCTGCCAAGTTTTGCAATATATACTTTTATTGCAACACTTTGTTAGATTACATTATCTCTATGTATCTTTAACGATTATTTATAACCCTTTTTGGCCGTCATGTGACATTGAATAGTCCTGTAGTAGATTAGATATTGTTCCCCATAAACTATTGCTATCCTATTATTCCTCAGGTCTCACTCTCGATCCTATAACCTTTTCCAACATAGTCACTTATGAGCAACAAGGAATGGCCGGATATGTGATGACCGGTTCTTATGAAACGCAGCCAATAATATGTAAATTGTATTTGCCAATAATAATAAATTTAATTAGCAGTTGCTTAGAACAGTCATTTTAGTTAGATTATTTAATGTAGCATGATACATATGAGAATATCTTTGTCTTAAGTTGGTTGGTTGATATTAGAAATCGGTCGCATTTATTTTCAACAGATATTTAATATTCTTTCTGCAGACCAGTAACTTTAATCTAATGAGTGGCTAAGGTCAAGGTCATCTTGAAAAGTGGCTAATTCCTTTCCTAATTCCCACTATCCCCACTGTTATCTTTGTATTCAACTGTCCCGATGTATAGCTGAAGCTATTTGCAGAAGTACATACTTATAACTAAGTTGTAACTAAGTATGTCAATATTTCAAACAAATCAGTGCTGGGCCAACCGTCACGACGGAGAGTCGGTCCTACCTTGCCTTGAAAATGACTTCTGTATAAAGTTAAACTAATCGGCTTGACCACCCTGGGAAACCCGCTAATTAATCGGTGTGTGTGTGTGTGTGTTAATGGGAATTTAGAAGTATTATAACTGTAATTCCTGACAGGTCTCCCACCCGGACGCATAATCTTCTCCAACGTGGCAGCGAAAGAGGAACACGTGAGACGCGGCCAACTAGCGGACGTATGCCTGGACACTCCGCTGTGCAACGGACACACCACCAGCATGGACATCCTGTGGACCGGCACCCCCGTCGTCACACTGCCCGGCGAGACGCTGGCGTCACGGTAACTATGTTTACAGAGGAACAAGTGAGGCCGGCCAACTAGCGGACGTATGCCTGGACACTCCGCTGTGCAACGGACACACCACCAGCATGGACATCCTGTGGACCGGCACCCCCGTCGTCACACTGCCCGGCGAGACGCTGGCGTCACGGTAACTATGTTTACAGAGGAACAAGTGAGGCCGGCCAACTAGCGGACGTATGCCTGGACACTCCGCTGTGCAACGGACACACCACCAGCATGGACATCCTGTGGACCGGCACCCCCGTCGTCACACTGCCCGGCGAGACGCTGGCGTCACGGTAACTATGTTTACAGAGGAACACGTCAGGCCGGCCAACTAGCGGACGTATGCCTGGACACTCCGCTGTGCAACGGACACACCACCAGCATGGACATCCTGTGGACCGGCACCCCCGTCGTCACACTGCCCGGCGAGACGCTGGCGTCACGGTAACTATGTTTACAGAGGAACACGTCAGGCCGGCCAACTAGCGGACGTATGCCTGGACACTCCGCTGTGCAACGGACACACCACCAGCATGGACATCCTGTGGACCGGCACCCCCGTCGTCACACTGCCCGGCGAGACGCTGGCGTCACGGTAACTATGTTTACAGAGGAACACGTGAGGCCGGCCAACTAGCGGACGTATGCCTGGACACGTACGCTGTGCAACGGACACACCACCAGCATGGACATCCTGTGGACCGGCACCCCCGTCGTCACACTGCCCGGCTAGACGCTGGCGTCACGGTAACTATGTTTACAGAGGAACAAGTGAGGCCGGCCAACTAGCGGATGTATGCCTGGACACTCCGCTGTGCAACGGACACACCACCAGCATGGACATCCTGTGGACCGGCACCCCCGTCGTCACACTGCCCGGCGAGACGCTGGCGTCACGGTAACTATGTTTACAGAGGAACACGTCAGGCCGGCCAACTAGCGGACGTATGCCTGGACACTCCGCTGTGCAACGGACACACCACCAGCATGGACATCCTGTGGACCGGCACCCCCGTCGTCACACTGCCCGGCGAGACGCTGGCGTCACGGTAACTATGTTTACAGAGGAACACGTGAGGCCGGCCAACTAGCGGATGTATGCCTGGACGGACACGTACTGTGCAACGGACACAACAACAGCATGGACTTGGACATCCTGTGGACCGGCACGCTGCCCGGCGAGACGCTGGCGTCACGGTAACTATGTTTACATTCATACATACATAGAATCACGTCCCTATACCTTACGGGGTAGACAGAGCCAAGAGTCGTGAGACTCGAAGGCCACGCTTAGCTGAATAGTGGGCTCTCTGATGGAATGGAAAGTCAGGTATAGTGACAGGTTACTAGCCCATCGCCTATGAGTGGAGGAATCCCCAGTTTAAAGTCTTTTCCCTACGTACGGTACCTTAGTATTATAATATTGCTTAAGCTGTTGCCCACGACTCCGCCCACGTGAATATCGTTTTTCAAACTAGAGGTGGTATTCTCCATAATTCCTTTCTTAGAGCTCACGTACGCTATATGAAGAATCTCTCTGAAAAATTGGCACATAATTGTTTTGGATAATAATGTGTCAGATATAACATGAGCTTTATTTACATTTCCAGTGTGGCTGCATCTCAACTCAACACACTTGGGTGTCCCGAATTGATTGCCAGGACAAGACAGGAGTATCAAGACATAGCTGTAAGATTAGGAACTGATAGAGAATAGTAAGTATTGTTATTTTGTCCCTTATTATTTTGACTAGCTATATTTTATGTGCTATAATTTCGAAAATACCTACCTGATAACTTTGATGTTCTAGAACTTTGTTGTTCTAGTCACTGAAAAAAATCAGGATTCATAAACCATCATAATTACAATAAAAAATTAATGATAATATCATACAATTTATGACATGATTCAGGGAAAGTCTAGGCCAAAGGCATTAAAACAACTGATTATTCCTTCATTAGCCCATAACCTCATCTAGGTGTAATATTTCCTGCAGCTGTTGTATTTCATAATTGACAAATAGCAAACAATCGCTTAAATTTTATCCTTATTTTTTTTTTCGGTGTTATATCTTGCGATCAGCCTGTCTGGCTATAAGCAGATATGTTGAGTGATTGCGAGAGCGTGTAAGTTGTTCCCCAGTAGGAATAACTTTTACTTCTATAGTAAGAGCTCAGTCCAAGCTCCTTAGTTCTAGGACTCTGCGGCGCTTCAATCTGTTTATGCAGTCTGAGATAGTGAGTTGTGAGGCTAGCTGGTTAGGATGGTTTTCCAGTCTGATTTTGTATTTTTTTGCATTGCTTTTAATTTCATCCTTGACAGTAGGTATGTTCAGGTGCTCGTGAACTTCAGAGTTTCTTATGTACCCGGGTGCGTCACTAATTTTTTAGTTGGTGGCATGCAATGCAGCTCCCAACAGCTGGATCCCGTATAGCCAGACTGGTTTTATGACAGAATTATAAATTATTAAGAGCTTGTTGTCCAATTTTTATCCTTTTGTTACAGTTTAAAAGCAATCCGCGCAAAAGTGTGGACGGCCCGCATGGAGAGCCCTCTGTTCGACTGCAAGGCGTACGCGGCCGGCCTCGAGCTGCTCTACTCCAGGATGTGGGCAAGGCATGCGCGGGGCGAACGCGTAGACCATGTGCGCGCCGACCAGTAGATAGTATCTACTAGATACAGCATTCGGCACGCAACAAGACTCGAAACGAAAATTCTTGGAGGTGCAGTGTGCGGGGAAACGGAATGATATCGTGCACCCGCGCTTCCCCCGCGAGTCTGAACATGCGCAAAGACGCCATATTGGGTCAAGTTCGCTGCCGATACCTGTACCACAGTGTTAGTGATGTGAAGTGTAGTGTGAAGTGACGACTTGTGATTTGCTGATCAAACATCTCAACTAGATTGCGTTTTGATAGTTCTTTTGACGTCGTGTTGGCAGTAAAACTAATAAAATTAAACTAGCTGTTACAGTGGCTTAGGACTTTGGTTTAGAATGTTCACATAGGCTTCTTTTACGACAATTCTGGCTATGAAAAGTACCTATTTATAGTATATTTTTACTACCAACATGACGCCAAAGGAACTATTTGACGAATCACTATAAAAACCCGGATCGACATTGACGCGAAACATAATATGCTATCTTGCTCACTCAAATGAAATAGCACATCGTAGTTCTCACTCGTGCAAATTGTACAGAACGAGAAAGAATGTGTCGAACGTCAATTATTGGAGGCTTAAAGCTACGGATTAACATTAAAACAAAATATGCTTGTGATTGACTCAAATGATGTTATAGTTCTCACTCATGTTAATTGTACGCAGCAAGAACATGTTGCCTAGTGGATACTAGACTCCAAGTTACTGACGTGCCCTCTAGGTACTGAGTATAGTTGCTAAAAAGTATGTTAAAAAAAAAAGCGCTCGCCAACCCGCCTGCCAAGCGTGGTGAGTATGGCAAATCCCCAAAATCTTGGAGGAGACCTTTATCCAGCAGTGGATATTGTGCGGTTGTAGTGATGATGATGATGATGTTGAAACTGTGTGTGCTACGCATAAAGGAGTTGACATGGTTAGATTCGTACGTAGAGGTTCTAGTGATGAAGTTGCTACTTCAAATATCACTAAATACTTGCTACTTGCAACATCAATTGTTCAGCAATTGAACAAGGGGTAAACCTTATGGTTGGTTAAGCATTTTAGTTACTAGCTGTAACTGAAAAAACACGACTCACTCCTTTACGATAGTAAAGGAATTCGTATACTTTGTTTATTTCAAACAGGTGTTTGATCAGCAATTAGACTGGGCTAATTCTGGTTGGATTTCTGTGTCTTTCAAAGATATTGACATTAATTGACACCCACTAACTAAACAATTTAGACTTGATACAACAGATATGGGAACTTTAGATTTAGTTTAACTTTTAATATCTCTATGCATAGTATATTTAACGAATGTTTATTACTGACTTCATACCAATATAGTATTCATTATAATAATCAATTTTCTTTAATGAAATCCCTTGGAGATTCCATTATAGAAAAGCAGTAAATATTAAAGGACAATTCAATTTGATAAAATCTTTACGTGCAGCAGTTAAACAGTTCTAGTCAGATGTTAACAAATGTTAAATATCTCCCAATACTATAGGCTTGTTATCTTCTGTCTTATCGTAATGTTGATAGGAAGATTACATATATTTTTGAAGCAATAAAATACTAATTAGTATTGGGGCCTTGATTAGTACTTACATATTCGCAATAAATTGTTTCTGCTGTTAAAATCATGATTTAGTTATTAGTTTTTCTTTATTTATATAACAATTTCAATGGTGAGAGTATGATACTGTATTACTCAAGTTTATTCAACACAAGAGAGATACAATGGCCAAATGTTTGAAGTGTTGTTTAAAGATCTTAATTGTGTATAGTTTGCCAGTGAAGTCCAGAGTGAATTTAAGACTGAATATCTGGATCACCCCAACTAATAACAATTAGGTTGATTAATTAGTTCAATTTAAGTTATTTAGCCACTGACAGCACAAGTTAACCAAAGCACAGATGTTAACAGAATTCTAAAACATTACCCTTGCAGGGAAATGTAGGGTTTATGTTATTTGGGTATTTTGTGCCGTTGATGAGGAATTATAGATATACGAGAATATTTTTAGAGACTTGTGATAGTACGGTAATTTATGGCTATGCTGAATTGGTATTTAATAGATATTATTTTTTAAACTATACCCAGCGATTCTCATTATAAGCCATAAGCTTCACGTCCACTTAAATATTAAACCTTTTGTATATAAGTTATGTTTATATAATTATTTTGTAAATAATCGTGACAATTAAATAGGTGGCTAATTTTTTGCATGACTGTTATATGGCTTGAAATTTAAGTCCAGATAATTTAATTCCCACACTGGCAATTATAAAATGTTATATAACATATGTTGTCTCGGTTACACTTATGTTACAAGTTAATGAAAAAAAGGACAGCAAATGTTATATAACATTTTATAACTGCCAGTGTGTGCACAATTAAACAATGATTTACTATTACATTAACGTTAAAAAAATCGACAAGTTATTTAATCTTGTACACTAGATTGTATGAATTGGGGTTATAACTTGCATAAAACATGTATTATGATCATCTGATAAAGTAGGCAAGTAAGGATATCGCTAAAATTACAGTTTTGGTTATTTGTCAAGTGCTTAAAATGTAAATATGTTTGTAAGTTTAAGTACGAAATAAGAGATTAAAGCAAAAATTGAAATAATGTTGTTTTATTTAAAAGTATACTTTATTTGTAAATTTTGTGTTTGGAGTATTTGGAATTTGTCTTGAGCATGGACCACTGTCTCTCATTGGGTTTACTTAGTGACATTGGACCTTGCTAAATATTACTTGTTGGTGTCAAGTTTATTTCATTATTAATTGACACCGCTAAACACAGAACACAGATTCCTTAAAAATAAGTAGTTTTGGAAGGTTCCGTACCTCAAAAGGAACTTCCCGTTGACCTAAAATAAGGAAATTTGGTAAAAAACAAGGTTTAACAGTATTTGTACAGGAATAAATTTTAAAATTATAAATACCTATGTTGAAAAAAGTTAAATTTTTTCGGTCGATGTATGAATCCTAGGGCCTGTTTATCTAGTTGGTCTTTTAGTTAGAGCTGTAATGTGAGATGCTTTGCGAGTACGGAACCCTCGGTGCGCGAGTTTGACTGGTTTTTATTTCTCTGGTTAGTACGACAACTGGCCGCTAGATGGTATCGCATGTGAAAATAATTCCTCTGGACAATCTCGTAACTAACCATAACTAACCAACAAAAATGTTTATTATAGTAAAACATTTTTTAACAATTGAATTAGGTAAATTAAAAGACCATATAATAATAACTTCAGGAAGGTTTTTAGAAACATTCTAACTTTTATTTAATACGAAGATCCGGCTGCCTTCCGTTAAGTAGATAGTACTTATATTAATTCTGTGCTTCCGTGAGAACTGAGTGAGACCACGTTTTTTAACTTTAATTATTTTAAAAATTATAAAATTGGAGTCACAAATTAATTTAAGAACTTATTGTTAAATATTTAATATTTATTATATTCCAGAGGATGCTCAGCCAGCTTACTCAATGCACACTCACACACCGCTGCAGAACGAGATGTGATGTTCAACCGCCACAAAGGAGATTTTTTCTTTGACAAAGGGAAGATCTTCCCGCCAGAGAGGGTGTTATGTCTGGGGAACCGCGGTTCTTTCTGGTAAAATGTTTTATTTGGCATAGTGCAATAATTGTGTCTTTATATGTATGTAGATAGATACCCTCTACATAGCATGCATAGGTACTGGTATGGTACATAGAGCAACACGGATTCGCAGAAGTCTTGTTGCTCGAAGACAAAAAAATAGAATTATTTATTCAGATAATAGAGGCAATTTTTCAGAATCCATTGATATTGCGATAGTTTGGATGTGAGAGTATGTTACACAATCGCAAACTACTGGACGGATTTTGATGAAATGTAGTACCTACACGATGACGGGCAGAAAATATCGGTATTAGCACATTTTGACAGAAGCTTGTACTCGTACATAATAAGTAGTATCGTAATTCTCAAAACATGAAATACTTTTTGTAGCTTAGAGAACGTTTCAGAACATTACGTTGATAAGAGATGTCGAAAGAAACATCATTTTGCAGTATTGGTCCCTGAGTCCCTATCATGCCAGAAGGGCTTTTTCATTATTGAAGGGACTACCCGAACCCTCGGTGTTGTGACGAACTCGCATTGGTCCGGTTTTTAAAAATCGCATAAGTAGTTTGTACCTATTCAAGATCAAAAAATAATTCCCTAAGAAAAATCCTATGGGGCTACGCCACTCTATATAACAATAAGTAATATAGAGTGGCGTAGCCCCATAGGAGAGCAATCTAATAACATTAATGGAAACAGAGGCACGTAACGGTCTCCGTTTTTATACAAAAGTCGAAAACCACGGGGGTTACTTTACTATAACCTATGCGGCGAGCGACGACGACACGATAGAAACGCGATGTGATGGTGGTCTGACGCGGTCCGTTCCGTAGCGGCTGGCGGCGCGCATTCATGGCATTTCATTGTGTACGGCAGTCGCGGGCTCGCGTCCGCGGGGGGAGCATGCCTTACAATGCCGCGTCGACCGTATCGCTCTATTTACAACCCCGACCATAATCAGTGTTATCGAAACGTTTCCTCATAGTATAAACACTAACAACAGCTGACTATGGACGTGCGCCGAAGAAGGATCCACTTTTCATTCATAAAACTCTCCATGTGACAAAATGAAATGGACACAGTGCGGCTTAAAATGATAATTACCGCGATATTCTTTTGTTTAGTGATGGGCGCGGCGCTTACGGAAGCGCCTGACGATGCAGATGTTTGTTTCCGAGTGTCTGGTGAGAACGGTGGTGTGGAGTGCAATGTGCGGACGTTGTCGTCGGACAGGGACGTCGGTGCGATGCACTCAGAGGGCGCGCAGCGGCTGGCCGTGCGCTGCGGCCCGCTGCTCCTCGAGAGCACACTGCGCGACCATCACTTCGGGAGGATGCAAGGTTTGGCAGAGATAACCATAAACAATTGCAAAATACTCCGTCTTCCCGGCAACGTGTTTGAGGGACTCCGCGGCCTCAAGACGCTGAGGATACGCACCATGAACACTGAGTGGAGTCACAACAAAGAACTAGAGTTATCTTTAGGCGCATTTAACGGACTCCGAGAATTGCATACGCTAGATTTAGCTTACAACAACATTCGAAAGATACCGTCGGACCTGTTTTGTGCGTTGGAAAACATAATTTCACTAAACTTGACTCGTAACAAGATCAAGTTTGTTGACGAACTGGGTTTCGGACACAAATGCGGGTCTACATTGCAGTCTATAGACTTGAGTCACAACGATATAATGTCCTTGCCGGCTGATTCTGAAATTTTACATCTCCGAAGACTAACACAGTTGTATCTGCAAAACAATAAAATAAGTGAATTGCCAGTCGACGTCTTCAGTGATCTGCTATCGTTAAAAGTTGTGAACCTTTCCGATAACGCAATAAATTACTTACCAGAAGGGTTGTTTTATAATACGAGAGAAATTCGAGAAATTTATATGCAGAATAACGAGCTGGAAACTTTGCCCAAGAGAATATTTAATCGGTTGGAACAATTGCTCGTTTTAGATCTTTCGGCGAATAAATTGAGGAGCGACCACATAGAAGATGAAACGTTCAGTGGTCTAATAAGATTAATCGTGCTCGACCTGTCCCACAACGGGGTCGCACGCATCACGCACAATATGTTCAAAGACTTATTTTTTACAAATCCTTAACTTAAACAACAATACTATTGGGCACATCGAGGACAACGCTTTCTTACCACTCTTCAATCTACATACTCTCAATTTGGGCCAAAACAAATTACACACTATTGAAGATTATATGTTTAATGGACTATTTATTTTAAATAAGCTTACATTAAATAATAACTTATTGTCTTATATCAGTGATAATGCATTTAAAAATTGTTCTGATCTAAAAGAATTAGATTTAAGCTCTAACAAATTGACCAAAATTCCGGAAGCCATTTTGCAATTGCCGTTTTTGAAATCGCTAGATTTGGGGGAGAACTTGTTGACAGAAATAACAAACAGTACGTTTCAAAACCTATCGCAGTTGACCGGGTTGCGCTTAATTGACAATCAAATTGGAAACCTTACAGCGGGAATGTTTTGGGGTTTGCCCAGCCTGCAAGTACTCAATTTGGCAAAAAATAAAATACAGTCGATCGAGACTGAAACCTTTCAAAAGAACACGCAATTGGAAGCAGTGCGCCTCGATACCAACTTCATTTCTGACATTAATGGGGTATTTGTGGCTTTGACAAAATTGTTATGGTTGAATTTATCTGAAAATCATTTAGTTTGGTTTGATTACGCGTTTATACCCGGTAGTTTAAAATGGCTGGATATCCACGCCAATTTCATTGAAATTCTCGGCAATTACTACAAGATTCAGAAAGAGTTACATGTAAAAACTTTGGATGCTAGTCATAACCGTTTAGTAACTTTATCTGCAATGTCCATACCGAACAGCGTGGAGCTACTGTTTATAAATAATAACTTGATATCGAGTATAGAGACCGACACGTTTTTAGACAAGAGAAATTTAACTCGCGTCGATATGTATGCCAATGAGATTGAAAGTTTGGACATAAATAGTTTGCGTGTCTCGAGAGTGGCTGACGATCGAGCGCTACCAGAGTTTTACATTAGCGGTAATCCTTTCCGTTGTGATTGCACAATGAAATGGCTTTTACTTATCAATTCTGTAACTTCTAGAGAATATCCACGAGTGATGGATTTAGAAAATGTGATATGCAAAGAGTCCTATGTACGCGGTGTCAAGTATCTTCCCGTTAGTTCGTTACTTGTTAAAGATTTTTTGTGCAAATTCGACATTTTTTGCGAGGAGAGTTGTAAATGTTGCGATTTCATTAACTGTAATTGTAAAACTGTGTGCCCCAGAAACTGTTCCTGTTATCACGATTCCACGAAAACAACCAGTGTAATTGATTGTTCAATGAAACAACTAAAGTCGATACCTCACGATTTCCCAAAAGATTCCACTCATATTTATTTGGATGGCAATGTTTATAGTGAATTAAACGAAACTGTTTTCAATCCAATGCGAAATGCCATCGTAATTTATCTAAACGCCAGTAATATTATACATATACACAACAATACATTTAATCAACTGGGTGCTCTGAAAATATTGCATTTAGATAACAATAAAATAAGACGTTTATTGGGCCCCGAGTTTTCGAAGCTAAGCAACTTGAAAGAACTGTATCTCCACAGTAATGTTATTGAGTATATATCAAATGAAACGTTTTCCTCTTTGGGTGCGCTGGAAATTTTACGCTTGGATGGAAACAGGCTCGTGAATTATGGACTGTGGCACCTAGACAATAACAAAAAGTTGCAAACACTCTTTATTGGAAGTAATAGCTGGTCTTGTGATTGTAAATATTTGCAAGGGTTTTTAACATATGTTTCTCAAAACATGGAAAAAGTGATCGATATCAACAATTTGTGGTGTATAAATGATAAGCTAAACTCAGTAAAGAAGCCATTGAATTTAAATGTGACCGTTTGCAGCGAAATAAGCGATACTTCTATGATAAGCGCGTTTTTCGTTTCAAATAACCTGCCTTTGCTGGCGTCTGTTCTTACTGGGTTCATGCTTATTTTATTAATATTAGCTTTAGTGTTCACGTTTAGATACGCTTGCAGAATGTGGTTGTATTCAAATTGCGGCATTAAGCTCTCTCCTCTAGCCGGTGCCTTTAAGGATGCTGATAAGCTTTATGACGCTTATATTTGTTATAGTCCTAAAGACGAGGAGTTCGTTATAGAGTCATTAGCAAGAGAACTCGAGAACGGGTACCCCTTCGTACCATCTTTGTCTCCATTATAGAGACGTACCTCAATTTGAAGCGACTTATGCACAATTTCCCGACTTAGTCGTGGAGGCGACGGAAGCCTCGAGGCGTATTATAGTAGTTCTAACGAAAAACTTTATCTCGACCGAGTGGTCGCAGATAGAGTTCCGACAGGCCCTACAGAAAGCGCTTCGAAAGAATCCACATAAATTAATAATAGTCGCCGTAGGGCTCGTCCCACGAGATCCGGAGCTGAAGTCGTATTTCAAAACAGGTTTGGAGATAACGTGGAAAGAGAAACGGTTTTGGGAGAGGTTACGTTATGCGATGCCGATGTCGAAGCGCCACGGGCAAAAGTTGAAAAGACTCAATTATGGAAGAAATTCTAATACTTATACTGTGGACGCGTCTGTGTTGAATAGCACTTGTCAGACGTTGTGCGGAAAGTCTGCCAATTCCACGGAGCGTTCGCCCTGCGACCGCCCGCTCTCCGAACATATCTACTCAACGATAGACTCGGACTACTCGTCCACAGACTTCCACGGCCGTAACCATCAGCCGCAGTCCGTAGTCCTCCACCACACTGTCCAAACGTACCTGGTATAAAGGACCTCAGTAACCCCATCCGAACGATCTCCATAATTGATCTGTAAAGCCTTAGACGTAGCCTTAGGCGATCGCTAAACATTGTTTTGTTATAGACGAAAATCGTCCGATGTTGTAAATATAATAGAACTTTATAATCTATTTCTAATACTTATGTAACTTTTGTACAATGATACCAAATTTCGCATTTCAAACGACATGCTTCTTCGTATTTATTACTTTTTTAATAAAAAGTTTTGAGTATTAATTGGAAAGACTGTAAATTATTGTGTAGATGTATTTCAATTGGCTGATGTTTGTATAGGTATGTAATTAAAGAAGTTTATGAATGATAAATATGCCTTTTAATGACATTTTCTTCCTTTTCGGGGCGTGCCATCATGTCAATGGAGCAATAAAAATGCGCGAGTGGCATTAAAATACATGTTTTATTCTGTTTTCAATTCAGTTTTTACGAGCATTGCTAGATATGGAGCAGCTGGTTGATGTAAACAGAATAAAAATGAGTCGATACGCGTCCGACGTGTTCCGAAAAGCAGCTGTATTTATAAAATAAGGCATCCCGTCTTTTGCTTTGAAATAAGTGCTTACATTTTAGCGTAAACTTGAGACCTTGCTCAAACTTGTTCGTAATTTTTCCTTTATGGTAGTCGTCCGAGAGTCCCTTAATTTGCCAGTATCTATTGAAAGGTAAACCTCTTAGCGTATTACTATGATAATGTCTTATAATTAAGTTTAAATTAATATCTTTATATGCAGAGCTAAGTACCTACGTAATTGGATCAGAATAGATATAGATATCTCGAAATGAATAGTTTACAGAATTTAAAGTGTACTGGAATTTTCACAGTTCCTCGTTTTTTCGGCGTTTATGTCGACTTTACTCTATGGAACTTTTCCACAGCTCTGAAATATATCGTGGCGATATTGCACGCTAGCCTGCATACATCGATCTGTCTGCCCTGGCGTCTCTATGGTTTTGTTTTGCGTTACTGATTCAGCTATATCTATCTCGGGTTGCTTTGTTGTTACATTTAGAATATGCTAATGGGATTCGGAATTGTAGAGCATTAGCTAACTTATTAGCAAAGCATAGATTATTTACTATGGCTAGAAATTCATCCCGCAAACAATCAGGGTTGTACGTCTCGCTTATCTGGAAGCATGTATGTATATCAATTAAATTTTAGTGTTGCAGTGTGTTTTAATGTTTCCTCTTAAATTTATACGCAAAGTGATACGTATATCTGATGATAATGACCCAGGTCAACAAAGGTAAATTGTATCAGTAATTTTGAGTTTGTGATGATTTGAGTTTCACCCACAAAGTTTGGTTTGGTGATTTGAAATTAAGGACCAGAAATATTTTTATTAGGAGTTCGGGCCAGTCGTTGATAAATGAATAAAATTACCCAAGTTTTTCTTTCACTTCCCATAGTAAAGAGGAGAAGAAAAGTTTTTCGGAATCGTCATCTGAACCTGTAGTAACCTGAAGTAAGTACTTAGTTTAAAAGCATCTACGAAAATAATGTTCTTTTACGGCCCCTACGGAATTGTGCCCTAATGATTTGCCTTGGTCGATATTAATTTCTTAAAAGCGAGCATCGCTCCGCTCCGATCCCAGCGGATTCGGCAGATAACTGCGCATAAACAGCGGATTCTATGTAAATTCATTGATCAGTGACGTTCCGATGGAAAACCTCGACGGTTTCGCTGGTTTTATATTGCAAATGTTGTACTTAATGAAAGAGGAAGTTCAGTTTAACGAAAGTAACCTACTTATACAATATTACTTTGTAAGAAGTGTATCTTTTATGTGTAAATTTTTTCTACATTTGATTATAATTTTGTATCACGTACTGAAGAAAGTCGTAAGTATGTCTAGGAAAATATATGTCTGATTTTCCGGACTTGATGGAAAAGTCGATAAACGATTGTACTTACTTCCCTAATTGAAAGATCGATCCTTAAGTAGGCACTGCGCATTAATATCCAATTTGTCCAACGACACTATTCTTGGATAGAGGCAGAAGGTCGAAAACTAAAGACTTTTCCGGGGTTTTAAACCAGGGGGCCGATTCCACTAATTACAAACGTAAATGTCGTGTTTCAATTGTGTCTCAAGATCCAAAGAAATTGAAATAAAGTGACACGATCTCTGTAATACTTATATGTTTTACTACGATTTCTTTGGCCTTTGAGACACAACTGAGGCACGACATCTACGTTTTTAATTTGTAGAATCAAGGGCCAGGTAATAATCGATATTTTGAAGCTGCTATTACATAAAAATATGATAAGGAAACGTTTTTGAAAGAAATATGATCGCGCTAGAAAATTATTAATATAAATATTTACACTGGCGCTCCGCCATAGAATAAGTAGTAGTTGATGCTCCCGGCTTCGCTTCTGTTTCACGCGGATATAAATAGTAGGGAAAAAGTATGTAGTTGTATACATTTAACCTTACTATTAAAAATTATATAAGTACAGTCTTCTAAGAAGCCTACTACGTCGGCAAATATTTTGTATTAGTGTAAAGTACATTATTTTATAAAGAGCTAAATAAACAATTGATTTACATTTTTATTTTTTACTAGCTTTTGCCCGCGGCTTCGCCCGCGTGAATTTCCCACGGGAACAGTGCTTTTTCCCGGGATAAAAAGTAGCCTATGTGCTATTCCAGGTCATTATCTACCTCTGTACCAAATTTCATCGAAATCCGTCCAGTAGATTTTGCGTGATTGAGTAACAAACATCCTCACAAACTCACAAACTCACAAATTCACAAACTCACAAACTCACAAACTCACATCCAAACTTTCGCATTTATAATATTAGTATGGATTAGGACAGATTTAATTAATTAATTGTAAAATAGATACAAGCTAATTGCACCCGAGCGCAAGCTCGAAGTGCATTCTATCGCTTTTTGACAGGTGGTCTAGTTTCGGAACATAATTATAATTTTAAAATACTAAAATTAAAAACGAAGGAATACGAAAAATGAAAATTAAAATTATTACTTACTAGATAAAATATTTGTAGGCCATAATATCAAAAATATTTCTTTATTAGTTACGCATTTGCACTGTGGTTTATACTCGTACTTAGATGAAAAAAAAGTGGCAAGTCCCGTTGAGACAACATTAACTTTATTCCAACATGACAAAAGTTATCGATCGATAATAAATAAATACCCCGAACTCCATGCCATAGCGTCGGCAAAAAAACTCTAATAGACTTGATGTTTTTGGCATCGCTTACAGTTAGGCGATACCACCCGTTATTCTGTATGTACAAGAAAAGTTTTATAAATGAAACTTTTCTTATACATACTGAATAGCGGGTTTCCAAGTACACTGCGTGATTAAAAGTCTTTAAATAAAAGAAAAAATAAATCCGATTTCTGTGGATTCCAAAGACTTGTAGCTTGTTGTTGTTTTTGGATAGTAAAGACAATCAACTTTTTGGTAAAAAAAAATTTAATGCGATCATAATGTTATTATTTCTCTCGTAAATAAAATTTAAAAACATATATTTTATTTTGTGATCACGTAAAATTTCTCTCACCAAAAACCTCTTACGACGCATTTTTAAAAATGTCTCTACCTATAAGGAAAATAAAAATGTTGGACTTCAAAAACTAATTTGAATGAATTCAGATTTCGAGGCTAAATAATCCTAAAACTAATATTAGGTATAAATGCGAAAGTGAGTTTGTTTGTTTATTTGTTACCTCTTCATTCTTTATCTACTAATCTTTCTGAAATTTCGTATAAGTATACATAGTTAGAAGTACTAAGGAGAACACAGGGTACCTTTCATCCCAGAAAAAAGTACTGCTGCCGTGAGAAATTTACGCGAGCAAAGCCGCGCGCAAAATCAATCGACAAGATGATTGGTAGTAAATATCTAGTTATTTTAATAGTACTTACATTAAGTATGTATCCGTGGGTAAGTATATTAACTTCCGAAAGATTTGAAACGAAATCTATTCTGAGTCACGATTCTTGGAAGTGTCTACTACACTTCCGAGAATCGTGTTTAAGTATTTCTTTAATATTTCAACTTGACTAGGCTAGACGTCGTAAGTACTAAAATAGCCTGAAACTTGTTACGAACACTGGTTCTTATTACTGCAGGAACATAGAATAGTTTCAAAGGAAAACCAATCTAATTTCGGTCGAGTGTTCAGTTTTCAAACAAAGAGTTCAGCAAAACGGCTTCGCTTTAGAGTCCGGTGGAAAATTCGAGAATAATCGGATTTTCCAATGAACTTTCGAGTTTTAAATTCGTGTTGAAAAAAACATACTGTACCAAATTTTTTATGAATTGAGAGGATTTTTACTCTTCTTCTTATCGAGTGTGTTACTAAAGTTCATTTATTCATAATTGTCCTATTATGTAAACAATCTTACCATGTCTTTTTTATGATTTTACAACAATATAAATTAAAATAGACTTTTTAGGAAATTACTTTCGTGGTTAATAAATGTTTTAGTTTAGAATGTTCAGGTTTGAACTAATATTTGATTTTTTTTCAACAAAATTCAACAAAAAGTACTGTGAAGATTGTTTACATAATAGGACAATTATGAATAAATGGACCATACTACTACATGACTTTTACGACTATCACTACTTTACTTTAAAAAATATAAAATTCTTTTTTTACTTTATGGAGGATTTCATATTTTACTGTTATGTCTTTATCAGCTTATGAATAAAATTTAGATACTAAATAATTTTCCATTATACATTCCTTATAGCACTCCAGAAAGTGCATAAGTTGCTTTACTGGGCTCTAGTGTAATATTTCAGCTGAAGAAGTACCCAGACGTAATTGTTAATTGTAGCATCCTGCCAGGATTTTGTATACCTTTGTTTACTGCTTTGATAATAATTGGAAGGTGCAACGAAATACGTAAGTATTACGAGTTAATACCAACTACTATATAGGTAAACTTGAGTTATTGTTAATACCTACGAATTTTGAATTCAAACCGTTGAATTCAGAATAATGAAACTTAACTATGAATCTTGCTTCCATGCTGGTCTGGGAGCGAAGAAAAAAACATAGAATGTGCCAGCTGCTTCTCTTCCCGCGCAGATTGTAAAAGTCAATCGAGGGAAAGGGCTTTAAACTGGGGATCCCTCCACTCATAGGCGATGGGCTAGCAACCTGTCACTATACCTGAATCTCCATTCCGTCAGAGAGCCCACTATTCAGCTAAGCGTGGCCTTCGAATCTCACGACTCTTGGCTCTTGGTCTACCCCGTAAGGGAAAAAGACGTGATTCTATGTTACATACATAGAATCACGTCTTTTTCCCTTACGGGAAAACTACTATGAATCTAAACTATCTGAACTACAAAACAAGTGTTACTACGCGTACAGCAATGTGAAATTTAAAAAAATACTAATTTGATCCAAAATTTTTCGATTGAGTGTGTGAGCTAGCTAAGGAGATTCATAGTCATATGCGGCTTATGCCAGACGGCGATAATATAACTTGCTATCTCACTTTTATAAGGTTTATATTATTATATATTTTGTGAATTCAGTATCGACAGTACTCTAGCTACACTGATATTTGCTTTCTATGAATTCCACTCAAAGAAACAATTTCTTAAAAATATAAATATAATAAATAAACAAACAAAATATACAAGAAGATCTTGGTTTTTATTGATGACCAAAAAGATGGCCTCGCTTTTCTTCCAAGAATCTTTGAAAACTTTCACCTTTATTTGCCTTCTAAAAATGTCCTCGAAAGGTAGGAGAAATATTTTGTAAGCCTGATTTGATTGAAGGGTAAAAGATTGATTGTTGGAAGTTGGATGAAATTGACAAATTTTTGTACAAAAAATTCCTACATAAAAATAATATCAAGTATATAAACATGATAAATAAAAACATTAACATTTAAAAAATCTAAAAAAAACTTTGAAACCCTATCTTTTGTTCAGTTTTATTCGATAAAAAAATTAACAAGATGGTATTTTTCTAAATGCCAGTTAATAGAGAGAAGTGGAGAGCCATTGCAAAAGCAGCAACCTTCGCCCAGGGGACGGGCAGTACAGAAGATCCCAGGACAGCACCATCTGCACAACCACGACCACTCTGACAAGAGTGTACGACTTAGAAGAATTTTTCTAAATATTCCTACTAATATTAAAAATGCGAAAGTTTCGATCTGAGTTAGTACGTATGTTTGTTACTCAATTACGCATAACCTACTGGACGGATTTTGATGAAATTTTGTACATGGATAGAAATATACTGGGAGTAGCACATAAAATAGGTACTCTATATCCTGAAATTTCATTTAATAAATTATAGTGAGTAAACTTTTTGTAGAGCAAAGCTCTACCCACGGTAGAGTTGTTGATAAATTTAATTTTCTCTAGTTTTTCCGACGTTCATAGGTCATTTATTTTAAGGTTACATCTAAAGGCAAAAATGGAATCCTTATCGGATCATTTTGTCTGTCCAACAAAGTAACAAACAAACAACAAAGGATTGTAACTGTAACAGCCCTTAACAGCCATTTAGTATGGCGGGTTAAAACAATGAATAAACATGTTATGTACGGAAACTTTAACTGCAAGAAGTAAAAATAACCTAGAAGGAGCTAGAACAACGTGAAGACAATCCAGTAGACGCCCGCATGCAGCGCCTCAGCAAACGAGCTCTAATTAATGAAACTCTAACTCCAGCGAATGGCTACATGTTTCCATTACACACTTGGCGTAGACTACATAGGCAAATAGATAACTGTGCGAAAAATTCCTGTCTTTCTAATATTTTTTTTTATAACATAGGGCGGCAAATGAGCAAGCGTGTCACCGGATGGTAAGCAATCACCGCTGCCCTTGGACTACTGAAACACCAGGGGTATTACAAGAGTGTTGCCGGCCTTTCAAGAAGACTGACACCCGTATTCACAAACAATACTTGCGCAAGTTGATGAGGAATGCCATGCGAAGTGAGGCATTTTTCAGTGCGTTACCGATGGCAAGTCTTTCTATTGGACGCGCAGAGACGTTTGTCCCTCAAGTATCGTTTATGAATAGGTTTTTGAGTCCCTGTGAGCTGATAGGCACTATGAACCTTCCAAGTAACGTTTGTGAATACGGTGGTAGACTCTTTTTTTTGAAGGTTCCAATAACGTATCGTACTAGCGAGTCACAAGATTCATAATTTTAATGGTCCGGAGACCGTTTTAGAATCGATATTTGTCATTGACTTATATATTACTTACGCTATATTAAACAGTACAATGATATTTGTATTGAAAAATCTAGGATACTGATGATACGGAGTCATTGTGATATTGGCCTTGAAAAAGTAGGTCTTGTAGGTGAAAATAGGGAAGTGGACTGTAATCTACTTCAATGAAGATTTGATTTGCGTGGATTTGAAGAATTGTGAAGCTGAAGATTTGCTTCCAATTCCAACAAAGAAAAGGTAAGGCACAAGGAAATAAGTCTACCGCAACTCCAACTAATGCTAAATTTAGATGTAAAACTCTTCGAAGTTCAACCTACACTTCTCTATCTATTTCTATTAATATCTGTACTGCAGCCAGACTATCCTATTATCTATTCACGGTACGCTAGATATCCATTATAGTCCATTTTAGGAACTTTTTTATTTATATTGTTATATTGAATTAAACGGTGACCGGATGTCGGTCGCTTCCCTAAATTACGCCATCAAGGGAACCGACGAGTCATTGTCAAGTTTCTAAGTAAAAACGAACTTTATCCTATCAGGTCCTAAAATAATGTGGGTGCAGAAGGAAGCTCATATAAATCAGACAAAGTGGGGTTATGTATTTTAGAGAATTGATGTCGCTTATTGAGTACCTCTTTTGGCTTAGGATTCGTGTCAGTAATTAGAATACACCCTGATGACGTTGGACGACGACGAAACTATGATTACATGGTTTTAGTTCTCATCTCCTACATATACTTACCTATATGCATTTCTGTGTTTGAAAAAAGTCTGCACGAGAAAAATATAAATTAATCTGTGAAACTTCCTTTTGAGCCACAGTAACCCTCGCTCTCGTTACAAATCAAAATAATATTTTCAAAGACGAATAGGCAAATTTTCCAGTACTTGGTTTCATTTCATTGAATTTGTAATATAGAAGAAGTGTTTTTATATAGCGTCGTTTCTGTACTCTCGTTATTGTTTCTGGGTGTAATTGGTTTAAAACATTTCTTAACTGTTCCGGAGAAGATTCGTTAAGTTCCGTTATGGGTTTAGGTCTAAAAATGGCGGCGTGAATGTTCATAATTAGTTTTCATAAATCAAATGAAAATTATAATAAAGACGGAGCGCTCAAGAAGTGTTTTTTGTTATCAAACATAATCAATCCATATCATATGACTCCGTTACTGAATGTCGAAGTATGAAATGACGTGGTATATCCTAACTAATATTATACATGCAAAAGTGAGTTTGTTTGTTTATTGTTTACCTCTTCACGCTTTATCTACTGAATCAATCTTCCTGAAATTTCGCATACACATAGTTAGAAGTACTGAGAAGTACATAAATTCACGCGAACGAAGTCGCGGGCAAAGGGTAATAGGTAAGGTATTAAGTAATTTACGTAGCCCTAAAGTGAGTTTCCTTGTGATTGTGACATTGTGTTGTTGATACTGAACTGATTTTCCGAGTCGGTTCCAATTCTAGAGTTGAGTAGAGTAGAAGCAACAAAAAAGTTATTTAATTGAACGACGATAGTTTTGATAGAGTCATACATTTTAAAATCCGATTCATTCCGTACCACCAGTATTTGCTCTGCATTATTCAGTTCAAGAATCACCCATACATTCCCAGTATATTTTCGTTGAGGGTCCTCAAATCAATGACATTAAACTTGATTGGCCTTGTGATTTCCACGCGAACCCCACCTCGCTAACCTGATTGTCACCAAGTGGAATTTAGAACAGAGGTGCCCCCACCTCCTGCTATTAAATTTATTGCTTGTAAAACGAGGAGCTAATTTAGAGTTACATTTTATTGTGTTAGCTTAACTACTTTACTGTGAGTGGCGCCACGGGTGTGCTGCAGACATGGCGAAATCCACCATCGGAAACAATAACTCAAAAATGGACCTTGTCAACAACAAAATAAGACAGAACAAACAATAAACGCAGTAAAATATTGATATTAGAATTTACTATCCGTATAGAGTTTTATTTGCCGCACCTACTGTGTAATAAAAGTGGGGTGTTCTATTTTTACAGTTCACTAAATGAGCCTATCTTTATTGTTGGAGTCATAATTTTGTGCTTCTGTTTTGTTATCTTAGCTAATAAAGTCTGATGGAATAAATCCCCGGCCATTTGTAATGGAATGAGTAAACAAACAAGTGTTTTATGAGTTTTTTGATTACTGTTTGTAATAATTCGATGTTGGTGTTCGATGACGGGTAACGAGAAGCGATAGATTATATCCTTTCCTAAAGGTAGTACCTACTACAGGTATGGCGTATGAGCTAAATATAAAATTAAATGAAAAATATTTAAAATTGCACAATCTTGGGAAAAGACAAGGTCATTTCCGTAACCCTCAAAATATACCGTTTACGAGTTTAACATACGAGTTTAGTTCTAATAAATTAAGTAGATACACATACCTACTAGATTTATTTCTTATGTGGAAATGTGAGAAATATTTTCTACGGTTGTTTTTCTGAAAATTTTCTTTTGATAATTCCTTGTGATCTGCTCAGTTTACTAGCCACTGAAGCTAAATTCAATATGGTTGATAGCAACTGTATATTTTGCTAGTAAAGTCGTAACTATAACAAAATTCCTTTTTTTTGCTATTAAAGTAGTAATATAACTAAATTTCTTTAGCATGGCTTCTTTACAGCTGTACGCGTTTTCTTTTCAGCCATGATGCCAGCTTCTGAAGCATACTAGTGAAACAAATATCTAAACACGTAAATGGACAATCATTTGTACTGAAAACAGCACACTCGCCTAACAATCTGATTGCAAATTCGCATCTGGAGGCATTGCTTACGCATAAATAGAGACGCTATATGACTGTTTGTCATCCAATTTAAGGCCCACATCACACACAATAAGCGTGCGAATGACGGCTATGATATCTGAATAGAAATGGGGACTTAAAAAGTCAAAATGTCTGCGCACATTCGTTCACGCTCGTCGAGATATTCAATTGTAATGTGAGAAGGAATATCACCATTTTCATTTTTAGGGTTCCGTACCAAAGCTGCCAAAAGATACGGAAGTGTGCAATGTCTTAAAAAAATTAAAATAAATCATAAAATCCCATTTGCTCATGGTGTGTGTGAATGTACTTATATATTTTTTAGCTATATGTACATATACGGTTTTGTTAATTATAATAATTATTTATTTTGTTATATGAAGAATAATATAATTTTCCATAGATACAATACAAAAAGGCACCTTTGTTAGAGCTGTTGTTTTCCAAGACTAAAATGCTTCTAAAAATATTTTAATTTTCGTCTAACGGAATAGATAAAATAAACCTATATTTAGAAGCATTGTTTTACTAAACAAGACGATAAACGTATCTAGAGGAGCACTACACTATATCAAATTGTGGCTACAGGGAAAGTGACCCACGAAAAAGTCAACCTTTCTTAAGAGCTATATGCTCATGTCAGTGATATGACAGGGTTACACACACAACGACATTCTTGGCAATGACTTACCATTATTTGTTGTCTAGATTTCACATACTAGCTGATAAATCGTCAACTAGAGTTCAGGTTTCCTCACGATACTCTGTTATCCTTCATTATCGTTCTATGCTATAATTCCAAATTTTGTCAATGTATTTGTAGTTGGAATCTTTCTAAATCCCTTGGAGCTGAAACTGTCAATAGTACTTCACTTCGGGCTATGATAATATTGTTGCAGCTGCGCTAAGTTGCCACTATGTTTGTTGGGTATTTGTTGTTTTATCGTGGTCCTTGGAGGTTGCTGGTTTACTTGACTACACTGTTTCCCTTAATGTTGACTAGTGTTACCGTAGAAAAGAAAGTGTGGGAGTCAATAATACTGACTTCTGTCATAACTGTGTGTGGCCTTAAACGCACATACCTACATATTTTTATAATCCTATTTGTTTTTCCACATCTTGACAACCATATAAACTCATATACAGTTATATCGTTCCTGCTTCGTGGAATTTTTTGTCAAAAATTTCCCTAACTAACCTGCTTCGTAGAATTTTTTGACAACAAGTTTTCTTACAAAAATTAATTAGAATGCTACATACCGTCTTATACCCGGCAATACCCTCTTTCAATTACACGTGCCATTCATACAATAGCCACCTCATTTGTGTTGTATACGCCAGTACCAGAGTAATCAGATACGAGCAGGCCATTAGCGCGTACGTGCCCGGCTGCGGACTTTTGTGGCCTTTTGCCTGAGGACAAGCTAGATTAATAAGGCTTTTTGTCCATATGTTGGTCACAATTACAGCTAGTGTTTGGGCACACGGAACACATTTAAGCATTTTTCCTAATTTCCGGACTTGTATTGTTCCTGGACTAAGTTTTATTTTTGAGAGCATCCATACAATTGTTTATTTTAATCTATTTGTAAAGTTTGTACTTATTTGGCATTTTTCTGACTATATTTATAAAACCGATACGACATTGGAACCTTCAAAAAACGAGTCTACATCTTCTTGAAAGGCCGGCAACACTCTTGTGATACCCCTAGTGTTGCAGTAGTCCATGGGCAGCGGTAATCGCTTACCATCAGGTGACCCGCTTGCTCGTTTGCCGCCCTATGTTATAAAAAAAAAACTTTCATCCAGAAATAAATAAATAGGTAATCAATACTTTGTCGAGGGGACCGAATTTAGATTTTATTTTGTAATTTTTCTTTTAGTTCGTTAATTTAGTCATTCTTAGTAGCTTTAATATTAATAGTTTTTACGTTTAGTTCTGAAATCTTTAATACATAATCCTAGTTTGCTTTTCACAATTAAGTTGTCTAAATAATCTAATAATTATATTATAATAAAAGTAATCTAAATTTGCTTGGACCTCAATGAGAAGTGGGAGATGATGATAAGATGAAAACAAATATAACGATAATCAAGATCAAATGGAAGGAATTAAGTTCAGTTTTGATGACAGAAGTGCATACATATCTAAGGATTGCTTCTAAACTTGAGCACATTCAATGAATTTTGGGTTTGATGACAGACATGCATGCCTATCGCTACTGAACTGTAATGTACAGTCAATCACAGTAAAATTTTACTAGCGATTAGAAGTGAGTATTGTTAGGAGAAGGATGACTTTGATTTAGAGCTAAGGAAGATAAAACATCCACTAAAGTCGAGTATTTTTTTTTATTTATTTATGTTTAAAATGCCATCTGCTTCTTTTCTTAAATACTAAGCAGATCGCGCCGGTGGTCTACCCGTTGTTAATCTAGTTTGTACAACGTACCTTAAAATTCTAGTTAAAATAAACGAGTTACTACATGGTACGGTTAAATTTCTTCGGTCTTCATCTCACGTTAGTTTTAATGGTACCTAAAAAAAGTTAGAAAAATTCATCATTTGAGGCGAAAAACTGAAATTACTTTTTAAATTTAAAATAATTTCTTGAATTTGAATGAACTTTTTCTACAATATAAGATACACGGATAAGATATAGCCATATAATAAGATATAGCCATATCTGAGCTGAATTGTAAATAAAACTTTTTTCCAAAAAAAATGAACCGACTTCCATCATAAAACTTAAAATCATGAAATAACAATAAAGAAAAATGTATTGGCATGCTACCTACTGAATGAGGTGAAGTCGGTGCCAAGTGCAGGAGTAAGGGTGTTATGGTGGTATGGTGGTATGTATACACGATTCTAATGTAAATTTAGATTAGGTATTTAATTTTTACGGCACCGACTTCACCTCATTTAGTAGGTAGCATGCCAATACATTTTTCTTTATTGTTATTTCATGATTTTAAGTTTTATGATGGAAGTCGGTTCATTTTTTTGGAAAAAAGTTTTATTTTATCATTTTTAGTGCTTCTACACTTATTTTCTTTAATAAAAACTTAAACTTTTCTTCTGGCCGAAAATAAAGAATTAAGAATTCGAAACTTTTTATGTCAGTTTGATTTGAAATGTCAGAATATGTCAAATTGTCTATTATTTTTGGCACATAAATAGACCGAGAGTCCGCGACGATCAAACCCTCCTTATTTTAAAAATGATGAATGTTTCTCTGCGTGGTATATACGGGTAAAAAATATTAGCGACTAGGTATGAAGTTTGGATCTTAGTTGCTTATGCAGGTAATATGGCTAGCAAGGATGATTTTTATAGGTATAAAAAGCTCCCTTGGGGCCTCCCAAAGTAACATAAAATTCAAATTTTGTAATAAACAAATATAACTATAATTTAGTAAAGTTACAATATCTGGCAGGGGTTTATATCTGCACCAATGGCCTGGTAATGGATGGCGTGATTTCCAATATTATTCGGAATAAAATCTTTAAAAACTTTACTTTGAGGAAATTGAGCTACCACTCTATATGCTATTGCTACAAATTATCTGCCTAAGTAATCATGATCCAACTTTTATAGTCGCTAATTTTCTATGTTGGGGACATACACAGAAAATCTTGAGTTTTAATAAAATAAGGAAGGGCATGCAATCGCGGGCTTTTGCTCTATAATGCAATGTTGATATTTTTATATTTTGTTAGGTATCTTTTAAATTACCGAACAGATTCTGACGTGGTTAAAATGGGACCAACTTGGGAATAGACTCTTACGAATAAAAAAATAATTTCGGAAATCAGTCCACAATAGGCGGAGAAATCGGCGAACATACATAAAAAAAAAACATACATACATCGAAACATATAACCTCCTCCTTTTTTGGGAAGTCGGTTGAAAAAGTAAATTCAAATTGAAGACATTGAAACCCACCAAGAACCAAATGAACTTTCGTAGGCAACTGTACCACAGCTCACAAAGTGTAGCGACTCCTAACCTAACCCCATTCTAAGAACGGCATGCTTCGTCCGCAGAATCGCATGCGATACACAGGATAAAGCGATTGTTAGCGCGTGTCTGACGCATGCTTTGTTTTGCGATGAGAACAATGGAATACATTGAGCTGCCGAAACGTTACGTGTCGTCAATGGGAATTCTGATCAACCATGTATTTGATATGGATGTTGCTTTTTTTGGAATGTCAAAAGAAAAATGGAAAAAATGGAAAATTCTAGACAGATTTATATATTCTCTTTTATAGTTGGTTAAAAAGCGGTGGTAGTTGCAAACGCCTTAACTGGCTATCTCTTTATCTATACTTGCTCGACATAGTAATAAATTAACTATTTATGATGCCGCCGCCGACAGGCTCTACTCTTAGCGTTAGCTTCTGATTTGTCGCTTTCCAATACAGGCTGTTACAAAAAGGAGATGAGAAATACTGAGGGACTCTATCTAAGGAACGAACTACCGTTTCTAGTACTGTAAGACGGATGAAAAGGCAGAATTCATTAATGAAACAATGTAGTCCATGATAGATGAGAAAAGTTTACAAGATTTAAAATAAAACCTATGCGTTTCAACCATATTATATGAACCCTTTATATACCTATTCAACAATGATGTTAGTTTGAATACCCGTAGTACGACTAGTAGTAAATCTTTCAATTTGACGAAAAATCTAAATAATCCGTTGTCGATTTTTTGGATCGATACTTTCAGACGTGGCAGCAGGCGGAAGCTAGTCCCAAAAGTAAGTAAGTTGAATACTTTGCTACTTGGACATACAAAGTTAGTCTCATTTTCAAGGAAATTATACTGTACTTAGCCGACTTTCGTCCAAACAAGATAATAGCGTTTTTATTATCGTCGTTAGTGGTTTGTGACTGGCTGGAATTATATGTTTTTAAGATTCTATTTTTAATTTAGAAGACTACAAAAATCTGCTTTATAATTTTGTTTTTAGACGGCATCGAGGAGATGGTAAACAACAGAACGAAATGGAGTAGTTTAGATAATCAAAACGCAAAAGGATGTGTACATAACATAATTATGCAGGTACATAGGTCTACATTTAAAAATTTAAATTCGTTCTTTCGATTGGAATCGTTCTGAATTTGCAACGATTTAATAGTCAAATACCAGAACGCAACATGAACAGCGAGCTTATGTCAGCTTGTCTGATTACTATAATTAATTAATTTAGTCTAACCTAAAAGGCCTCTAGCAGGGTAATAGTAACCGGGAAGTGAACGAAGGCCGTGTTACAAGCTTGTAGCTTGTAGGGCATGTAAACAGGCCTTAAGATTTTTGTGTAAGTACAAAATTGTTTAGAGATAAAATTGTCTATGTTCCGTAATTAAAGGGAATATAGGTACAAACAGACACAAGCTGGTGAACATTGCTTCTTGTACAAAATAACGTGTGTACGTAAACAAATATACCGGTGTATACTATGTAGCGTCGGTATATTCTCTCTGATTTTTAGAAGATTGAAATTACATGTTGTGCTTAGCTAGCTTACTCAATACATACCAGGATGATTATGGATGGAAGAGTTGGAATAAACGCAGGCTTCACATTGCTTATGATCTATATGTGAGTAAATCAAAATCGAATCTTTGGTTTAAAATTATTTATTCTCATTAAGAATTACAAATTCACTTCACATGAGAACAACACAAATAAATTCTAATAACAACAATATCATTCGGTATACTTTCCATCACGTGAAAAGACCGCCAGGTGGGTGAGGAGGGGGTGAAACTTGCGCATGGGTACGACTGACGAACCAATCGCGCGCGCCGGTCGTTACCCGCCCGACCCCCGCTCACCGCATAGACCGATGTATCGCCTACTGCGCAGCTTAACCGCCAGCGGCCAAATTACGTATATAGTTATATACGCGTACAGATTAACATAGATTCTAATTCACATAGAATCTGACATCGAAAAAGGTTTTCGAGTAACATACGACCGAAATGCATAGAATACATGCCTTTTTCCAGATACGGAATGTAAAGTACCTTATTGTATGCATAATTTAAGTCACAATGTTTCTGTCCATATTATGTTTTAGTGCAATATAGTATTTTCACTTACTTACTTAAAAGGTGGGAATCTGAGATTTAAACTCGAGGCAGTATCTATCTTCCCCTATCTACGGTGGCACAGCAGCTACCACAAGTGAATATACAGGCCTTCGATACTAGATAGATACATAGTTAGATCAACACTTTATTGCACCATTTACAGAAAAGAAATACAATGTAGTAACAAAAGTAAATACATATATAAATGAGCGCAAAGGCTTATCGCAAATGCAATTTCTTCCAGCCAACCTTTGGGTGAAAGGAAATATACGTGAAAAAATGTAGGGGTAGATATACCATTTCTTGTGATCATATTGTTACGGGTTTCTTGTCCGTAGATTTGGATAAAAACACCTGATGACACTGATGAGACTTTATTCAAGACACCACACTAAAGTTACAAGGGTTTCCTCACGACGATGTCCAAATTGTCTAAACACAATGATCAGAGTCTTACTACTTTTCTAGACAGCGCCGGTATATTTTCGTAACAATATAGTAGCCAGAAGCGGTGGTGGCCGAGAAGCGGTGGTGACCGAGTGGTAGGGCGCCCGCCTGTGGATACAAAATCCCAGGTTCGAATCCTGCCCGGGCTACATGAGTTTGTATACCAATCTGACTCATGTTAGTTTTCATCGACCACCACTTGCTTCCGGTGAAGGAAAACATCGTGACGTGAGGAAACCTGCACTCTGGTTGATGATTATCAGCTAGTGTGTGAAATGGAGAAGGCGATGGCAAACCACTCCATTAAAATTGCCATGAGAGTCGTTGTGTGTGTTTTATTCCATATAATGACCACGACCCTCAGTCATGAGGAAATACGACTAAAAAGAGAAGAGATAGTAGCAAGATAAAGCTATAAATTGCCAGTATTACTTCAGTTAGCTCCCAAGACTCACTATTTATTGTATTCTTATCTGTGGTGTTTATAATTTGTGCCTCATGTTTTATAAATAAGTTCCGTTCGCGCTTCGTTGCGGATGCTTTTTTCATTTACGTTCGTTCAAATTACGTAGGTACTCTCATTGTCTGCTGTTGTGATATAAAGAGGCATAAAGTTCTATGTTTGACGTAATTCGTATTGTTACGTTTCGCCATTTTTGTGGAATCCAAGGACGGGATGGGCCGTAAAAGTAAAAATTATGGGACGAACTCAACTCTGCTCTGAGACACATTGCAACTTTAAATGGAATAGGACTTACCACGTACGATACACATGTAGAAGCGAGGTTCTACATAAGCAGTCTGCGTCTTCACACATACGCACGCACACATTCAAACGGATGCCTTCTTCGCTGCTAATGAAGCATCGTTCCCCACCAATCTCACTTGCCACGGATACGTCGCGGAGTACATGTCTATGTATTACCACAGAATTAATATTAGTACTACTTACCTATGTAAAAATTGTACCTATCCGCAATAAACTAGTTATTTTCGGACAAGTCGCTTTCATTCAAGATTGGACCTCACACATCATCTTCCGCCGGCCGCATCAACACATACATGCGTATTGTTACAATACGCATGCGTATTGTTACAATACGCATGTTGTGTTTACAATACTATTGTATTTAACAGGAAGTGCTTGTAGAGCAGATTCTGAGGCAGACATGGCATGAGTCATTTTCCGAAATTTAGCTGCTTTGCTCAGGTTTATGTACTTCATAAATTTAATTAATGAGTAAAAACTAAATATGATTTTGATAGAAGCAGTTGTTTGTTAAGCGGTTCCGTCAGCGGTAAAAAGTATCATTATATTTCATTTATATTATACAATAATCTCCATTGTGAATCAGGAAAGGACAAACAAACAAACAAATCTCATTAGATTCTTGGTTAAACTAGAGTTTTAAAAAATCTGTGCTTAATTAAAGTCAATATCTTAAACTTTACTAAGCGTTCATTAACGTTGCTGTTTTCTCTTCACGGGCTATTAGAACTAGGAACAAAACAACGGCATTACGTAACGCTGTTTTTGTAATTAAGGCGAAGTACGATGAAAATAAATATTTTTTTTAACTTCTCGAAATCAGGCATATCATGGAAAGTGTTTACCAGGGAAATCTAAATGATAGAGATGTTGACTGATATCGAAGAAATTTGTATTTTAATGCTCTTTTTCGTAGGATCCGATTTGCAGAATGTTGTCTAATTTTAATTCTAATATTCAAGGGCTTTCTCTCTCTCTCTCAGCCAAAAGACGTCCACTGCTGGACAAAGGCCTCCCCCAAGGATTTCCACAACGACCGGTCCTGCGCTGCCCGCATCCATGCGCATCCCGCGACCTTCACCAGGTCATCGGTTCACCGAGTGGGAGGCCTGCCAACACTACGTTTTCCGGTTCGTGGTCGCCACTCGAGAACTTTTCTGCCCCAACGGGAACAGAGACGTGGTCGCTTACTATGGGCCTCATAAGAAGGCTCAAGGTCACCCAAAGGGCGACGGAGCGCGCTATGCTCGGAGTTTCCCTGCGTGATCGAATAAAAATGAGGAGATCCGTAGAAGGGAGAACTAAAGTAACCGACATATCCCGCAGAATCGCGAAACTTATAGCCGTTGGGGCAGAAAAGTTCAAGGGCTTTACTCCCGTGAAATTTCTGGATAAAAGTACACTATATGCTCTAGGTACCAATTATTATTTTACCTACCTGTTTAAATTTTATCGAAATACCTTTGTCTAGAAAGATTTTGAATGAAGGGAGGGATAACTAATTGAATCAACATTAAAAAATTTAAACCTTCAAACATTTTCACAAACTTTGTCTTATGAAAATAGTGGAAGATGGTGATACATAGATGATTATGTGCATACAGATGTGATGTACAGGCACGCGGGTTCGCCTTTTAAAATTAGTTGATGTAGTTGAGTCATGTAATAAAATTCACGTAGGTACTGAAAGCATGCCTTTTAAATGTCACTAAGTAGGTAATAAAGTTAAATTACAGTTATATACGAGGATTTTGACCAAGGACTTGATTTAGCATTTTACTTCAGAGGTCACTAAAGGAAATGTTATTCGAATTTTGAGTGGCTAGTAATATAGACTCAAATCATTCGAATTACATTAGACTGCGTAATGGCCGTAACAGTATAGTTGTTGCTTTGTTGGGACTACGAAGTGAATGGTAACAAATTCATATCACACATGTGGGCGCTTGTCATTCATACACAATATCGTGGGCCGTTAGTGAAAAATAAATAGGATATAGAAAAATAACTCATGTATACAGCAATCGATAAGTCGAATCCTTTCTTTTTTTTTATAACATAGGGCGGCAAACGAGCAAGCGGGTCACCTGATGGTAAGGGATCACCGCTGCCCATGGACTACTGCAACACCAGGGGTATCACAAGAGTGTTGCCGGCCTTTCAAGAAGATGTAGACTCGTTTTTTGAAGGTTCCAATGTCGTATCGGTTCGGGAACACCGCCGCAGGAAGTTGAAATAAAGAAATAAAATGTTTATTTTTACATATTGTGTCAATAAATAGTAATAAATAGGTTCAACATATGGACATGTAATAAGAAAGAACGAAAACCATATTACAAGAAGAGCTCTTGATATGCATGTAAGGGGACAAAGAAATAGAGGAAGACCCACGAAAAGATGGATGGATTGTGTCAGGCAGAGCTATGTATGTAGTAGTATATCAAATAAGACGGCAAACGACAGATGGAAATGGAGGAAATTAACATACTGTGCCGACCACACATATAAGTGGGGAAAGTCAAGGAGAAGAAGAAGAAAGATTTACAGCAAACATTAAACTTATTCTCTGGTCTGATGGACAAAAACCCAGAAACGAGCACAATACACCACAAACTAGAGCGTGATGACCATTACACTACAGAGATGTAATAATGCCCCAATTTTTATGTCAAGGTAAGAAGAAGAAGGTAGAACCTTCTAATATGATTTGCCTTGAAATAAAAGTATCACAACCGACATATCGGTGGTGATTGTCATCGGAGTGCATATCTCTTTCCACTATAACTTGTGTGCTGGCGTATACGTTGGTGGCCTAACAAAAACATTATGTCAGCAATCATTCAATGTTGCCAGCACCCGGCACGCGCCCATTCTTTAGAAGGACACGCTTATGACGAAAACAACGGGCATTCTGTTGTAATTTTTTTTTAAATTGTATGTAGGATGTTTGTTTATATTTTAGTGTTTATTGTAACAAAATATGACGGGTTCTGAAAAAATTGTAAGATTGTAAAGTTCTAGCTGATTTTTGAAATTTTTAATTTACTTAAGAGCCTTCTACAAAGTATTTGAAAACTAATAATAAAATGAATTAAACCGGCGAAGTCGTTCTCAGGTTATGGCGTCAGTAAGGGTTAGGTACTTAGACATAGCATTTTATAAACACGAAGGCACCTACTGTAGTTTTCATTCCATCGCATCGTGATTGAAATTTTCTTGAAAGTCAACTCTATTCGTCTTTTTCTTGCAATTCTATTTACAAACGATTGCCTGCCAGACTTCCACTTTGATTCGTGAAAAGGCAAAGCTTTCTTAATAGCTCCTTACAAACTTGCGACCCAAGGATGTGGAAATAAAGACTCCTACTAAATTGTGCGACACAAGATGTTCAAACAAGTAATAAGGAGCATAGAGCGACATTTATAAAGAAAAGGCGTCGCACCCACGGCGGCGGCGTTTCATTCAATAAGTCAACTGAGTTTACAAGAATTTATCGTCCGTAGCCGCAGAGCAAAATGGCGAGAATGTAGAAAAGAAGCTTTACAGATTGAATACACAAAACTTAATAGGGCTATCCAGTACAGCACAGTACAGTAGTAGCAGTTTAGTTTTGATTGACAAAATTGATTGACATTGACGAATTTCTGCTTGAAGAAACCGACGAACGCAAAGTAGGTATCATCATTGGTGACTTGGACGTACCATGCATGACTCTTACCTCTGACCTACCCGTGACCATGACTCTTGAACAAAATTTTCATCTCTTACATTAAGTATTGTAATTTTTATCAGTGTGTGCTTTTGTGTTTCATTTCTTAAGGAAATTTAAGTAATAACTTGCTCCATAAGAAATGAGTCTCTTTATCAGCTTTTCATTTTGAATATTTCCTTTAGCCTCTATTATTTGTGTCCCCACGTACCGGTGAGTACCAAGACGACAATCTATCTTACTACTTTTTTCTCTGGCATTCATCAAGTCGCGAGAAAGGGATGCAAGATAGATTATATCTCGTTTTTCCACTTATCTAGACTGCGGTAGCAGAGCGGTCTGTTGGTCGCAATTTTTCTTGTTCTTCACATGCATTGCAGAGAAGCCGCCAATGCGTGAAATTTTATATGTAGGTACCATAGATTTAGAATATACAAGGTATCTTAAATGTAACTTACCCAATAAAAAGTTGTAGGACATAATCATTACGATTGATCTTTTAAAAACCAGCTGTGAACCAAAATTCTTAGAAACTGTTAGAAATGGTTCTTTTCGCACAAGATATGATTAACTTTCATCTTATATCTATTGGCACGAGAGTACTGTATCTGAAGAAGTAAAAAAAAATAAGCCGTATTTACTGCTTTTAACAATAATTGTTTATGATGTATTAAACTTAACTAATAAATCATATACATAAACAAATATTGTTAAAAGCAGTAAATACGGCTTATTTTTATTTAGTATTAACTAACTCTGTATACTATTTATTATTTTCTATTATCAACTTGTCCCTCGATACAAGCCCCCTCTCAATAATAGGGATGATGATTGGGTAAAAAATAAAATAAATGATGCTATTTAAATAATGAAACATAAATAATTGAATGTCACTTTAATTGATCAATTTTGTTTATAACATGGTTTACTATTTTTTAGTTCTAATTAAAGTATAATAGGAATGCTTTTTGACTCCATTAAAAGTGACGTCACTGTTGAGTACTGTCATACAAATCCCGAATAAATTATTGTTTTTGACATATAGAAAAAAGTATCTAATTTGACTTGTTGTCATCTACCCTATTCAAAAGAAAATCTGTAAAAAGGTACCAATGACAACTCATCAAATACATATAATGAAATGGGGTCTAGGTAAGTCCGGGCTTGTCTTTCATTTTTTCTAGTACAAAAACAAATACCAGTGTAATATTCCTCAATACGATCGTTTTTCTGGAAGACAGGTGCGGCGGTACTGTTATTTATGAGGGTCCCTGAATGCCTCCCTGTACGATGGGACATGACACTGTTTCGTTTTCATATGATGATAAAGTTCATTAGATTTCTTGAGGTCACTGGAGTAAGGTAGGTAAGTATACAAATTTGAGGCATGCACTATGCCTTTGAAATAAAGAACAAAAGAAAAAAAGAATTAATGTTTTGTTAAATACTTAACTATAAACCTGTGTATAAACCTCTGTAAAACCTATGTGTTACCTAACAATGATCTATTAACAATTGTATCGTTTTGAGTGACCATCGTTTGCCCCTGTAACTCTATGCTACTTACTGAAATTTATCGACTTGATGGTAAGGGTAGATATTATTCATTACTTTTGTATAGATGGGACGATACATTTTTGTGCGGCACCAATATAGGAAGTGACCAATATATGTAGGTAGAGAGGTTTTGATAAATGAACAAATGTTACAAAAAAAACATGTTTAATTTACGAATGTGAATATTAATGCAAGATTATAAATGAATGAAGGAACAATGCTCGTATCGTTTCAATATTATTGTTTTCATTTTCAGATGTGAACCAGATTCGAGGCACAATGTTTGTAAAGTATGATTCAATTTTTAATGACATTTCATAATTCAAAATGCATTTATTTGCAAAAAAATTAGCATAAATATGACAAGAAAATGCGCAGTTAACCATGTGTGTGGGTAGCAAAATTAAATCAAAAAAAGTTGAAAATTAAAATTATTTCTATTATCATAGTATTAAAATTCTTTCATAATTTCCTTTATATCATGGTTGCTAACAATCTGTGGACCTAACTTTGCTAACGTTTTGAATTTGAAACAGTGTTTATTATCTAATATTCAAAATCCAGGTAGGTACTCTACAATCTGTGCAGTAATAACGAAAATTCTATGCCATACTCCAGCCCTGGCTCGGTCGTAAACGGCTTGTGTAATATGGTAATATTGTTCCTCCATTTTGTTCCTTGTCCGGGGAGTAATTTGGCAAATAAGTAGGTAAAGTACTCATAACTAGTTATGTTCATACTTAAGTATAGTCAGTCGATTTAATTTTCGATAAAATGTTATAGGAAACCTTTGCTTTTATCTTTGTCTTGCATCACCTAAACAGTTATTGTAACTAAGGACGTATGCATGCCTACTAGTATGTATATATCTAATAGGATCTAATAGTATAGGAATCTTACGTTTTACTCTTTTATAATTGCTAAAGGAAGAGAAAGGTTATAAGGTGGTTATAAGTATGTATTGTTTTCATCATTATTTGACCAACAATGACGACGTTGTTACCAGTTTATAAAAACAGAGAAATAATAAAAAACATAGCCAATTTGGAAAGGCTCGTTAAATACTTGAGTGCTCGCGAGAGGTGCAATTTCAGTGCAGAAGAGGACCACCAATTAGAGGAGATGGAATTGATTTGATTATTCCGATAGCGTAGTGTCACTAAGGAGTCTGGAGAAAATTCTACAGTACCTTTATTAATACACGGAATAAAAAATTCGTCAAAAAAAAATAATCACGAATCACCAAATTCTATCAACACTATTCTCAAATCATAGGACAACACTTGTAAGCTAATGATCATTTTTGGCAAAATAAAACTAAAATTGATTTTGTCCCATGCTTCAAATAGAGATTGGTACTTACTTGTACTATTATAAGTAAGTTCCCATCTAGATATATACTATAGTATAGTCAAAGTACTTACCCTTTTATTTAGGTTGGGGTTATAAGTAAAAGCTGTAGCTGTAACATTATGTTTATTTGATCAGGTGTTCCACGTCGATTCAACTAAATCACGCCGTCTTAGGATTGATATGTTTACCTTTAGTTTCTCGATACTCGTTCTTGGACAACTTATAATTTCCCAAGAGAATTTGCCGCCATTTTTCCGGTGCTAGTTCTATTTGCGTTGTATAATTGCGATTCGCAATGCCAATTTGTTGCGGCATAGAGCCTTCACCACGCCATAGACTATTGTACTCTATGACCATAGACGACAACGGTCATTGACCCGTATTATAACAATCTCTGCTGTGAACATGGAAGTAAAAAGTACTTAAAGTACTTATTACTTCCATGGCTGTGAATCTATGAATGACATAGAGCAACACGGACTCCTTACGCGCGCTCGTTGTTGCTCAAATATGAATGATAATGTTAATTTTTATGGCACGATATCAGCTTAAGAAAATACAAGTTAAGCCACGCATGGGCTAAATGTAAAATGGTATAATTTGAAGCAATCTTCAAATAGGAATGGATCAGTTAAAATTTTATTACACAATAATATATGTATGAATAATTCCGTAATATTTTGCAGAAAACATAGTTACTTGCTCGTTTGCCGCCCAATGTTATAAAAACAAGTACTTACAGTAAAGTCTTGTAGAGAGATATTTGCTAATTTCGGTTTGTAGAATGTTAATGTAGATATAATATCTGTATACTGGTGTGAATGGTATCATTTACGTCGAGTATAATTAGAGCAGCTGACTAAGCATATCTAAGGACCAGCCCTCAGCAGATTTAAGGGCCATTGTCGACTTCTTTATTGCACACCACGATTTATGCCCGCCGTCTCTGAATCGATACTTCACTCGATTTATAACTCGGATAATTGAATGTCAAACCGTTTAACAGTAAGTTATTTTAAAATCGCCTCGAGTTATAATTTTCTGAGCGAGTTATGCGGTCCATTTTGAATACGAATGCGTTTAGTTATTGAATATCGAATACAAAGCGTTTTGTTCATTGTTAATGATAACATATTTATTAGATAAGATTCAACAATCTAAAGTTAAGATTGAATAACAATGTGTTTGTATATATTTAAAGAACATGTTTTTCCTGAATTTTCCTTAAAAAAATGTTATTTATTGAATTACACATTTTTACATTTTATTGAAATTATACGTCGACAAATAATTGAAATTAATAAATATTATTAAAAGTTAATTCGCTGTTTAAAGTTTGTAGCAATAAAACACGTACGTAGGTGAATTAATATGGAATTCATAGAGAAATCCTTAATCCCCTTTGCTTTCTGTTATGTACCTACAATCATAGATTATACATACTGAAATTATAATATCATTGGCACAGACGCTTTAATTTAGCGCTTGTGACAATCTTTTCGAATTTTCCTTTTATCGTCTCCAGAATCCTTCGAAATCTTCATAAAGAAATTTGATGATGCTACTCTATATCCATATTATTATAACTAATATTAAATCAGATTTCGACTATAAAAATCAGTCTCTCTGCAACGGATCATAATATCAAATCCAGTTTAAACCGCTTATCGCTCAAACATCAGCCAGTAAAAAAGGGCGTTCATTACAGTCGAGCTCGGACGCGCAAAAAGCCCGGGTTTCAGTTAAGCAAATTTACGCCCGATTCAATAAGGGATAATTAAGAATTTCGTTAATTGCTGCGGCCGCTCGCCCGGAACCATACCATTGCGATATTTGAACAGTTATTCCCCGACGATTTCGTTTCCAATTACTGGAAAAATTTAAATTAACTAAGCGAATTTTGTAATTATAGTTATTGCGTAACTGTCACAGATGGTGTCCGTTCGGAAAATCGACGTTTTTCTTGAGTGACTGGAATACTGGATTGATGCTCGACAAAATCATTCATAAAGTGCAGTTAGGTAGATAAACTTATTGAGTTGTTAACTTTTAATTGGAAACATGTTTTTAGAACTATCTAACCGATAAATAGATAATAAACCTAATCTTACTGGTTATTTAATGTTTTGACGATGAGAGATGGCTGTTTGATCTTAGATGAGATAGAGATAGAGTGAACGATTAAGGAATCTTTCACAAAAAATATCTATTGCAGCATTTGTGATATTTGATACATGGATAAAATAAAAGCTGGGATAGGACATGGGATACTTTTTATCCCGAAATTCTTACGATAGCACAACTTTGAACGCATCTGGTTTCTAAATAAAAATAAACAACGACACAATGGCACGTGCGAGATACGAAATTAGGAGCTACATAAAAAGTATAAAAATATTACATAATAACGCTTTTATCCAAGTTTTTAGGACACGTTACACAAAAGATCCACACCTATTATTCTCATAAAGTGACACTGATTATGGCTCCATTATATTCCAGGATAAAACAAGGAAGCGCTGACGCCCACGACACAGGTTAACAGAATCGGCGACAATGAAACTACATTATGTATTTGAAAAATGAAACTTAATCTTTATGTAGTAGAGCTTCAAATTGTTTGAAAGAATAAAAACGCGGGATAATGTCATACGGGTCAAGAAACAAACGCTGTCTCAGATCACAGAAAAGAGCCATAATAAAGATTTCATTTCAGGGAATTCTCACAAAAACATTCAGATCAGATTATAGGTATGTGGTATAAGTTTTCCTACCATGACCTTAAAAGGGACTAGCAATATCTCACTCAACTGAAACAATAAGTTTACTTGAGATAAGGAACAAAAATAGTAATTAAATTCAGATTTAATAATAAAATGGCCTTGCTTAGAGTCCTTACATATACCAATAGGCTTTAAAATAAAATGTGTGTTTGAAGTGAATACTCTATTCGTTCAGATGCCACTTTGATTTTGTATTAAATAATACATACTTAATAGCAATTTTGGAAGATATGACCAGTTAGCACTTTGTAAAAATTTTGTCTTTTCTATAAATTTAAGACATCGAATCGAAGAGAATGTGACATAAGTATTGAAGACAGACATGAGTCAATGTCTTTTACTCCCCTCAGCCTCGATAAGTTCTACGGCTGTAAGATCTACGCAGGATCTAGTAATAATCTAGCCATATCTCCTTCCTCCTGTGATCTGAAGTTGTTGCCTATTTCAATAGTGGATGCTCTGCGCTCCGCCGCACTCTGTATTGTTTCACTCCCATTATAGAAATAACTCTATTATTGGATAACTCGCGTTGTATTTCAGATCTAGTGGAAATAACTTAAATAAGTCATTGTAGGTTGAATTTTCATCCCAGTTTTCATGTAACAATTAGCTTGTTTGGGAATTTTGTATCAAGAAGACCAAACTTTATACATATGCGATCTTTGCGAATATATTATTAACTTGTAAAAGTAACGTAATAAAGTTACATTCATTGTTGAGGCTCACATAACTTGAGATTGAAACATGACTCAAACTTTTAGAATTACATGATCATTAAGTTTTTAACACGTCGGAAAGTATTCAACCGCAATTCATGGTAGTTTTACGACACGGTATTTTAATTCCATGTAAATTCTTTATCTACAAAGAAATTATGAAATAGCCTTAATTATGTAGGTATAGACAAAAAGATTGTTCTAAATTAAAAAACACGAACCGATAAAATTTTGTTCATTGTTTGCGCTCATAAATTGTTTAAAAAATTAAGGATTAAATAATGACATATTATTACGCTTTCAACTGACGCGTTATGTCGGGAAAATAATAACTGGACGAACCATGGACAACCCATTTAAATTTGATGGTTGGTCCATGGAAGTAATAGTTGTACAAAGTACTTATTACTTCCATGGGTTGGTCTCAAATTATAGATTTTAGTAAACACAGTCTATTTTATTAGGAAGGGTTGAATGATTGCTCACTAATGGCTTTAAGCTTATAAACGTAAGATCAATAAACAAGAAATTATAGTATTTTTAATTACTCATATAATAAAGTTTACCAGTAGCATCGAGATATTATGTACTAAACCAGTAGTTCTATATGTACTTATAGACGTAGTAGATAGCTACACATCTCTACACATTCTATATCTATGCTTTACACAGATTTTTTCTGATGTAATCTAGATTCCGCTGTCCTTAGTTATTCAGTATATACTTAGTTAGTTATAGAATCCTAAACTACCCAGTTAAGTAATTTATGATGTGCATTCAAATTCGAATTTAGACCAATTGTGGATGACACAATCTAAAAACGAGTGGAGTCATATTAAATTTGCGTTTCTGCAACTGAGTGAATGCCTCTACTGGAAGCATTGGCGAATGGAATGGCGACCAGAGATGGACTTACTGCCAGGAAGAAACGGTTACTGCCAGTTTATTCCCGGGTGTAAGCACATCCAAAGATGGGGTTAAGTCGGGCAAAATACTTTTCTCCCCGTTTATTCTCGGGCATAAACTCATCTTTGTAATTTTTTTCAAATTTTTTTTTTATATAATGTTATCGTTTGCATGCTTTTAAAGTAAAAATGTAATTGGTACTCGTACTGTAAAACTGTATAACATCATATGTCACCTACAATTGAGCAAATAAAGTATTTTGAGTTTGAGTTTTTAGTCTGTTTGCGACAAATGACCTCCGAGTCGTCGTCACAAAGAGAGAGCCAAGTGAGGCACAAGTAGTTAACAGTAATTACGCTCACTTAAGCGATAGTGAGTAAATCAAATGAAATGGCACATCTCAGCTCGGCTGAGAAAAAAACGTTAATTGGCAGCTCGCTGGAGTACAAGTTTCTATCAACACTAAAACAGTCGTAAATGAATTTATTACTGTATCTGTATAGTCTTGGCACAGTATAAGCAATGGTACACACAACTGCACGTTAAGTTTTTCTGCATGTACAGTGATGAAGAGAAACCTTAACCTCTGAGATAGGGTTCTGTAAGATAGGGTCAGGTACAGTCACGAATAACATCATATTGAGGTCAATATGGCGTGTTATACTTGACGACCTCCGCGGCGTAGTGGTTACCATCACCACGCCCATCCACCATCTAGAGGTCCTGGGTTCGATTCTCAGCGTGGGCAAATATTTGTAGTAGCTTTCACAGATATTTGTCTGCGGTTCTGGGTGTGTTGTTCTTATTTCTGTGTCCATCGAACCCACGATACAAGCTTAGTACTTAGTGTGAGCCGTTTAGCGTAGTCCATTTATTTAATAGCGGCAAATATTGATATGCCAGTGAATGAACACAAGTGTACGTACATGGGTACCGGTTAGGTTGAATCATTTTTTTCTGTTTAATTTGGATCCCAGCTGAGCTTGCTGTCAAAATTCGAACTTAACGATACTTATATCTGACTTTTGTCATTAGAAGTAGATACTTACATCTTAGTATTTTTAACCTTCTCCCTTATTGGTAAATGGTCGAGAGACACCATATCATTATCTTATTTCAACCTTATTTCATTATTCCATGAATAAATATTTGCACTTGCACGTGTCAGTATAGTGGTTCAGTTATCTGCGGTTATTGTTTGTTTTGAAATATGATATTTTAGCTTCTGCAAGGTCGGGTTTTGTTTTCTTACATAACTGTTTTAATGTCAATTGTCAATGTTGTCTATATGCGATTTGTTTTTCTTAGATGTACATGTACACGAATAGAAAAATCCTAGAACTCGAGCCATCGCCGAGAAAATGTGGAAGACCCCGACTAACATGGAAAAAAGCCGTAGAAAGTGACCTAACGAAGAACCACATTGACCCTAGGGCGACCCAGAATCGTCAGTTCTGGAGAAAAATGGTTAGGAGAGCCGACCCCAATTAAAATGGGAAGAAGGCCGGAGGAAGAAAAAGAAGTACTTGTACACGAATAGATGAAAATGGAAAATTGTCTTGGATCTCTGTGATTTTTTTTTAAATTTATTGAAGAAAATTGAAAATGTCGAATCTTAAAAAAAAAAAATTAATCATGTAGTTTTCAAGTCAAAGCACACTTTCCACAATAGAAAATCTATATCCATTTTCCTGCTAATAAATAACACTATACATTATTTTTCCATTAGGCGAGTCCTTCCGATGTTTCCATTAAAATACAGTGTTTATCATACAATTATTTCGACATCACTGGTTTTATATTTTGGGCCCAATAAATCAGTGTCGCCATACTTTTCGTGTGTTCACAATATCGCGAAGCTTATAAATCCAGGAATATGGAGATAATGTTACGTAAAGCTTGCTTTCGTAAATATATTTTGCTGACGGAATACAGAAGATAAAATTTTTAAAAGTGTAAAATCAGACTTCGATATAAGATTCCCTAACTTTTTACTTAAAACTAGCATAAATACAGTACTATTTTATGATAATTTGATGACCGATGCATTCTGAGTTTCATAATTACACTTTTAACACTTTTTGTTAAAGGATACAGTATGACGTCTTTATCCCTAACGGGGTAGACAGAGTCAAGGGTCTTGAGACTCGAAGGCCACCTTTAGCTGGATAGTGGACTTATTTTTGTAATTGAGATTCAGATATACTTACCTATCTTAATGAATGAATCTAATGATATATAGGATCCGAGCCAATCCACTTGATTGACTTCTACAGTCTGCGCGAGAAGAGAAGCAGCTTGCACATTCTATGTTTATTTACACGACTGACCAAAAAAGGTGTGTTATGTTTTCAGGATTCATGTATGTAAGTATGTATGTAAGTTTCTTTATTTCACCATAAGTCCTGCTTAACAGATTTTGATGTGAGAGGGATTTTTAGATTCTTTGCATTCCTACGAGTGACTTAAGGTATGTGAGTAGTCAGTCGTGTTTTTTATTTTTTAATAATTAGCTTGTCCTTTGCTTTATTTAAGAAGTAAGTTATAGGTCCAATAATAATGTTCTCGCAATTTTTCGCGCGCTTAGACATAGCCTTGGAGCCCGGCCAGGGGCAAACGTCATTTATCTGTGTTAATGGCGCGAAACTACTGAGTTATGGCACTTCGTTTGTGATAACTGAAATTGATAAGTGGTAATGTTGTTAATTGAAATTGGTTGTTTCGTGGTAAAGTTATGAATTATTGTGTTTACTTTCTCTATAACTTATTATTTTTCACGCATATTGAATAAAGTCACGGTAAACTTGCGTGATTCCAATAAAACTTAAATTAGCAATATATGATTACAGAAGAATGACGTTGCCGGAGTCTCGTAAGGATAAAATACACATGAGAATTCGCTATCCAATTGCCAAAGCTCAATCAAAGTACACAAGCTCAAAGCTTCCCAAAGTCCAGGGGAATTACTCCGGTTGATCATCTGAAAATAAACTCTTGATTACTGAGAAAAACACAGGTGAAACCAAATTCTGTAGGTGAAATTAATATGGTTTCCCAAAAGAAGGAAACAGTAGTAAATTAATATAAGTAAAGAGTTTTAATATTCATAATGGATATATCTACAGAAGGGATAATACCTATCCATGAAAATTTCTGTGCTTTTGTTGGCGCCACACCTCTCTATTTTTACACGACTGACCAAAGAAGGGAGTGTTATGTTTTCAGGGTTCTTGTATGTAAGTATGTATGAATGTATGTAAGTTTCTTTATTTCACCATAAGTACTGAACGGCTGAACAGATTTTGAAATGAGAGGTATTTTTAGATTCCTTACATTCCTCTGAGTGACATAGGCTATGTGAGTTGTCAGTCATGTTTTTTAATTTTTAATAATTAGCTTGTTGGCTTTACATTTAAAATCTTGATACGACACGACGCCTGCCTTTTCTTTCAGTTGGCTTACATAACTTTTTCTCGGTCTCCCTGGACCTATTATTCCCTTCACCTTTCCTTCAATTATATTTTTAAATAGATCATCGTGTTGTATCAAGTGGCCAATCATTCTTCCTCTCCTATTTTAAATTTCACTGAGTGCACTCCTCATTTTATTTACAAAACTATTCAATTAAATTTCAATCAAAAAGGACAATCAAAGCGTCCATAAGTACGGGTATTAGGTCCGTGAATCAGGACACAGGGGAATTAGCCCGCGTGATCAACTGGACCAAATAAACTCCGGATCCGACGAGAGCGGACCCGATGAAAAGCTGCTAATTTAATTAAAGGCCACACCCACACCTGTGACTATATTTTTAACACTTGATGAATAAAAGAGGTGTGTAAATTTTGACTCGTCTGATGATGGTCAAGAAAGGTTTTTGAGATACAAGCATACATGCAGAAGAACAAGTATGTATAGTGGTTCCTGCAGAATTTGTGAAGAACTAGAAAGACAGTAAAAATAAGTTTTCTAATTATAGGGTAAAATGATGTTGTGTTCTATGCTCCATATAATTTTCTAAATTATTGCTCCATGCATTCTATGCAATCACTAAAAAATACAACTCCTTGATATCATTGGTTCGACATCCAACTATACAACTAACAAATCTAAGTTTTACCACAGCCGCCTAAAAACAATGCCGTGTTGTTAATTCTGATAAGACCTATTTTTAACTTCACAAGGTAAATATAGTATTTTTTGGTTATTTATTCTTAAACCGTATTGATTGAATGAGACAGAAATAAGCTCGGCTTCCACGGAATGCTGGCTGCAAATCGGGGAAATCGGGCTGAAGTAACAGGATTATTTATTTACAGCGTTTCGTCGCAATGGCAACACCTGCGCAGCTGTGCCTGCAGTGATGAGCTATATTTGTATAAATGGGTACCAAACCAACTAGCTTGCAGGAAATGTTTTAAGTAGTTACCTATTTGATTTGATTTTACAAACTTCAAATTTCATACACTTGGAGGCAGATTCAACTAATTATAAACTTAGATGTCGTATCTCATTGTGTCTTAAGCCAAAGAAATTCAACTTAAACGACAAGTTTCAATCAATCAATCAATCAAATACTTTATTTGTAAAACATAGGTAGTAATAGGTATACATGTTATAAGATACAGTGTCTCTATGTTTTTGTCAAGATCTCTATATAAGACTTCTATGTTTTATTACGATTTCTTTGGCTTTTGAAACGTAACTGATGCACGATATCTACGTTAGTAGAATCAAGGGCCTGACCTATGACGCGCACCGCGAAGGCCTTCTTGTTGATCGAAGTTCCATCTAGGTATATGAATTTTGGCATGCCTTCGATCATCAAAGGATTAAACAGGTTTCAAACCAGAGATCATTCGCAGATAATCTTCCATTTCGATTTCTCCTTAAAATTCCAGAAAAAAGTTGGTTGTCTATTTCTTGGGAGGCTATGTGTTGTTTTGACTAAAAGGAGTTGAGATGATTTTTTTCTAGATCATTAGATAACTCTATAGGTATGTAATTTTCTGAAATATCTTAGTTCAGTTGCTTTTGGTCTTTTTAGTCTTACGTCTTAGAAAGCTAACACCAATTTTATTCTTGAAAGTACAATTCTAAAAGTCGACGCGTAGAACTAAGTATTAAATCAACTGAATAAATAGTCTTTTGATAAGTCTAACTTATTTCTACAGCTAAGTTTGTTAGCAAATTAATATTACATTCACTGCCTCATAACTTTTATTAACTTCTGCTACTACAACCCCGTTCCCATAACCCACCCTATTTCCGAGTAATAACAATATCCTTCAGTTAACAATCAATAAAGAGGGCTTATACTCTTACTAAAAGTAAGCTCTATCCTATTCTATTTATATACAAAAGAGGGAGATACAAATAAAGGTAATTCATTTGTTTGTCATTAAATGGGCAGGTTACACCCGTTGCGTGACGATTCTACTACGTCCATCCTCAAAATCTCACTTCAAACCAAAATCCTCTTTTTTCAACCTTATCACCTTAGTAATAAGGACAAAAGATTTTTAATGCCAATCTAAAATAACAAGCTCTTATCAATATCAAAGTAATGAGTCACATTCACCGAGTTGACTCAGAATCAAGTTTTAAAGGTACTAAAAGTAATAGAAAGTTAATGCAAACAATGCATTATGGTTATTGACTTAAGGCTACATCTGTTAATGTGTGTGGGTGTCCATGACTAGCACACGAAGCAATGACCCCGGAAAGATATCTTTTATAGTAAACCCGACTGTGTAATAAGGAGAGTAGAGCGACTATAAATTGCACTTGTACAGTACCTACTTTATAGTTTTAGTGGAGGCCATAGCACAATCAGCAAATAGCAGGATTGAGTCATCATCATCAACAACGTTGTGTCTGATATCAGCTAAGATCTTTATCGTTTTAAGGGTTTATAAATTAATAGTCATTTTATACTACATTCCAAATACGCCAAAGTTTGAATGTGAGTAGAAATGTGTTCTATACTATGTTTGTTACTAGTGATGTGCCGTTCCCGGGAACGAAGGAATATTCCCGGAAACGAAGGGAACGTTCCCGGGAACGTTCCCCAAAAATGGAAATATTGGGGAATATTGCAATTAAAATTTATAATTGCGATTTTTATCACTTCTAATATAATAAAATAATCTAAATACATATCCTCAGATAATAATTACAACATTATTTTCAAAAATCTTCATAGTCAAAATTGGTATTATGCTTAAGTACATATTCTTACAAATTTAGCGTATACAGTCAGAATAACACAATGATATATATCTATATTTCCCTGCAACGAGACATTTAAGGATTTAAAAAGATCTATGAGAAGCACGTTAGAATTGTTTCGTAGGGCGCCTTGCGTTTTCATTCTCAAAATAGGAATATGTATAATTTCTTTGATTTAGCCAAAACCTTCTACTTCTTTATAACTTTTATCGAAATCCCTCCAGTAGATTTTGCATGATTGAGTAACAAATAGTGATGTGCCGTTCCCAAATTTCCGTTCCCGGGAATATTCCCGGAAACGGGAACGGGGAATATTCTCGGGAATGTTTCCAATTTTTGGGGAACATTCCCGTGTTTCTGGGAACGTTCCTTGCAAAGCTGGAATTGACTTTATAGGATTACTAGCGTTTGCCCGCGGCTTCGCCCGCGTGAGTTTTGCTTAGATAAATAGTATCCAACATTTTACCATAACTAACCATTGTTTTGTCATTTAAAGTTGCTCCCTGGCTGCTTTTTAACATTTCAAGATTCAATTGTGCGCATTACATTACAATATGCCCACACTGACGAACATTCACCGATTCGATTTTGATTATGCCATTTTCAGAATGTCACTTTCGCAAAGAATTACTTGTGCAAAAAGTCTACATTCGCAAAATGTCACTTTTGCAAAAGGACACCTTCGGAAAATGACACTTTCGCAAAAAGACACCTTCGCATGAAGTCACCTGCGCAAAAGGTTCACTTTTGCAAAATGTCTCTTTTGAAAAATGTCACATTCGCATCCACAGTAATCATTTTCGAAAGTGACATTTTGCGTAAGTTTCCTTATACGAAAGTGACCTTTTGCGAAAGTGACATTTTACAAATGTAACCATCTATAAATGTGACAGTTTGTGAAAGTTACCATGCGAAGATGTCATTTTGCAAAAGTGAACTTTGGGACGGCTCGGCAAAGTACCTATTGGTCACTTCGGATTCGGTAAAACGCAGAGCCAAATCTCATCGTCTAAAATTTGCCTGTCTGTCTGTCTGTTTTGTATGGAGTTGTCGGTTTTCTACGCTAAATTTGTAAGAATATGTAGCACTTAAGCATAATACCAACTTTGACTAAAGCAAAATACTTTTTTCTTACTTTATGGTATAAATATAATCCCATCATTTCTAACCACCTAAAAAGATGATCCCCAAGATATTTTGCAATTATTCCTATGTTTGCCTACAAACATTTTTCACCCTCATCCCCTTATTTATGTTAAGCAACATTATGCATTGGTCCGAAACATCCTTTTTTCGTTTACACGCGGCCCTAATCCTTTGAATGAAGTATGAGTCAGCCTCCTTAGGTCAGGGCGGCTGGCAGTACCCTCATGATCACCATACATATCTAACTACATGTACTTATTTTTCATTTATTGTGATAAAAACGTTTTTATACCTACATGACTTTATTACTTTTTATTTTAGGACTAAAACCACATATGTTTGATTTATGATAGTGATCAATTTTCCAATGGAATCAATACAATAAAGAATAATATCGTAGACTAGCTGCGCCACAGGGCTTCGCTCCTGTGGGATTTTTTTGGATAAAAAGTACCTTATGTGCTATTCCCGGTATTTTTCTACCCGTATACCAAATTTTATCGTAATCCGTCCTGTAGATTTTGCGTGATTGAGTAACAAACATCCTCACAAACCCACAAAGTTAAAACTCACATCCAAACTTTCGCATTTATAATGTTAGTAGGATTGATCAGAAGTCGTCACGCGTAGACCTCCTGAATCTATCTCTTTTTAAGTATATTTAGTCTCATAATATTAAAAATGTAAGTTGAAGATTATGAAAAGGCCATTGTCTATTTAATTTAAATAGTTCGTCTACGATTCAGCAGTCAAGTTAACCGTCGGTCGAACTTAGAAATAGTTGGCAGCCCGAGGTCGTATATCAGCGTGCTTATAGCAAACATCACACGAAGATATCCAAAGATGATTTACTGAGTGCCGTTAGAATAGGATATGATGGCAAATGGCAAGAAAACAGAGCAATAAGCTATTATTTATTACTGAGAGGAATGGCGCCAGATGGGACCTGTCATTTTGTAGCCCATTGGAGTGCGAATTGCAATGATTCTTTTAATCTTGGTGCAGGATTTTTCTGAATATTAAAAAGCGTCTACAATGGCCAATACAGTTCAATATTTGCCATCCTCTTAGCTGCTATACAGTGGGAACGATTGATTGATATTCGCAAAGATTGAATTGGCCTTTATTATTGATTTCATCTCTACTCTATTTCATAGTGTTTTCTCTCTCTATCCTTATTTACTTTAGGTTGCTATCATTATTTAACATACTGAAGATAGTGACAGGTTACTTATACGCAAGTTCAATCATTTGCAAAATTTAGACATGCTAAAATATGTCAAGAAGATTTCTAACTAGAACCCATGATTTTTGTACTAAGTTCAGCTTTGTTTATACCCATTGTACTCTCATTAATGTTGATGGCCGGAAGCAGTAACTGGAATTCTAAACATTTCCAATTCCAAACAGTTTCCTTCGAGTGGGTAAATACTGGTTGCTTGCACGCCACGCCTTATTTCAACGGGGCTTTCTTGAGTTAGCACCGGGTCATGGTTGTGTGCGAAGTTAAACCCACGCATTAGTAAACGTATCTTTTAACTTTATAGACCTCAGTCTAGCATGTTGCGGTGCCTTTACTGGACAGCACAACGCCCTATTTATACCACTCTTACTTACAATCACATTTGAATCTTCCACAATAGAATTAGGACTCACAATTGAATGCTCCAGTGTTAACTGTTAACTTTGTATCTCACGGGTTTGTATAATGTCTGAGGCCACATCCCGTCTACTAATTAATTAGGATTACCGTTAAGGCGTTCACTGTGCTTCCAGATAAAACTCCGTCCCGTCACAGAATAAGTATTAGTACTATTGTATAGAAGGTTCACTCTCGGATAAAGTCATATGAAATCGAAGCATATCTTGCGGCGCGGAAGTTCACATTCCTTTGGCGCCGCACTGCGCTCCTGATTTAATCTGTCGGCTTACGAAAACGAATCACACGAAATCTAAACCTATTAGGTACGTAGCAAGAGCGCTTATATTACCTATGTTGGTGCCATTATGCCATTTATTTAATATACCTGTGATAACGACCCCCTCGTGGGGATCCGCGGCCATGGAATCTAAACTTCGGAGTGAAGCTTCCTACTCACACACAGCATCCGTAAATCATCTCGTTCCTTAAATTTTACCTTATCCTCGCTGACCTACTTCTCGATTGTCTGACGTCCTCAAAGATCGGAGATAAGATCGGTACGAACTCATTTTGACGGCAACTGTTACAAATTTCATGCAGAAATATATTTTAAATGCTAAAGGGATTTTTAATGAGATGTAGAGGACCGCTCGGCATCTTAATTTGAAGTTGTAATTTATGCATTCTGTTAAATGTAGGAGGATTGTAACAGTGTTAAAATATATACCTAGTCATAACAGTATGAAATCGATACTCGGAAATATATTAATATGCAAGTACGATACATGTAATATTATCGGAGATTGGAAGATCTTGATTGTCTTAAGACGGTAGAGTACAAACCGTGTCAATTAACGCAAAGCCGTGTGTAGGAGGGGGTGCCAGTGCCGGACTAGGCATATGATAGCAAAAGCTTTGGGCCCTGTATCTTAAGGGGGTCAATCAAATATATTTATTACTAGCTTTTGCCTGCGGCTTCGCCCGCGTGAATTTCCCACGGGAACAGTGCCTATTCCCGGGATGAAAGGTACCCTATGTCCTTCTCAATACTTCTATGTGTGTATGTACAATTTCAGTACATAAAGCGTGAAGAGGTAACAAACTCACTTTCGCAGTTATAATATTAGTTAGGATATTTTTTGTTTTATGAACACTTTAGCAGCAGGTAGATGTATTTTTCGAATGATTTTTGGTACGGGCCCTGTGCTGGCCTAATCCGGCACTGAGAGGCGATGTTGCAACAAATGGGAATCCACTAGAAACAATTGCTAATTGCTATTGGCGTAATCGAGCTATTACTTGCGACTGATCGCAGCGATTACACGCGACTGATCGCAGTCGAACGTCTGATGTCGTAAACGATACCCGGGGGTCGCACAAGTAGTGTTTTATTGACGTTAATGATCATTGAGCTGTAAACATAAATTGGTATTAGCTAGAATACGTAAGTAGTACTTATATTAATTCTGTGGCTAGAATAAGAATTGTCTGTAGACAAAAAACAGACAGCACATGTATTTCTAGGCATCTAAACAATGTTAATTCACTTCCCTGTATAGGGAAATATAATGATATCCGTGACTTAAATAGTTGTTCCATTGTCATTGTCCTTCTTGTTTTTTCTTTTGTCTTCAACAACTTTTGAAGTTGTTCTTCAACCATAAAATCCATAGGCGGAGTCTTGTCATTAGCATAGTTTCAATGTAATAGTTCTAATCGTAGTAGCAATCTAATAATGATGTTATGACGCATATCGATTCTAACGTATGGATACAGTAGCAGTTCTTTATCCCTAATGATGCTTCCAAATAGATATGTTCCCAACATGTCAATGGAATACATAGATGTTATTTAGCTGTAAGACCCCCGAAAAACAAATAAATATCATCATTATCAGCTTCCCCACTGCTGGGGCACTGGTCTTCCTTATGCCATGGCCTACTGCGGGTCCAATGCTGATTGGTGGGTTTTAACGACTGCAAATACAGCCAGGACCAAGCTTAAAGTGCCTTCTGAAGCACGAAGAAGCTCAAGAAAATATATTTATGGTCACCATCCTGTGACCGACCACTGCGAAAGTTGCTTAGCCGCCATTATCCACCATTGCGCAAACGAGCTCCTCAAATTTAAAGTACCTACAGCAAATTAATTATGATGAAGCTAAATTACAGCTAAATACGTTATTACATGTGTTATTACATACGAACATAACAATGAAATACGTATGATGTTTGATTCTCGTTATAATCAGCTTTCCAGTGAAAGAGCTACAATCTAATAATGATGTTATGACGCATATCGATTCACATATACCGCCTTTATCCCTAATGATGTTTCCAAAGAGGTATGTTTCCAACCTTTGAATGATTCGTGAAGATTATGCTGACTAGTTCTTTGTTGACAAAGTGATACCTACTAGGGAATTTGTTTTTTCAAGGTTGAAAAAAATTCTAAAAAATAAGCATTGATAGAATAAATGAACATGAATTTTGATTAACACTGCTATCTATTGCTATAGTCATTTATTTATTTATTTATTCGTATGGCGTTTAACATTCGTTCTTTTATATTATTATTCAATGTTTAATCTTTTAACATGCTTCAACTGCCCTTCCTCCTGTAACTTGAATGACCTGAATGAGGCCGACGGTGGAAGTGGCTAAATACTGGTCAAAGAAGATCATGATGATGATTATATTAAATAAGTTCTGTAATCCAAAGGATAGCGTAGTTTAGAGAGAACAGGTCTCAGTCAGTCAGAAGTCAGGAATTATGAAACGATCCTTGCAACAAAAATGAACTAAATGAAGGCAAGACCCTGCGCGAACATTGAATTGTATCGAAAATGAGTGAATGTATCTCAAATGAGACGGTGTCGTAAAATTTAACGCCGCGCCCTGTGCTGATAGTGTTGATGGCGAAAGAAAGTGCCTATAAAGGGAATTGATGAGCCATACCGTCATCCCGTAATGTGGCGTCGATTTGTGTGCCCCCGACCTTATATTGCGGTTTCATGGGCTCATCAGTGGGTTACGTACCTGATGTGATTTGGGGGAGGGTACTGATGGAGTATTTGTTTGAAATTAATGCACAATAAAAAAAAGAGGAATATCTTCAATTCTCTTCCTTTCGCAGACATCAGAAGAGTTTGGTAATACACATACATAAGCATACATAAAACCTACACGAAATTTGCCGAATAAATTCATCATCCGCGTCGCATTATGAATTCAAACTTTATGTACTTACTGTATAAGTTTGATTGAGTGTGTAAGGATCTGAATTAACTAGTTTCATTAGAACATCCTTCATACATACAGAACTCTCAAATAGACACGCACATAAACATTCATACATAAAGTACACTGGAGTGCCAAACAGTCGTACAAGTTAATCCAAAAGCAAGTCTCAGTTTCATGTTAAGTTTTTATTGTACTTACTTATTATTGGAACAACAATATTACTAAGTAACTTTTGATTATAGGTTTTCTTTGTTGTAAAGATTTCCCCATCTTACGATAACGGAAAGATTGTATTCAAAACTTCATAACAAGCAGTTATGTTATGCACCAAAAACGTTTTCACTCTTTCGTAAACAAACACAATAAAACGTTACGAACTTAATTCCATTCATAAATTAAATCATAGCCCTCGACTTAGAAAGCCGCGGGCCATTATAAAAATATTAGCGAAAAGTGGGCCACACTTTCTCAGGCAATGAAACATAACCCGCTGTACAAAACTGTCGTTTTGTGTCACTATAAATTGTTAATGTTATAAAATACTGTTAGTGTTCGTTTTAACGCTCACACGTGTAAAACGAGGGAGATGCCGCGTCTTGGTTTGCCAAAGATATTGGCGAGGGCGAAGACTTTTGCCCTTACGCCACTGCTACTAGCCTCACTTTACTTAATTATTTGAATAATAGTTTTATCAGTAGTCTTACTACGAAATGTGTAAAGGCATGAAGGCATATCCATATGTTTAGAAAAGCTTTCCAATTTCATAATCCCACCGAATTCGTCTTGAAACCGGTGAAGAAACTTTACATTTTTCTTTAGTTTTATCTAGACAGCTGTTATATGGAACAGTATAACATAGTGCATGACAGATTATACTTTAAGAGCTACCGTGTGTTATGGATGTAGTGAATTATGGTTGTAGTGAGTTATTTATTCTGTGTGAAATGTCGGTTACGTGGCCAGTTAATTTCTATGCAAATGGTCGGGCGGGAGCTAGCTCGTTATGGCCACGGGCCACGTCGGTGTTGCCAACTTGAAGGCTCCTCTCCCAACCGAATTTATGAAAAGCGAATATTTATATTCGGGGATTTTTATGGACGTCCTGATTTATGTTGTTAGCCTGAGGAAAAATGTGAGCCTCGATTTTGTCGGAATTCAGGGCAGGATCGTAATGAAAAAGCCTATGTGCCAGGAAATATGGCAATTTATTTTTTTGCTACAAAGCATTTAGTTCACGCGTCGCTCTTTGTGTAGAATTTTTGCTGAAAGCATGTCATATTTATAGTGAAAAGTGTAATCACGGGCGCAGCACATTATTATTACAATGCTTTCATAAAAAAAAAACAAATGGCTTTTTTGCTTTGAAGATTTTTTTAAGATGTAATTATTTAATCTTCATTCCTGAAAGTAGCGACTAAAGGAAGAGGTTCATTCAGATTTACCTGGAAATTGTAAAAATTAGTCATTTCATTTCACTTGAAATTTTCGATTTCAACTTGGAAAATATTGATGGTGGCAATACCAGTTGGTCAAGCCGGTGGCTTGTACGGTTTTGGTCATTGATTAGAAAGCCGCCTTGTTACACCCATCTCGGTGGCCACTGTGCAACGGCTACAAAGGACATTGTTTGCTGTACAATGATGCTCGTCAACCAGTAAGTCCTCATTGTCCAACACTCATGCTCTTAATAGGGGTTTTGCAACAACTATTTAAATATTTTAGGTGCTATTTTTCACTTGAAACTTAAAAACAACGCAACTAATAACGGCACAGAATCGATCGCTCTAACGAACAATTAGGAGCCTACCTTAAAAGTTGTTTATAGCTAGTAGTCGGGGCTGTGAATTTTCAGTTGTATGGAGGTGGTCACATTAAATCCTACGATGGTGATTTTTATAAACTACATAGATTATGATATTACAACTGCAAATTTAAGTGCAAAAAAAAAATCACCACCGCCGTTTTTTTTTAAACGCTATTATAAGACTCATATTGTTATAACTCTCAAACAAAAAATCCTACCAGGGTGACTTTTTGTTACATGTTTCCTTACGAATAATAAAAGCTTGATTTAAAAAATCACCAATAAATAACAATCCGAAATGGAATTTTAAGGAGTTGTAATTTTTATACTTTAAAAACATCCTGTACAAAAACAAAAAATCCAGCAATGGTGACTTTTATATATTATTCGTATACTATTGTAATGAACCATATCCTCAATTTTTATAAGGGTGACTACAACAGTTTTTTTTTATTAACTTTTTTTTTTTTTTTTTATTTTACAGTCCAGAAAATTGTATATTCGTACGTAATGTGAATTATTCAATCTTAATTTTAAAAACGACTCATGTTTATGAACCCGATTTCCTGTAATTAAATAAAAACCATATTGACATTTATAACGTTAAAAATACATTTTATGACTAGATAGAAAGCCTTATTATAAACCGGCCAACTTTTATTTACAGGTAAATGAAGTCTTATTAATTAATTGTGAACAGTAATCTCTATTGTAAACTTTTTTGTTTACGAGCAATTCAGTATAGTTTATTTACCCCTCCCATTTCATATCGGATCATCAAAATTCTTTTTTTTTTATATAAGGATGTCTAAAAACATCAAAATAATGTTAAGTATAAGAATCATGGTTGTAGGAATTTGTCGGTAAAAAAAAATTAAATGCCCCGCCTATAGTGAATAAGTGCAGGTTAGCATAACTAAAAGTTTAGGTTATATAAACAGTCTAATGGCATTTTATTATCCACCATCACCTATATTAGTGAATAGAGTACTGTATAGTATCTCACGATTAATGTACATGGTATCCTGGTTCACTTTTCCTCTTAAAATGATATCAAATACTATATAAACTCAGTGATATTAAGCGTGATTCATAGTAGAAATCACGGATTCGCTGAGAGAACCAGTATGAGGTGCATTTTCGATTCGGCGAGAAATCGCATAGTTTCTCGGTGACATAATCGCAACTTTGTTACGTTAATGTGCCCACACCTTGAACTGTGGATAAAGCTTGTTATCTACGCTTTGAAAATCAAAATTGTGTCTAAAATCAATTTGACTATTTGAGTTTTCGCGCAGGCAAGTATTATAAAATAAATTGGGTAAAAGGTCATATTGTCTTTGTGACAGAAACCTGAATCGTATTTTATACGAAAATGAATGCCTAAAAAAAGGAAAGTTTAACCCTTTCGACAAACGGAGAATACCAACTTTACGTCTAATTCCAAATCCTCATATGACTATATCTGTAAAATACCAACTTTGCGAAATACCACCATCGATGTACCGAAAATATCAACTACTATTAAAAGTTACGTTGATACCAAATACGTTAAATACCAACTATTGATAATTAAAATTCAGATTCAAACAGAAATTAAATTCGTTGTGTGAGTCAGCGAAGGAAGATTGAGTCTCTGCGGCTTATGTCAGACTGCGCTCGTGCCTCTTATAATTTTTTCTTTTTTTTTTTTTTTTATATATTTCGTCCCTCTAGGGACAGGCGAAGGTCAAAGACCATGCTGCCTTGTCATTAGTTAGTTATCATCAGTTTTTAAGGCAATTAACGTCATCAGTGTCTTTCTAATTCCTCTTTAAAACTTTGTTTAATTTTTTTAAATTAAATACGATATTTTACACATTTTTGTCCAACTATGTTGATTATTAAGTTTGAGTTGTGCTCGAGTTATTTTTTTTTTTTTTTGCCTTTTTTTTCTATCATCAGTTTTTATGGAAATATAAACGTCATCAATGTCTTTTTATTTCTCTTTAAAGTTTTATTAAATACGATATTTTACAAATTAAATTTGTCCAACTGTGTTGATTAAAAATTTGTACAATGACAGATATGTTGAATTATTTACTAGAAGAGCCTCGATGGAGCGCGGTATCAAATCTGCAATACGGTAAATTGTTATAAGCTCATCCATCAGCACAAGGCGCTGAATGCCAAAGGATGGGCAATCGAAGAATACATGAGATAGAGATTGCTCTGCTTGGGAGTTGCAGTAATCGCATTGCGAACTGCGCACCATCCTCAAACGACAGAGGTGATAATTTAAACGACAATGGCCAAAACGCAGCCTATTAATAGTGGAATAAAATTTTCTATTTATGTACATATTGTATTTACAAAACCATGGGATGTTTCCAACCGGAACATTGAAAGCAGCATACCATAAACCTTTATTTTCAATTTGAACTGTGTAATTCCAGTGCCTTTTCCATATTTCTGTTGATCGTTTTTTTAATAGAGGGACTATGTCAGAATATGGGACAAAAATATTAAGCCTGCTACTGCTATCAGGAACAATGGATGAAAAATTTGTTATGGTTCTAGCCAAAAAATCTGCCCTCTCATTTCCAATTACACCAATATGCGACGGAACCCAAATAAATGAAACCTTAAACTGAAGTTTGAACAAATCTAACCATAACTCTTTTATTAATGCAATTAAATAGTTAGTGTTAGCATTGAATTTATTATTTTTAAGATTTTCAAGAACACTCATGCTATCACTAACTATTACCCATTCACAACACCCATTATTTTTATTTTTTATGTGTTTTAAGGCAGCAAGAATAGCCACAGCCTCTGCTGTAAATATACTTGCGTCAGAACTAATCTTATGACCAATTCCAGAGTTCAGTAACCTATCAAAGATAGCAAATGACACTGCAGATTCAGTTTTAGACCCATCTGTAAATAAGAACCTATGACCAATGAACTCAGAGAATTTACTATTTACATCTTCTTTAGTAGATAAATTACGATCTATGAATATATTAATTGCAGGATATTTACTTTCAAAATCCCCCTGAAAACATGGAAGAAGGGATGATCTATGAATTTGTAAGCTTTCAAGAAAATTTACATATTCAGAGAAGCCCTGAAGTATATACATAGGATATCGAGCTGAAGGTGAAGAACGTTTCAAATTTAAAAAAAGGTAATTGTTGTTTCTATTGTACAATTTTAACAAAAACCTTTCTCTCAAGTAAATGAACCTAATGCTTAATGGAGGAAGTTTACATTCCACTTGCATGACATTGATTGGAGTACTTGGAAATGCTCCTGTGATTATTCGCATACTTTTATTTTGTATTTTATCCAAAATATCTATAAACCTATTGTTACCAGCAAAACAGAGAAAACCATATTCAAAATGGCTACGAATCAAAGATTTATATAGAAGCAGCAGTACTTTAGGATCAGCTCCCCAAGAAGTTCTACATAATGACTTAAGAATATTGAATGCTTTGTTAGCTCTTGAACTAATTAACTCAATATATTTTTTCCAAGAAAGATTATAAGTGAAAGTCACACCCAGAAATTTAGCTTCTTGAGAAATGGGAATAATTGTATCATTGTAATATATGGGAGGGGTTAAATTATTTTTTTTACCAAAAATTACTAGTTTTGATTTTAGAGCATTTATATTTAGATTCAGATAAGAAAAATATGTACACAATCCTTCCAACGATCTATTGAGAATGTTTGAAATATGATCCAATTTCTTTCCAGATACATATACAACTAAATCATCTGCAAATTGAAGATTTTTAACCTCAGAACCTAGTATCATATTTAAACGACGAATGTACAAAATGAAAATCAACGGAGAAAGTATTCCACCTTGACAAACTCCAACAGAAGAAAATCTTGGACCATGTAATTTTCCATTATACTTAACATAAACTTCCCTTTCAGTTAAGAATTTTTGAACCCAGTGGACTATTTTATTAGGTATTCCAATGGAAAGCAATTCAGAACATAGTACATCTATATTGACACTATTAAAAGCTCCAGCAACATCAAAAAAGACTGACATTAGAAATTCATTTTTGCTTATACTATTTTGTATGTCAAGTTGCAATTGGCAAATGCTTTCTCTAGACGATGTTCCTCTTCGAAAACCATACTGATTTGCAGGTAAGATGTTATTTTGCTCTACATAAAACTCCAATCTTTGTTTTAGTAATTGCTCAAAAAATTTTACCAATACAAGACGTAAGAGCAATAGGACGATAGGAATCTGGATTAGATCGAATTTTATTTGGTTTTAATATAGGAATCAAACAATCAGACTTCCAAGAGTGAGGAATATCATTTTTGAGCCAGAGATTATTTAGTATGCAAAGAAAAGTGAGGAACCCATTTTCGCTAAGCCTTTTCAGCATAATATAGGGAACACCATCTAAACCAAAAGCACTGTCCTTCCTAGAAAATACGGCAGATCTCAATTCTTGAATAGAAAAGGGCTTTATTAAATAATTATTATTCGGATTAACTTCATTAGTTAAAGTTGTAGTTGTATTTAAATTACTATTAACATAATCAGGAGTATACTTTTCCAGAAACTCTTGAATCCAGTCATCATTATTATCATGATAGAAATAACTTTTATTAAACTTCCTCATATAATTCCAGATTCGAGACAAAGGAGTACATCGATTAAAGGAGGAGCACAATTCAACCCAACTATTTGATCTTTCTATTTTCAAAGTAAGTTTTTTTTGAGCCTGTAATCTTTTGAACTCTATGTATGTTTCATCAGAAGGATTCTTTTTAAAGTTAAGGTATGCAAGTTTTGATTTTTGTACAATTTCTGTACATTTATTATTCCACCAAGGGAGGGGAGGTTTTTTAAACAATTTTCTGTTGGGAGGGGGATCTTTATTATTGATAGAAGAAACAGAAAAATTAGAATTTGGAAGAGAATTATTTACAGCAGAATGTAAAATTTCACAAAATGATGCATATGCTTCCAATGGAGATAAGTTTTGAGGCTGACAAATTGACAGTCCTAGATCCACATTTTGTTCATACATTTTCCAATCTACCATTTTAAAGTTAGGATAAATAGGCAAATGTACGCCGCTACTGTTATTTAAAGAGTTAACACTTACATTTTTATTTACTGAGACTTTTATAATTACAGGAAGGTGATAGCTACCGAGAGGATCATCATGTACAGACCAATCACAAGAAAGTGCCAATAATGGAGATACAATAGATAAATCTAAAGCATTTGGACGCCACGAAAGAGAGCCAACAGTTGTTACTTCGCCACTATTCAATAAAACTAAATTGTTGTTATCAACTACCTCCAATATATCTCTACCTCTCATGTCGTCAGAATTACATCCCCATGATGTATGATGTGCATTGAAGTCACCAGCAAAAATCATAGGTTCAGGAATTGATTTAATTAAAGATTCAAATTTATGTTTGTTAAATGACGGATTGCAATTAGTTGGACTGTAAAAACTTACGATACTTATTTGTTTATTATGTATATTTATTCTAACACAAATATTTTGTAACGAGTTATCAGAATATGTATTTAATTTAATATATTCTATATTATTATGAATGAGTATGGCAACTCCATTATGTTTATTACCAATATCATTTCTTTCTATCTTATATCCTTTTATATTAAATTTTTTATCTGATGTTAACCAAGTTTCGGAAATGATAGCAACATGTATATTATTGTCATAAAGAAATCGAGTCAATAATAGTTTATTACATGCTAGGCTTTGTGCATTCCATTGCACAATATTAAGGAGATCCATTATTAGATGAAGAAGATGTATTTCGGAATGTTTGTTGAAGGATGTCTCTAATAGATGAGGAATTAATTGGAGTATCTTTTTGGCTTGTTATAATTTTAGTTATTGCATTAGTTAATAAATTCATGAAAAAATCTGATTTTGTTAAATTACTAATTTGTGTATGAATGTTTCTCATGGTTAATTGTGGAAAAGAATTTTCATTAAACAGTTGTGAGTAATTGGCAGACTTTGATTTTATTTTATTTTCTTCTATTTTTTGTTTTTTCTGGGGACAGATATTGGAAATAGCAATGTGATCACCGCCACAGTTCACACATTTGACATTGTTACGATCATTACAGTTTCTAAAATTATGATTTTGCGTACAAATAGAGCAAACTTCTGCATTCCTACAGAATTTGGCAATATGCCCAAATTTCATACATCTTAAACATTGCTTCACAGGTGGTACATATATTGTCACTTCGTGACGCCAGGAATTCAGAATAACATAAGGGGGAAGCTCTGTAGAAGCAAACGTTACAGCAACTGTTTGAGTAGGCAGGTAGCTAACCGTGCCATCCTCATCACGTAAACGACGCATGAAGCGTCTTACTTGAATAATATTTCGTGAACTGCCTATTAAAGAACAAATCATTTTATTAGAAAGATCAACTGGAACAGAAGTGATTACTCCAGTTATCTCGGTGTCAATTGCCGGAATTGTGGATTTAAGACCTAACTCCTCTTGAAACTTTTTGTTTGTTAGGAATACATTGGCATTATTAGAGTGGTCAAAAGTGATGGCAATTTTAAATTTATTTATCGACTTAAGATGTAAAATGCCAGTCACGCAATATTTACGAATAGCATGGGACACAGCAAGACGGTCTTTATCAGAAAACTGCCTATCATCTACATGCGACAAGAATACGACATATTCAGATTTTTTACTATTTTCTGGATATTTCCTAAAATAGCCAGGAGTTTTGTATATAGTATACTTATTTGAATCATCATCAACATCAGATGCCGATGATGAGAAGTCAGTAATTCCTGGTCTGGGGGTCGATGGTCTTGTGATGCGATCTGGGTCTTTTTTCCTCTTCTTTCCGCCTCCTGCGCCTCCCATTTTATATTACCACTTTTATATTTAATATATAACAATGCACTCAAATATAATTTGTGTACGCAATTTGCAGTTTATTTAAATTAAAATTAACTATAAGCAAAAGACGCCTTTCGCAAACAAGGGTTCCCGCGCTTTTTCCAAAGCAGACATTTTTTGATAATTTTTTCTGTTGTCTGTGGCGTTTGTAGATACCTCATGCATGGAAGTAATAAGTACTTTACAAAGTACTTATTACTTCATGACCTCATGATATGGAAGTTGGATATGATCCACATTCACCCCAATTGTTTCGCCCCTTAACAAACGCACACCTACTTATATAATATTGCAGTAGACACAAGTTGCCTCCAAGCTAATTATTATTGGTCGTATACGGTACACCGCCGAATTAGCATTTACCTGTTATTGCGGCGTCTCGGAGAACATTAACATAAAGCACATAATACTGAACTTGCACGTATTGTTAGCTAACTAATGAATATCTCTGGGTGCACGTTCAACTTGCATACATGCGACGAGGAGCACGGAACCAAATGGAGAATCCAAAGTAATAAAATCAAATCTCTAGGTATATACTCCTGAATATGATTTTTTTTTTAAATTAAGGACAGTAGCCGATTTCTAAAGGAATTTATTTAGTTCTATTTTTAAAATTCATTCCCTCCCCAAGGTACAAATGAATTTGTATGAAACATTCAACATAGGGAAGAAGAACGTTCAACCTGATACTTGTATCAATAATATACTATACTTTCCAAGTATGAGAAATGAAAAAGTGATTTTGGGCAAAAATATCCACAAATCTCGTGTTGAATACTATGCACAGCACTTCCAATCTACATCATATACACTTATGTTATAAAGAGGAATGATTTTTATTTCTGTAACGAATAAATGCAAAAACTACTGGACCTATTTCAAAAATTCCTAGAATGCTTCATGTCTTTGTAAGAAAGGCCATATTTATTATCTACTAGAAAAACTGTAGTAGTAGTGATAATAAAACGTTGTGTGCTATATTATTTCATCCTCCATTTGGTTTTAAGCTCTCTGATACGGCTACGTTGCAATAATGTGAATTTGTGTTATTATCAAAATATTTACCTAGACTATACGCGAAACCGACAAAACAAACATAGTTAGGTGAGCTTCCTGACTCGATGGTAATTAGGTGGTAAGTTTGTATATAAGCACTATGTTCTAACACATAACTAGAGTTTCAATTAGTAACTATATGTATATGCAAGTCATCACTATAATTGAATTAAATATGTTGCTTTTCTGTAAATACATTTGGGATCAATTTTAAACATTTAAAAAGGCCTTTTCTGTCATGATATTTTCTAAAATGCTAACACGTCTAATTATCTAAAAGGATCATCGCAAGTGGGATCATCTTATCTTATCTTGCAGCAGGGTTCCAATTCACGGTAGCACGTCTATTTGTCGTCTTCCGTACTTACCTCCAAGCCTTACTCACCCACAGCGGGATTCCTGAAGAAGGACTGTATGTATAAGCTTCAGAAAATCACCTGCTACGATGTGCCTGTAGCCCTCCAGTCAACAAGCTAATTATTTAAAAACTAGCTGTCGCCCGCGGCTTCGCCCGCGTGAGTTTCGCTTAGATGAAAAATCTCTCTTGGAGCTTTTCATCAGATGTTCCAGATCTTCAATTTTTATACGTCAGCAGAAAATGCTCATCAGGTTGAACGATTTTTGCTAAGGCGCCATTTCCATATATGTTATAGTGTAGCTGGTCTCTTGGAGCTTTTCATCAGATGTTCCAGATCTTCAATTTTTATACGTCGGCAGAAAATGCTCATCAAGTTGAACGATTTTTGTTAAGGCACCATTTCCATATTACTTATAGTTTATCTGTTCCGTTATGGTTCTTCATCAGGTGTTCCAGTTTTCAAAATAAATTATAGCCTATATGTTGCCCAGGCTTAATAGCTATACAACAAAAAAAGTTTCATTCAAATCCGTCCAGTAGTTTTTGCGTGAAACGCGTACATACATACAGACAGACAGACAGACAGACAGACAGACAGACAAGAAATTCCAAAAAATTTTTTTTGCTTTCTATTGTTCTTTTTAGGTCTCCCTCTATCCATTTCAGTCAAAAATATTAAATGTACAGACAAAATATTTTTACTGTTTTATTATATGTATAGATTATTATATGTATAGATAAAAAACACGACTGACATCTTACATAGCCTATGTCATTCGGGCTAATGCAAGGAATCTAACAATACCTCTCACATCAAAATCTGTTAAGCCGTTCAGGACTTATGGTGGAATAAAGAAATTACATACATACATACATGAACCCTGAAAACATAACACTCCTTTTTTGGTCAGTCGTGTAAAAATCAAAATCAAAAATTATTTATTGGAACTTGGTCTTCAAAGAAGGCTCTTTTTCACGTCGAAAACTAATTATTTAATCATAATGTATTATGTCTCAAAGCTACAAACTACTAGCATTTCGGAACGACTACTGCTGAGAAGAAATGCCGAAAGAAACTCATGAAACAGTTCTGGATACGCAGTACCAAGTAAGTGGAGAATCATAATACCTATTAGTCTAAGCGGTCACGGGAATTTTCGTAACGATCAGGGAAACGGATAGACTTGCTTTTATGGGTTGTAGAGTAGTCCCCTAATGTCCCCTAATGTGAATGATGTCGGTCTGCCGGCTCTCAGTGGTAGCTTCTTCGAGCTATAGGGCCTGGAAGGTGCTTCATTGTTGCGAAAAAAAAACGATCTGAGAAATGGTTAGTTTTAGTACATATTCAAAGTATGGCATCTCCGCATGTGAAACAAGTTGGTCTGCCGGCTGTCAGTGGTTGCATTTCAGAGCTATGAGGCGCGAAAGTCACTGCTTAGTTACGAAGAAAAAACGGTAAGAGAAATGGTCAGTTTTAGTACCTATTAAAAGAATGCAATGTTAGCAAAAATAGTATTAATAAAAAGTCTCCTTATTAAGATCAAAAATGAAATACATAATCAGTTTTTACTAAAATTGACGTAGATTTTCTGAAGAAAACCTTTTTTCTCTAGAGGCGATTTTTTCCCCACAGTGCGGTGGTGTGCGGCGCAAGTTTGAGGTTGAGTCAAACATACGCAGATACGACAGCGGCTGGCATGAACCATAAAAATTCGCCTATTTTCCCGCTTTTCAATGTTTTTTTAGAACTTTTTCCTCAAATAAGCGACTTACATGAACGATGATAGCTCTGAAATACAACTACTGACAGCCGGCAGACCAACTCGTTTCATCTGTGGATACACCATTCTTCCAATTGGTACTAAAACTAACCATTTCTCTTATCGTTTTTTTTTTGTAACTATGCAGTGACTTGCGCGCCTCATAGCTCTGAAATGCAGCCACTGACAGCCGGCAGACCAACTTGTTTCACATGCGGAGATGCCATACTTTGAATATGTACTAAAACTAACCATTTCTCAGATCGTTTTTTTTTCGCAACAATGAAGCATCTTCCAGGCCCTATAGCTCGAAGAAGCTACCACTGAGAGCCGGCAGACCGACATCATTCACATTAGGGGACTACTCTACAACCCATAAAAGCAAGTCTATCCGTTTCCCTGATCGTTACGAAAATTCCCGTGACCTCTCGGTCTATATCCTACCTTTCGACAAACCAGCGTGATAATGCGTAAGAACTGTGTCAAAAGTAAGTAATGAAAATGCACATAAATAGGAAAAAAACTATAGAGAAGAAGAAAATACAGGCAGATGTACAGACAGTGATCCTATAAGGGTTCCATTTTCAACCGACTTCCCAAAAAAGGAGGAGGTTATATGTTTCGATGTATGTATGTTTTTTTTTTATGTATGTTCGCCGATTTCTCCGCCTATAGTGGACTGATTTCCGAAATTATTGTGTTATTCGAAATAATTGATTCCCAAGTTGGTCCCATTTTAACCACGTCAGAATCTTTTCGGTAATTTTGAAGATACCTAACAAAATATAAAAATTCATACATTGGATTATAGAGCAAAAGCCCGCGACAGCATGCCCTTCTTTATTTTATAAAAACTCAAGAATCTCTAGACAGCATGTCCCCAACACAGAAATAGTGATTAGCGACTATGAAAGTTGGATCATGATTGCTTAGGTAGATAATTTGTAGCAATCATATTTAAAGTGGTAGCTTAATTTCCTTAAAGTAAGAGTTTTTTAAGATGTTATTCCGAATAATATGAGAAATCATGCCATCCATTGCCAAGCCATTAGTGCAGATACAAACCCCTGCCAGACATTGAAACTTTTGTAACGGAGATACCTACCTGACAAACATACATGATTCAGTGTTGGGAGATGGTAGTGTAGACTCGTCGTATTTGAGAGAAATGAAAGATTAATAGCAGTGAAAGCAGATAGCAGAATATATTGATAAATAACTTACATTATTTTATATACAATTTAAATATTTACAAAGTACAAGTGATGCTATTGACCAATCACAGCACGGGATCCTGGAGCCGTTATATAAAAACACGCGCGTCGGCTTTGCGCGCTCAGTAATGCAGCGACGGCCGTTGGACGCAGACATGTAGATCTTCGTCTCGCGGCGGCGCTATGGAATCGCACGCGCGATGTTATTGTTGTGATGAATCATGTATGTTTGTCAGGTAGGTATCTCCGTTACATCACTCCCCCTTCAGCGAAGCGTATGGGTTTCTTCACGATGCGTCCGCTGCTAGTTCTGACTGGCTGTGATTGATTTTCGGTCTCCGTTTCTTCCATTTCTGGATTGATAATGAAGGCTGGTTTCAATCTATCTATAGATATATTAGATTGACGATGAGGCAACTCCACGCAGTAATATTTATTTTTTCTTTCGATGACTCGATACGGCCCGTCGTAGTTAGGTGTCAGCGGCTTGCATACTGCGTCATTGCGCACGAACACATGTGTGCATGTACTTAGGTCTTTATGTACAAAGGTTGATTTGCACGGTGCCTTCTGCGCTTGAGACTTGCGTAATGCGTCCATTAGGTCATTGTGGAATGGTGATGACGCATGAGTTTTAGATTGTTCTCCGTGAAACTCGCCGGGTAGACGTAATGCTTGACCATATAGTAGCTCGGCCGGGCTCTTGCCAATGTTTTCTTTTACTACCGCGCGAAGTCCTAGTAGTACGGTAGGTAAATCGCGCGACCAATTCACTCCGCTTAGGCGGGCTTTGAATGCGGTTTTCAAACTTCGATGCCATCTTTCAATCATCCCGTTGGACTGGGGGTGGTACGCTGTAGTCCGGAGTTTGTTGATACCCATTCTCTTCATAAGTACGTTGAATACTTCCGATTCGAATTGCCTGCCTTGGTCGGTGGTTATTCGTGCTGGACATCCAAATCTTGCAATCCATCCGTTATAAAAAGCGTTGGCGACTTTTTCGGCAGTAATTTCTTCTAGCGGGTAAGCTTCGGTCCATTTTGTTGCTCTGTCAATCATGGTGAGTAGGTAACGATAATTATCGGAATATGGCAACGGTCCGGTTATGTCGAGATGAACGTGTTCGAGTCGTTTCGCTTCCTCGAAATGCGCCAGTGGTGAAGTCGTATGCCGGTGTATTTTTGCGCGTTGGCATGGTATGCAGGTTCGAGTCCACAGGGCGATGTCCTTATTCATGGATGGCCAAAAATAACGTGATGTTATTAATTTTCTTGTTCCTCGTATTCCCGGATGGCTGAGTTCGTGAATTGCTTGGAATGCGATTTTACGAAATTCTGAGGGTAGGTAGGGCCGCGCCGCGTCGGTGGAGACTTCGCATGCGATTTCAATGTTCGTGTTTGGCGTGACGATGTTCTTGAATGTTAAATTCTTATTCTTCTTCAGTTGTTTTAATTCTTCGTCTTCACTTTGGCTTTTTTGAAGTTTATTGTAGTCTATCGGCGACGGATAGCAGATTTCTTCGAGTCTTGAGAGGGCGTCAGCAACACTATTTTCTTTTCCAGAAATATGGCGTATGTCCGACGTAAATTGCCCGATGTATTCTAGGTATCTCGTGCGACGGGGCGTCTCGTTCTTGCTTTGATTTTGAAGTGCGAATGTGAGCGGTTTGTGGTCGGTGAATATTGTCAATTCCCGTCCTTCAAATGATTTTCTGAAGTACTTCATGGCCATGTAGATGGAAAGTAATTCCCGGTCGTAGGTACTGTACTTTGTTTGAGCGTCGCTGAACTTTTTGGAGAAAAATCCCAAGGGTTGCCACTTGCCATGTATTTGTTGTTGTAGTACGGCGCCAGCGCAGGTGTCTGAGGCGTCGGTCATCAATGCGTATGCGGCGTCGCATGACGGATGAGATAACAATGCTGCATTCTTTATATCTTCTTTGCATTGGTTGAATGATTCTATTGCTTCTTCGCTCCAAGTGATAATCGACTTATCATTCTTCTTTGATTGATGTAAATATTGATTGAGTAGTCGCTGATGGCTGGCAGCTTTGGGAATGTTTTGACGGTAGAAGTTAATCATTCCCAAAAATCTTCTTAATTCTTGTATTGTTTTTGGACGAGGATATTTTGTGATAGCTGCGATCTTGTCGTCGGTAGGCTTGATTCCGTCAGAAGAGACAGTATATCCGAGAAAGTCGATCCTTTCTTGACCAAAAATGCATTTCGCGACGTTCAATTGTAGGCCATGTTTTTCCAGACGTTGGAACACTTCTTCCAGATGTTGTCGGTGAGATTTCTCGTCTTTTGAGGCGACCAAAATATCATCCAAAAAAGCAAATACTGGAAGGCCTCTGAGCACGGAATCGATGTGTCTCTGGAAGGTTTGACCTGAATTTCGTAGGCCAAAGCACATTCTTGTAAATTCGTAAAGGCCAAACGGAGTAATGATGGCAGTCTTCTTAATGTCGTCTTCATGTATCCTCAGTTGAAAAAATGCTTTTTGAAGATCCAGTTTTGAAAATATTTTCTTCCCTTCCAGGTTGCTAGTAAAATCATGCAGGCGTGGAATAGGGTAGCGATCGGGTACGGTAATCGCGTTTAATCTTCTATAATCTCCACAAGGTCGATATTCTTCATTCTTCTTTGGTACCATATGTAGTGGGCTGGACCATGGGCTGCTAGAAGGTCGACAGATTCCTTGGTCAATCATCAACTGGAATTCTTCTTTTGCCAACTTCAGTTTATGCGGGGGTAATGGTCTTGCTTTTGCAAATACTGGTGGGCCATATGTCTCGATGTGGTGTTCAACGTCGCTGTTGACTATCCTCTTCAGAGTGGGTCTGGTGATATCAGGATACTTTGCAAGTAAGTCGTGATATGGCTGATTTTTGTCGATAGTTCTCAAACTTCCTTGTGTTATGCTCTGAATGCTTCCCTGGATGCATAGGCTGGTTTTTTTATCTACCAGTTTCTTCCCTGTTAGGTCGACCATTAAGTTGTGATGGTGAAGAAAATCTGCGCCAAGAATCGGTCTCTGTACGCCGGCGACGACGAAAGTCCATTTGTATGGGCGCCGCAGTCCGAGATTGAGCGGAACGATTCGCTCACCGTAGGCAGGTATCGACGAACCGTTAGCTGCGTAGAGGTAGTTGGTGGGGGTTTGTTGTTTCTTATCCAACTTGCGCGCGGGAAGTACTGATACATTGGCCCCAGTGTCGATGAGAAAATCGAGTCCTGTTGTACGATCTTTGATGAATAGACGGAAACTTGATATTTCGTTGACCCCGGGTTCCGTCGTTGCCAGAGTCGATGTTAGTTTTCCGAATCCTTTTTAAATTCACAGGGCTTTTGACATCGGTAAGCTTCTTTGCCGAATTTGCGGTGAAAGTGGCAAATTGGGTTTTTCTCAGCCGCAGATCTTGAACGTGAACGGGAGCGATTATTGTATTGACGATTATTATATCTTCCTCTTCCTCTATAAAATCTCGGCGGTCCCGATCTTTCCATCTTCAGGGTGGCGATTTCTTGGGCCAGGGCGTCAATTTTCTTAATCAGCTGTTCATTAGTTGCTGATGACGTCGATGCTTGACAGGAACAAACAGATTGGACTTCCTGGGTTTGCTCGGTCATTTTGTCAGCCATGGATGCGAGAACGTCTAGCTGGGTTTCTTTGCTGATGGCCAAAACTGCGCGAACTGATGGAGGAAGGTGGCCCGTCCACATGATCTTTAATGTGTTGTCTGGTACTCGGTCGCGGGCTAAATCACGCATTCTGCGCAATAATTGCGATGGTTTCTGGCTGCCAAGTTCCATCTCTCCCAGAAGTTTCTGAAGTTGTCTTGACTCTGACTCTTCATATGTAGATAACAGCCGTTCTTTCAGTGTTCCGTATTTGTTCGTGGCTGGCGGTGATAATATGATATCTCCAACTTGTTCGATATCCGTCAACTCTAGTTGAGCGACGACGAGCTGGTATTTGGCTTCATCTCCCATCTTCTGACTCACGATGATAGCTTCATACTGGGCGAACCATAGTCTCGGCCTTTGGCGCCAAAACGGAGGAATACGTTTCTTGAAGGAGAACGTAGCTAATTCTGAAGGCTGCTCGTATGAATTCTGGACAGTAGCAGGGGCATCTTCGAAGGATTCGTCCGCCATGGTAGAAGGTGCTTTCTTCGTGTTTACGGGTGTCACCAGTGTAGGGAGATGGTAGTGTAGACTCGTCGTATTTGAGAGAAATGAAAGATTAATAGCAGTGAAAGCAGATAGCAGAATATATTGATAAATAACTTACATTATTTTATATACAATTTAAATATTTACAAAGTACAAGTGATGCTATTGACCAATCACAGCACGGGATCCTGGAGCCGTTATATAAAAACACGCGCGTCGGCTTTGCGCGCTCAGTAATGCAGCGACGGCCGTTGGACGCAGACATGTAGATCTTCGTCTCGCGGCGGCGCTATGGAATCGCACGCGCGATGTTATTGTTGTGATGAATCATGTATGTTTGTCAGGTAGGTATCTCCGTTACACTTTACTAAATTATAGTCATGTTTGTTTTATTATAATAGCTGAATTTAATAATACTTTGAGAGGTCCCCAAAGGTGCTTTCGACCTATAAAATTCACTTTTGCTATCCATATTACCTGCATAAGCAACTAAGATTCAAACTTCATGAGTAGTCACTAATCTTTTTTACACGTGGATATTAGTGAAATTTTACACTGAGAAACACTCAGCATTTTTGAAATAAGGCAGGTTGGTCGTCGCGGGCTCTTGGTCTATTTATATGCCAAAAATTCCGTGGTATTCTGATAAGTTCTGACATTTCAATCAAACTGACATAAAACGTTTGGATTTCTTAAATTTTGGCCAGTGAAAAAATAAGTTTAAGTTTTCATGACAACAAAATTGCGCCAAGTGCACTAAAAACATAGAGCAACACGGACTCCTTACGGAGGGAGAAGCCATAGCGACATGTTTTCATTCAAATCTTTCTGGCATTTTTTGCGGGGGGAGGGAAATTCACGCAAGCGCTGTTCGATACACACATACATAATGAAAATCTGTAATTACGACAAATTACGACACCACATATGAAATATAAAACAATACACTGACAAATCTGTCACCACCCGTCAGATTTTTGTGTACGAATATAAGACAGAACACACATTAACATATTTTTGACTTTGTTTTCAATAGTGAATGGCAAAAATGTAATTCTGCATTATCGATGAATTAAAAATTATCGAATTTCTCGGGCCTTCAACTATATAATCAATAGCTTTAATAAAATCTGTGGGGTGGTTTAGACGTGAGTATAACAGTATTACTTCGCATTTATTATATTTATTGCTAAGGAGGTATAGAAATATGGATACGTTCTTATGAATGACATACCCGGGGCTCTAGAGCCCCGGGTATGTTAGCAAGCAGTAATTTGCATTTTTTATATACTAGTGGTTCTATCTGTGGGTCTGACGAAGAATGTGCACTTCGCAAAACGTACACTCGAACAAAAGGTGGATTTCGCAATTGGTGCACTTCGCAGAATGTGCACTTCGCAGAATTAGCATAATCCTAACTATATATTTTAAATGCGAAAGTGAGTTTGTTTGTTTGTTCCTTTTGACACTTTATCTACTGAAACAATCTTCTTGAATTTTCGCATACACATAGCTGGAAATACGGAGAAGGACATAGGGTACCTTTCATCCCGGGAAAGAGCACTGTTCCCGTGGAAAATCCACGCGGGCGAAAGCTAGTAATAAATAAAATCAGAGTTGCAAAGTTATCACGTTTATTAGTTAAGTACCACAAAGACACGAAAGGAATACTTATAAAATTTAAATAATCTAAATATAACTTAACTATTTCTAGTAATTTTCTCTGACACATCACTGTCTTGTTCATCCGAGCTGACTTACACCATTCGTGGAAATGAATGCCAGATGCCTTATAATGAGCTAAACAAACGGGACTTGTCTTTTTGGCATCCCAGGTTTGCTAGTTGTTGCAAAAGTTTTTCCATACACACATCTCTAAGTAGGTATTTTTAGGAAAGTTGTAAAAAAAATAAGAAAATACACGTTACAACATACAACAATTTAAAACTATACCTGTGCCGTTGGCACTAATATTATACGGCAATAGTCAAGCGCCCCTCGACCCGCGCATGAAGTACACCACGGCCTCATAGTTGGTGTTCCTCCGTATTTCTGGACTAACATTAATATGGATAGAAGTTGGTACAGAACAACTTGATATTAACTATGCGTGGCGACTGCTCGCACTCGGACACCCGACCGCACGCCGAGACGGATATCAATGTAATGTGGCACAGCTCAATGCGGGTAGCGGGGAACATGACGCTCCGCTGTACGCCACAATACCTATCGCAGTTTATCGATACAGGACTACAACACACAATGTAAGCAAAGTAACATCACTAAATCTAGATGTTAGACGGAATTATCACTCGACAAATCCGTGTTTCTATAGGCGACCGGACTGATGTTGGTAAACAAATCCAACAATGACATTATAATAAATTGTATGAATTTTTGTATAATTTATAATCATATGATAAGAATTTACTTACTAGAGAAATGTAACACCATCTTTCTGTTAAATAGATGTCCCAGACCACTTTTTGCAGCACAAAATTGAACAATTCGGATTTTTTTGTATTGCGGCATATGTGTCATTCACACTGACTGATAGATTCTGTCTAGCGAAAAGTCCGAATGCAAACAGTTTTTATAAACGCTCAAGTCCACCTGGACCTAAGCTTTGCCAGAGGGGAAAGACATCTATGGCGCCTCCCTTCCGGGCCGCGCGCGGAAGTCCTTGTTGCTCGAAGACTAAAAACATAGAGCAACACGGACTCCTTACGGAGGGAGAAGCCATAGCGACATGTTTTCATTCAAATCTTTCTGGCATTTTTTGCGGGGGGAGGGAAATTCACGCAAGCGCTGTTCGATACACACATACATAATGAAAATCTGTAATTACGACAAATTACGACACCACATATGAAATATAAAACAATACACTGACAAATCTGTCACCACCCGTCAGATTTTTGTGTACGAATATAAGACAGAACACACATTAACATATTTTTGACTTTGTTTTCAATAGGGCCGCGCGCGGAAGTCCTTGTTGCTCGAAGACTAAAAATGATAAAATAAAATTTTTTTATCAAAAAAAAGAACCGACTTCCATTGTAAAACTTAAAATCATGAAATAACTTAATAGGCAGATTAATCAAAAAGAAAAATGTATTGGCATGCTACCTACTGAATGAGGTGAAGTCGGTGCCAAATTAAAAATTAAATCATCTAAATTAACATTAGAATCATGTGTAATTAAAATGCCTAATATCCTTACTCCTTGCACTTGGCACCGACTTCACCTCATTCAGTAGGTAGCATGCCAATACATTTTTCTTTTTGATTAATCTGCCTATTAAGTTATTTCATGATTTTAAGTTTTACAATGGAAGTCGGTTCATTTTTTTGAGAAAAAAATTTTATTACCTTTGAAGTGCAGAAACTTAAAAATTAATAAATCATCAAGTGTAAAAACTATAAAACACGGTTTAGCTACATTTTGACACATTTTGATGAAACGCGTGATCAATCATTACTTCAACAGCCACAATAAATACAGTTCTTCGGATTGTCTCCGAATATGTCTTGACACTTTGATTAATACCGCTTTTTGCTATACAATCATGTCTCATGTAATGTCTGTTATCCAGCGGCAATTAGAAACACATTACACTGTTCTTAGCACGTCGGTAGCTAGTCGCGTAATGACATGAACAATAATCTAGCATGTGAATTTGGTTTTGTCAGAAATAAGTTTATTTAAATACTAGCTGCAATCTGGGCTTAGGTTTCATGGTATGGCCTGCGACCTCGACTGCCATTGGTCGAAGATCACAACTTGTTATTTTTAAGGATTTCAATTTGTATATAAGAAATGTGTATTGTAAATAAACTATCTATTAGCTTATTGGTCTTTGATTTAACAAAGCTTTAACATATTGGTGACCAAAAAATTACCATATTTATGAAGAAATTATACAAACTTCATCATGTACGACGACGAAAATTTAGTGGAGCTGAAAAACATACATCTAGAAGTCACGTTCCTGTAGGAAGCAATCTAGTTCCAGAACTCGCCGCCGCTCCTCGCACCTGTAATGTTACCTGTATGCTATACCAGGGTATCGAAGAAAGAATAAGAAATCCATCTTGACAAAACTCAGTTGCCGTGGCGGTCGAAAGGAATTTTACTAACGAATCACAGCGAGATTCCAGCATCATAGCCTTGACCACTCCAATTCGTCAGAATCACACGAATCACACACATTCATATACATACCAACAAACATTGTAATCTGTTCATTGTATGATACTGTCAGACAATGCCGTGAGTATCTCAATAGAGACCGTATGTATGTTAATAAAGCTGTATGTAGGTGGAATCATTGTATGTCGCAAGTGGAACAAAGGGTTAGCCTTCGCAGCATCCGGGGTTATAAAAGTAAATGGTAGATTTAGAGAATGTATATTAGATAACGAGCCATGTAAATGGAACGGAGCTGTATTGAATCATTTGCTGTGTCTGTTTGGAAATCATAGAATTTGTAATAATAATTGTCTTATTATTCCTGCGTTAGCTTCAAGTTGGCGACGACTGGCGGGAGCTTGCGCGGGACCGGAGATGCTGGCGTACTCTTGTTTTGGAGGCCAAGACTCACTTTGGGTCACTGAGCCCGGTTAGTAAGTTATTATTCCTAATTCTGTGTTGGTCATAGTAATAATGTCTGGGAAATTCAAAGGTGTGACAAGAAGCTATACGCTCACAGCGAGTATTCAATTTCTTGTGGTAGTAAGTCTCGCCTCGGTATAGTATAGTGGATGGGAGTGCCAGCCTTGTGATCACACATTGGACCAGAGTCTCACACTTTTCTACACATATAATACTTTTCAAATGCTGTCTCATAAATTATTAAGAAAATTTTCTTACTAAATATTAAGAGAAATATTAAAAAGAATAAACCTCTCGTCACCATGACAAATTTATAAAAGAAATAAAATCCCTGCTAAGACTAAAGAAACTCAAAACACAACACATTCGAAACCATTGGCATAAATTTTTCAACGCAAAAATACTACACATTATTCAGTGGCCCTAAAAGAGCCCTGGGTGGTACAGTACTTAATAAATTAACCCTAACGTTCCCTTAGTTATGAAAGGGAAATAGCCAGCGAACATATCACCGCCCACTCAAAGATGCTCCATAAATCAATACAACCGAATGGCTTCGATGCATAAAGCTATTAATGCCCCTACATATTTCGAAACCTTGCATGTAAATTTTACGAACATAAAATTTATAGACTGGCAATTTCGCAAGTAGATCACAAAGCATTTTGTTACTCTGTGGTTGGTATAGTCACCTCATCTGAACGCTGATGTAAAGGTTCAAACCCAATACGTGTTTCGTTCCTCGATCCCCTTTATGCAAAACAAATGGTATATTTATGCACTGGTGTAATTGGAAAATCGTCAATCAAAAGATTGTTGATGTGATATCGCCTGATTTATACGACCGATACATTACAATTTACAAATATTGCCTCAACTCTCGGAAGCATTACTTTTATAGTCGCATGGTAGAGATATATTAGTCATTTATTAGTGGAAGTCCCAACTACCCTCCGGTTGTAAATTCTTGTGCATGTGCACCAGTCTGTACGGACTCCCCTCAATGAAATATCGATTCGAAATTCATTTGTTAGTCGAGCATTTACTTTTTAGTCGATTCGTTGAAGTACAAACGATTTGTCTTTGTCCATGTTTGTTATATCGAATTGCATTGTTTTGGAAGTCTGGTGATTGAACAAATCAAAACGTAAAACATTAAAACAATATTTTTTTTAAATTACATCTTATATTTTTTGCCAAATGTTTCTCCGTATGACCTGGATTAGGTTTATTGTCATCTATGGCTATTGTGTTACCTATTGTGTGATCATGTGGGTCATTTTTTGCTCTATTCACTTTACATCTGAACTATAAAAGTGCTCGACTACAAAACCACATATTGTGGGGAACGATTCGTTCACAATGCAGGTATGTTACGTCCATTTTAGTTTTTACAATGAGTGTTAGAATTCAAACCTGAATACATTTAAGCTGTGTTTCTTGCTGTTTTATTTTCGAATAAATTAATACCTGATAACAACTAAATATAAAGATTTAAATGCAGTATCACGTCTTTATCCCTTACAGGGTAGACAGAGTCAAGATTCAAGAGACTCGAAGGTCACGCTTAGCTGCTTGTAAAATTGCTTCGTATATTTGGTAGCTACGATTTCAAAATTGCATTAATCACATATCTCATTTTATTATCTGGTGTTAAAAATTACCTACATTAAAACACATCACGTCCCAAATTTCATAGTTTTTGCACGTTTGCGATAGCATCACATCACGTAGCAACAGCAATCGCTGTAATTATAGTAATCACTGTTAATTGTATGACAGGTGACGCCAAGACAATGCCTCGTTGGGGTCTTTTGTAATTGTTTCCACTGTCTCATTAAATCTGTCATTAAACAGGCCACGGTCGCCATTCGGTTTTAACGACTCCTTTTTTGTAAGATCCGAAAAAGGGTTTCGTATCCTTTGGGCTCCAATTTTGGGATCTGCAACATTTTTTTTATATTACAAGAAACTATTTTCTTCAACTATTTCCGATTGGTGATTGGTAGCGTTACCTGATGAAAGACCTGGGGCCCTATTTTTGAAAGTGTGACTCACCAAAAAAGCGTGAGCCGAATGATTTTTCATTCGATATCAATTATTCCGTATTTTTGAATTGTCTATGTCAAATAATTCGCAACGAGTGATCTAGACCACTCGTTTTCGTATGATTTGGTAGTCGAACGTTTTTTACGTCAAAATCTTGAATAACATAGATAACCGGATACTGATATAGATGGCGTCTATTAGAACTTTCATTTTTGCGTTCCGTTTAACGCTTACGTTCTCTTTGATTGAAAATTTACGAACATTTTTTTAACGATTCGTTACCGATTCGGTTTTCGTTGCGTAGAATGGAGCAGAAATTATTTCTCGCATTATTTTCATATCACTGGCAACATTTCTAGACGACTGATTTAAAAAATACGGCTTTTATGTCTTTAGTGACATAATAGGACGAGTGCGACATAATAGTCTATTCGTTTTCGGCGGTATGTCACACTTTCAAAAATAGGGCTCCTGGCACAATTACTCATTTTTTTGACATAGAATTATCTAGTATTGGAATACTTGATAATATAGATGGATTAGATAATCCAGGAGCAATATTTAACGCTGTGTCATCGTTCGATCAATCAAATACTTTATTTGTACTAAATATAGTACTAAATATTTTTTTCCTATTTCATTGAATGCCTACGAAGTGGATTGGTTTACAAACTAAGCCTAGACAAGAAACCTCAATGTATTCTGTCCAAACTAGGTTATACTGAAATTACAACCTGTGGTTTTTGGACGAATAGTATCACTGGCTGAAGGCTATCTGCGTGATGTTAATTAGGATCGCCTCGGTTCTATTTACTGCTTACTAACAGAACAGCTTCATTTTTGTTTGTTTATAGAATACATAAGAAACTCTTCTGATTTTTTTTTTCCCAGCAGTTTCAACATCAACTTAGCTTTTCACTCATTTCACCTTATGTTGGAATTTCTGAAATCCCTTTCTTAGACTTAACACTTGCGCTATTATTATTTATCTGTATCTATAAGTTACCGCTCTTCAAGTTTCCACGTTCATCGGTTTCTTCTCTGTGTTGATATTGGCTATGACTGACTGATCAGTTAGTTCAAATTTATCTACAGATTATATAGAATCAGATCATATCACAGTTTATTCGTAATGATTTTTTAATAAAAAATATTGGCTGCAAGAGTTGCTTGAATAGCAAAGTTTTTAAAAGATAAAACGCGATCTTTCAGTGAACCGACTAAGAATAGATGGAAATGCAGTGCGGTCGATGCACCTCGCATGTATTTAAATCTGCGCCTGAGCAATTAAAGTCCACCGGCTCATTACACGTTCGATTGCTGGCTAATAATACAACTGCTGGGAGATCTACCACGGAACTACTCGCTGACAACTCGTTTTAATTGTTTGAATTACTTCTATAGTCTCAAATGTCTCATTCACGCTATAATTGCCTTTCGGCCGCTAACAGTTCATTATTTCGCTTATTATAATTATTATTTTACTTCTATTTAAGTATGATTAAGTTTTCACATCATCCTTTTCAACTAACCACTTTTTAAGGTTATATCACGTCACATGTGCCATAAACACGATCCTAATCCTAACTTCCTAACTAATATTATAAATGCGAAAGTGAAAGATAGTTTGTTTGTTACCTCTTCACGCTTTATCTACTGAACCAATCTTTTTGAAATTTCGCATACATATAGTTAGAAGTACTGAGAAGAACAAAGGGTACTTTTCATCCCGGGAAAAAGCACTGTTCTCATGGGAAATTCACGCAGGCGAAGCCGCGGGCAAATGCTAGTTTAGTCAACTACATCGATATCAGGTGAGTTTTCGGAGTAGGACCTAACTGTTGTATCCAGCTGTTTCATAGGATGTCTTTATTCTATACCCTTGGGTTGTGTCGTATATTTGTCTAATTTTATTTATGTATCAAATTAAACCTTAATCAGTGATTTTATAGTATTTCGTGTTTTCTATAATATATCCTTACTACACGATAATATCTTGATTAATATTAGAAATGAGAAAATAGTGTTCTATTAGTTTTGCAATTATATCAAATGAAATGTAGCCTTCAACTCACTGGATACTTTTGTAAAATAGTCAAGTCAAGTTTGTGGTTTATGAAATTGGTACTTATATGATAGATAATAAATCTGTGGCCTTCCCTGTTCCGAGGTTATTGCCTAAGTAATAATCGTATATGGTCGAATAGTGTATGGTCGTTTTTAAACTAGCAAAATAACCTATAATCTAGACTATGTAATAGTTTAGTTTATATATTTTTCGATTGAGTTTGGTTTATAGATAAAACCAATGGAGAGTATTTTGAATGATATTATACTAGTAGGTACAATGCGGTCATGAAAACATCAATAACCTGAAATAATTCAAAACAAGTTTGTAGAACATAAAATTAATAAAATTAACGAGATTTGAACAAAACAAGTACTTGCAACTCTCGGGCGGGAATCATAAAATAAATTAACATTCAGTGTGCATAAATCGTGACATGTTGTATACAACAAAAAGGCAGTTTGGCTAAAGGACACATTAAAACGTCAAACAATGTTGACGCATCACATTCGCTAATGGGGTATTAAAATTATTGAGCGGGGGAGTAATGCTCGTCTCCGAAATTACATGGAATACTTACAGAAATATCTACGTAGGTAAAAATATTCAAATTCAGCAAAAAAAATTACTTATTAAAGTTAATGTTTAAATAATACAAAAGATCATAAGGATACATACACACAGAGTTATATTAGATAAATAATTGAACAAAGGAAGTTTTTCTAAGTGTAGTGCTAAGGCATCCGAAACATCTACAGTTTTCCACGAAAATCATTATTCCATTCACGACCTTTGAGTTAAACATTACTGGACCACTGAAGCAGGCACTTACTTCATGACTACTAATAATAGTCATAACACATCTAAACTTAAGCAAAGAGGCCAAGTTCCGAAGTTTAACCACTTCATGAAAGGCAATGCAGCATATTTAATAAGCAGAACTTCCGAAATGAATATAATTAAACACCAGTACGGCTGAGTTTGGTCTCAGCTGGGCTGTAGGAAAATATTCCTGAAGTTGGAGTTCAGAGAGTTTATTCCCTCTGTTCCTCAGGCTTTAACCCCCATTGGATATCGAGGAAAAAAGTTACAGTCTCCACCAAATGGACAAATCTTTTTACCAGTAAGACCAATGCTTCTTGAATGTTTCCATTGTTCACCAGCACAGATTAAATACTTAGTATGCTAGTACTATTAATAACTTATTCTGAAGACGATTTTGAATGGATTTTAAGGGGGTGGGACTGATCAAAAATAAACCTATCATGACGGAAGTACTTGAAAAGGTATTGGACAATGCGTAAATTTAAGTCCTCGCTGGTGGACAAACTGATATATTGTAACCTTTAGGTACTCTACCGACAAAAACAAAGTTCTAAAATACTTGATGATGATACTTGTTGACTATGTCAGCTAATTTTTCCATGATTTCAGTGGAGTACAGAACCCAGGATAAATAACTCTATGACAGAACCTGTGTACGCGGCGCGTTCTTTTGTCCGTCGCCTAGCTGATACGAAATGGAAATACGGAACTTCAGATCCTACTATGTAATATTATAAATGCGAGAGTTTCGATGTGAATTTGTGAGGATATTTGTTACTCAATCACGCAAAATCTACTAGACAGATTTTGAAAAAAATTAGCATACAGTTGGATAAATACCGAAAATAGCATATAGTTTATCCTGAAATTCCCACGGGAGCGAAACACTGGGGCGCTGCTAGTTGCTACTATAATAGTTGAAGAACATATCTGGACCACCTTGAGCGACAAAGGAAACAGACAGTTCCGAGTAGCCGCACCTGCTCAGTTTCAAACGGCCGAACTAAGCTGATCAAAGCAGCACAAAGAGTCGGAATCACATAAAATTTCAGTCGCTCGCTAACTCTCTCTCTAATTTACGGGCCTGTACTTTGTTACAAGTTGGCTTTTGTTTTATTTTGTCTTTTCCGTATGTGATTTGTTCCTGGAAAGTTAAATTGAATTGATTGGAAAACTGGGTAGTTGAACAACGATACAATATCTACTGAAAGATCATGTTCAGTTTATGATATTGAACCACTTTGAAGAATGAAAAAAAAACGAAAAATATTCTTGTACTCACTCTTGTACTCATTTACATCATCATCTCGAGTCGAAATGGCACAGATTAGATTTTTTTCAGGCCCTCCAAGGTACAGGAGGAAGGGCAGTTGGGGCAGGTACTCATATAAACTTATAAGTGTAATATAAATACAAAAGAGACCATTTACGTTAACACACTACATTTAAAAAAAACATCAATCTTGACTTGAATGATCTAAATTATTATAAAAGTGGCAGGAAAGAAAACTTCATAACACCATCGTCTCAGCCCCAGAAAGCCCACCACTGGACATAGGTCTCACCCAATATATTTCAATATTAACTGATTTATAAGCGGCCTACTTCCACCTGGTTAACATAGTAAATGATTTTGCTTTTGCCCGCCGAAATAGAAAACCAGTTTACCCAAATAAGTAAACAGAACAATATCAATGTAATTTGTATTATTAACAGCCAGTTACATACAACTTTTGCGTGTAATTCGAACATGGGAATACGTGAAGTTTAACTACTAGCTCATTAGGTTTAATCATTGGCAGTGTTAACCCAGTTGCCCGCAGTTTTGAAACCTATTCGCACATTAATTGATAAACGCAAATTGCTAACGATAATAACAGTTTGTTATTATTAAACAACAAATAGCCGTATTTCAAAGTTATTAGATTGCATGCGGGACAAATATTAGCATTCCATTTGAATATGCTTTCAGTGCATTAAATATACGTTTGTTTCATGAATTTCTTTCTAAAGAACATAATTTTATGAGTAAATAACTTATTCTTATTCCATAGAATTCTTAAAATAAATCAAAATATGCAAAATTTATGCAATTAGTAAGAAAAAACACAGCACTGTTATCAGATCCCTTTGGTTTGCACCCGATAAATAAAAACACGAACCTTTTCATCACGGTTATTTCACGCGATAACTCTTCAAATACACGCTGACACTTGTATCTGTCTGTTTAAACCATGTTATTACATTTAAACAAACGAATCGAAACAATTACTGGCAAACAAAAGATGCATATTCCCCGCATAATGCGTAGGTAGCAATGATATATGGACCCTTGCAAGTTCCCATTACATGTATCCAAGACGCCGACTTCATATAAATTATAGGAATTGTTGTTTTGTTTCTGGATCCCTCTGTTTTTTACCTTTTCGTGGAGATTCCGTGCGAAGAAATCGGCGTGTGTCTGCTAAAGTTGAGATGCGCCATTTATTTGATAACGAATCGCATCGAGGAGTTTTTTAGATTCCCAAATACCCCTGGGGTGGCAATGAATACGTGAAATATATTCCGACAAAATATGAAGCTTATTTGGCATTTTTTTGGGAATTTTCTCCTCATGTTTGAGATTTCTCGTAATTTATTATTGTTGTTAAGTACCTTTATGTATATAAAATAAATAGCTATTCAAGATACCTATAGAGAGGCTCTGGGCTCTGGCTTGTTGGGAGGAAAATTATTGAGTTCAAGTATTCTCGTCTTTGATAATAATTTTATTTTAGCGCTTCTATTTATCGATTAATCTAATCATAGAAAAATAATTTAAAAATTAAAATTTATAGAGCACTGGCTGCGCCCCGGGGCTTCGCTCCCGTTGAAATTTCAGGATAGAAAGTACCCTATGTGCTATTCCCGGTATTTTTCTACCCGTGTACCAAATTTCACCGTAATCCGTCCAGTAGATTTTGTGTGATTAAGTAACAAACATCCTCACAAACTCGCATCCAAACTTTCGCATTTGGAAGGATTCGAGCCCAAAATTAATTACATCACCGCTGATTAATATATTTTCTAATTTCTAGACTTTTTTTTGCATAACCTATCTAGGTTAAGATACTACCCATTATTGTTACAATACGGGACAGCAGGTAGGATGTTAATATGTTACTGGCAAATTAACAATGCAAACGGAACGCCGGTTATCCGTGCCGTCTGTCTGTCTGTCTCATGATTGATCGCTTCCCGCGCCGTGTCCGCCGAATTGAACTATGACTCCAAATGGGTCACAACTCCTGTTTAATACTTACACGTTTTAGTTTATTCATCATAATCTACCTTGTGCCGTTACATATCCTCAGTTGGTCACTCTTATCAGAGTGGCGGTGGTGGTTGTGCAGATGGTGCTGGCCTGGGATCTTCTATACTACCCGTCTCCTAGGCGAAGATAAAGATATATTTATTTGCCAAAAAAAAAAAAAACAAAGGTTGCTGCTTTTGCAATGGCTCTCCACCTCTCTCTATTACTGGCATTCCGAGCGCACTGGACTATTGAAGAATGGGTTGCCTGCTTTATAGAATCTATCCAGCGGGTTCACATATGGTCGGTGCAAAATGTTTTATTTCACTCATTTCCTGTCGTGCAAACATTTAAAACTTTCATATCATCCTTATTCTCAAAAATCGTCTCATTGTATTCCCATTCAGCTGCAAAGTTGTATCTACTATTTTCTGCTACACTTGCGGTTTCGTAATTAAATAAATTATAATACCCTTACCTATGTGCTATTCCAGGTTACCTTACCAGGTTACTCTTGTACTGTAACTTAGTCGCCTTGCAATGTACCGAGGCGAAATTCGAAACTATACGCGTCGCACTGACACCAATTATGGCAGGGTCGCCATGTAAAGGTGGTGTGTTAGGAGGCTAATTGATAGACTGAATGATGAGTTAATACTGAATTATATTTTACATTAATCACTTATAAATAGGTTACATTATCTTTCCTCTACAGTACAAAATATATCCAGGTGGGGATATAGCTCGGAAACAGCCTGTTTGTGTGGTGCCTCTCCCCAAACTATGGCACACTTACTATGTTGCCCAGCGTGTCCTACTACCTGTACGCTAAAAGACCTGTATGACGCAACAGATAATGCTGTATCTGTGGCGTCATATTGGTCATCACAAATTTGACCCGCCGAGTCGACACGCTAAGAAGAAGAAGAAGTACAAAATAACATTAAAATCAGTTCAGTTAATTCCCACACCTTCACGAATATCCAAACTTTCGCATCTATGAAATTGGAATTTAAAAAAATAAAATACTGTCGCGTTATGCCCGTTATCCATGATTGCTTGAAGACAGGTTTGGTATTGGATCTTGGTGATGTTTAATCAACGTCTAATCTGAGTGCGGTGAAAGAAGTCTGTGTCGAGACCGAGATCCGGAACAATGTTGTCATTGTTTTGTTTTAGATGGACTACGAGATAAAATGATATGATATGCAAAAGTTTAGATCTACTTGATATGAAATATACTAGTTGTGTCCAGTGCTGGACATATACTCGCTGAAATGATGATGGTTTATTTTGTATTGCAGTGTTTTAGCACAAAAATAACATATATACCTAAATGTACAATACCAATGCTAAAAGTATGTGATGTAAGCTCATCAATCGTGATATGTTAGAGAAATCCAAAATTACACGGTCTATGCGATCGTTTTTCACAAACGCGATTCTTCCTATTCGTGATTCTACACAATATGGGTTCGTCACAACACAACCGCAGTTTACTACATTCGAAATTCTACAGAGACGTTTTTTAACGCAATCGGGATTCTTCCTAGTCGGAATATCAGCTTCCTTAACTATGTTTTAATACTAAGACTAAGTAGGAATACAAAAACCGTAAGCATTAAACTTATATCATAGGTCAAATGGAGATGAACAAAGAAACTAACACAACACACCCAGAACTGCAGAAAATTGGGAAAATTTGAAAATATTTGCCAGCACTGGAGGTCAAACCAGGGACTGAATTTACTGCCAGGCTAAATGCCCGAATTTACAGTCGTAATCGCGAGGTACGAAAAGGAAGAAGAAAGCAAATGGCGCATGGCGGTTCCATTCCAAATTGATTATACTCCCTGTGGCGATGATCAATGATACTGTGTCGGCAGAAATCAAGGCGAGTCATTTATTTCTTAGGAAACACACCAAAGAGACATCTGTGGTTCTACGTCAAACATGAGACAATGAGGTACGAATCATCTTCACAATCATCATAACGTCATTTCATGGTCTCTTAAAATACGAATCAGGCATAATCCGGCGATTTTTTCCTAGCCTATAAATTAAATGAACCATAACATTAAAACATATATCACTTATCTTGACTAAACAATCAATTTGCTCTACTCAATAAATAACCTAAGACCTCGCTTAGTAAAATATTACAGTCCCTTGTATCTTTTGCTTAATGACTATTCCTTGAATATCGCTGAGACCATTTTATACCACACATAAACTGACGCTGAAAACATATTATTCATTTAGAACATTCGCGTGTCTCATAAATACCGATATTTCATATTTAGCCCGGCTTTGTGTTACTAAAACTAGGAAATAAAAGCATTCGGGCTTTATTTATGATATTATAGTTTGTTTTGCGTCGCCTTTTGTTGCCTTAGGGCAGAAAGACTGATTTATTTGTTAGACGTTTGATGTCATGTCTTCAACGCATGTGCTCTAGTTGCGTAATGGTATTTTTATTTTTTTATTACACGTCTTGCTTTTGACGGAAAAATTGCCTACATGATTTTTTTTTTCTCTCCGTGAACCAATTTTCAGATGTCAAATTGTATCTGAAATCTTCAACTTCACTACTCTCAGAGTGAAAAACGTACCAAAAAATGTTGGGGCTGGAAGAGGGCCGAACTCTATTACAAAATAATACTAGGCCATCGAGATTGAACTCATTTGAGTCTTTACAAGCCCTTTTTGTTTACCGTTATGACTCTCTGAAAGTTTTTTTTTATAAGGTGACCCGCTTGCTCGTTTGCCGCCCTAGCAAACGAGCAAGCGGGTCACCTGATGGTAAGCGATCACCGCTGCCCATGGACTACTGCAACAAGAGTGTTGCCGGCCTTTCAAGAAGATGTAGACTCGTTTTTTGAAGGTTCCAATGCCGTATCGGTTCGGAAACATCACCGCAGGAAGTTGGTTCCACAATTTGGTCGTACGTGGCAAGAAGTGTCTTACTAAAGTGATACTAGTAATTGGATTTTTGATAATCTTTTTGTGTATGAAAGGTATTTTGAACCAGTGGAGGCTTAGCAGTTGCTCGACTTAGGTCCAACAGGGCGCAGGATCAAACCCAGCGGCCCAACATGTGTCGTGTCATGTTCAGTTGCTTTCATTGACGCTACCTGCTTCCGGTGAAGGAAAATAGTGAGGAAATTTGAAAACTAGCGGATTATTGAGTTTGTATTGTATACGGCAACTATCGCTACATGGCGGTGGTCATCAAGTGATATGAGAAGCCTTGAGGCGACTTGTGAGAAATCTGGCACCAGGTTATTACAAAAGAAAAGAAAGAATATAAAAAGTACAGAGAAATACTAGAGACGAGTATTCCCAGGGAAACAAATATCCAGGGATAGTATATAAATATTTTAAAAATAATAAAAAAGATACCGAGAAGGCTTAAATATATCGTAGTTGGCTCATTGAGCGTAATTTCTTTGAAGCTGTAAATCCCAATAAGGCATAAATTCCCCGACGGCCATAACAATTAATTAGAGAACTTATTACCTAGTGGCCGCCAGATCATTTGATATATTGTGATGAATGACCTGTTCTCGGTAACAATACAACTTGAACATCCAACCATAAACATGGAGGGTAGAAATAAAGCAAGATGCAATTTTTCTCTTACAAGTATTAATGTGAAATTTTGGATAGATGTTTGTTACTCTTTCACAAAAACTACTGGATTGATTTTTATTAAATTTTGTGCACGAATGTGGCCTGGAATAACATATACGGTTCTTTTTATCTCGCAGTTCCTACGGGGAGTGAAACCCTGGGAACAATGACATTCTAATACATGACATACACAGAATGCCATTGCCTGGGAATAAGTTACGCTAAACAAAATAATATGCAATAAAAATGCGTTAGCCTAAAGTATTTGGGCAGTTGTTCACTGATACTGAATTTTCAGACCATAATTAAATTAATTCCTCCTAAAATTAAATACCAATAAATGAACTTATTTCTATCCCCTCTTTATTTTGTGTGTATACAGTTGAAAATCAGCAGTGGCTTTGAATTATGTCAGCTTTCATCACTTGGACTTTCTTTGAAGCTAACAATTTTACAAACCATTAATAATTTGACTAATGACAATTTCTTCCTTGCTAATTTTACTTCTGATAGGGTGGTACTTTAGTGTTTTCGTAAACTTTTACGAAAACGCATACAACACACATAAAATACACATAGCACGGTTTACTTACTATTTTGTGCTTCATATTTACCAGCATCCCTAAAACTTAGGTTCGTTCATATAGACATAGTTAACTAATAATAGTAAATTTAACTTCTGGAGGGTTTTCGGTTTTCCGCTCACTAGTTGGTTCTACCAAATACTATATAAACTCTAGCGAGTTAATACGCGCAGCTCCGGCTAGAAATTGGCAACTTATGCGACACTAGCGCCTCTTCCTGGACGAAGCGGTTGTTTGATGAAACTGTTAAATTTCGCGAATTTATTTTGTTGTAACACAGTGTATTTCACAAATTTAAATGGAATTACACATATATAACATAGTTGTATTTTTTAAATATTAAAGGACCAACATATAACATGTTAAAATGCAAATAAACTGTGTTAGGTCACCTCCTGCCACCAGAGGGCTAGTTGCCAAACCAATGTATGGGAAATGTCAAGAGCTGTGCGTATTAACTCGCTAGAGTTTATATAGTATTTGGTTCTACTGTCGAGTGAGGTTTGTCAGATAATAAAATACTGTCATCACTTGTCAAATTCAAATCTGACAGACCTTACTCGCCAGTAGCAAATAGTGTATTTTTCTTTGCCAGTAGCAAAGAAAAATGCTAGTAGTGAGCAAAACGATAACCTTCAAAACAAACTGATTTCACGATTTTTCTAATTAGCAAATGATGTCAAACAAAACTAAATCGATACAACCGGCTATCTTAGCTTTCTCCAAATAAACGGTCCAATCATTAACTCCTCTTTGTTTCACCAACTCGTTCGGCTCAAAAAAGAGCAAAATAATCGAGATATAATCGGTGATGTGATCTCGGGTTGTGATGATTGTATTGTTTGTAAATGAGAGCACTCGATAATAAATCGCGGTCTCTCTCGATTCGATCGTGTCGGCTTTAATCGATGTCTTGTTCGCTTTTTATATTGTTTTCTTTGGCCTTGTGAAGATTCTCAGATATTGGTCGTTCGGTTTTCGATTTTTCTGTTTGCTAAACTGGTCGCTGGTTATAACTCTCTTTATAATTTTGAACTACATGAAATAAAAGATGTTAATGTTGTCTGCTAGTTTCTGAAGAAATTATGCCTTATTAATATTACTCCATGAGGTAAAATTAACATTCCGAAGTTTCATACATAATCATCATCATCCACAGCCTTCCGTGAACCACTGCTGGGTATAGGCCTCCTTCTGTCTACGCCAATCTTGGGTACTTTAAACAACTGGAGTAGGATGGCCCAGGACCGAGAGTCCTGGGCAATCCTACTCCAGTTGTTGCCAGCAAATATTCTTAACATCGAGTTTCGACCCATCTAGCTGCCCGATGCCCTACACTCCGTTTTCCATTTCGGGGAGCGAAATTTCATACGCGACTAGGGTATAACTTGAACAGTGCGGGTACTTCTATCCCGAAGTTCCTATGACAACGAAGCCTCGAGGCGCGGCTACTATTTAAATATATAAAAAAGTCTGTTTATATCAAGCTGTACGAAAAATAATATCAAAGTAAGTATAATTGGGGGAGGCCTTTGTCTTGCAGTGGACGTCTTTCGGCTGAGAGAAGAAGAAGAAGAAGTATAATTATGAAAAGCATAAAGGCCCTGTGGCATGTTGGGATATGAGATGCAAACGGTTAACGGTTAACGGTTAACGGTTAACGGTTATCACGCCAGACTGCCACACCGGAGGTCCCGGGTTCGATCCCTGGTCAGGTCAAGATGGAAAATGATCTTTTTCAGATTGGCCTGGGTCTTGGATGTTTATTTATATATGTATTTGTCATAAAATATAGTATCGTTGAGTTAGTATCCCATAACACAAGTCTCGAACTTACTTTGGGGCTAACTCAATCTGTGTGATTTGTCCGTATATATTTATTTATTTATTTATTTAACTATGGTTGATCACTCAAGCTTGCGTTTTCATTTACATACTATCAACTGCGGCGCTATGCCACCCAGTAATGGCGTTACCCGCTAGATAGCGGCCGGTGTATTTATTCAACCTACCTATCTAGGTAGGTTGAATAAATACACCGGCGCGATATTCAGTCATACAATCTGTCATACTTTTGAAAAATAAAAATATACTCAAGAATAAATTTCAATAAGAAGAAAGGATAAGACGTACGAGAAGGTATACCTTTTCTTTCTTTTTAAAAGAACAAAGAAAATTCCGATTATAAGGACTTTGTGGCGCGCCTTCAAGACAAGGGGTCGTTTCCCGAAAGGAACACTTTTACGTTCATTGCTCTTTAAATGTCATCAAATTCGTTGTCGAAAACAATTACAGTATATCGATTACAACTTAAGTCTATGTAAATGGCACTCGGGTTTATTCATAGCCATCGATTAACAAAGCACCTTTGGATTGATCGATGTGAATAAATTTTATTATTCACTCATCGTTTTGTTGAATTTACTTACGTAAAATAATATAGTTTTTGCTTTGTTACATTAATAAAATGCTGTTTATGGACTTAATTTAACGCCCCTATTTCATGTTGTGTAGCTAGCTTTTAGCTTTTCATGTTCACGCACCATCCCTACTGAGCGTAAAATAAAAACGGGGCTTATTTCTGAACGACCTATCGTAAATTTATACTTAAGTAGATAAAGAATTTCGAGTTTTTATATAAATATATTTTGCTTTGTCCTTCGGGAAAGTGGTTCAGTATCATTAATTTCATCATTATCATTTATCATTATCACCAAGATAACAAATCATTATCACCAATGTGATTAAGATGATTATTTAACTTGTCCTAAACAAATAGTAATTTTCAAAAGCTACAACAGAATATTTCAATGGGTCACTGACGTGCTGTACTATGTTTTTACGGGAATTACACTTTGTTGGAAAGTTAGATTGATTTCAGGAAGTCTTCAAATAATCACATGAGGCAGATATGTTACGTCACAATCTAAACTAGTTGCTTTCAAAGACTTCATCATGAAATGAGTTCGCAGAATACACAAAATAACCTCCAATCAGCTTTGACATTTCAAGAGGTCGTTTCAATTGGTATCGTTAGCGGCATCACGATTATAGACTTCATGTGCGTGGACAATGTCCACTGGTCCTCCAACCAATTTCTGGACCTTATAAAACAATGTCATAAGGACCATAAAAATTCATAAGGACTATATATTCATTCAGTTCATAAGAACCAGAAAAATCGTACATGATTCGACATTTAATTTTCAAGACTTTACCATTTCTATTAAGTTCAATTTGGTTTGTTTGATCTGATTCATGGCATAGAACGAGACCTGTATTAACAGGCTTCCAAATTAAATGTGACTTTTAGCAATTTATATCGATGATATCAACCATTCAGTCGTAAATGTGCAAACAGCGGAACTATATGCGATGGTAAAGGAAGCTTCGTGGTTGGTTAGCCTCTATCAAAAATTAAAACAGTTGTGGAACAGTGACGAAACTGGATATTTGCCCCTTTATTTTTAAATTTTAATCTGGTTTCGTTTTACATCAAAAGTAGCTCTGAAGGCCAAAATTTAGAGTTATTCAACTTATTATAAGTTTTGTTATTAAATACAAGAAAATGGATATAAAAGAAGAAATAAGTAAGTACATTGCTAGATAGATAAATTATTGAGATTAAAAATAAAAGAAATTAAATTAAATTTAAGAAGAATTGAAGATTAAATTAAATTTTATTCTAAATTTTTGTAAAATACCTAGTTTTAATTTTAGTTTTTCAGAGTGCAGAAATGTTTATTTTTTTGTGCATGCTGTGTTCACATCAAGAAGATTTGACACTTTATATGAATATTGTTATGTTTTTTAAGTGTGTGTGTTACGGTGTCACGTCAGTTTTGTGGACCAAATAAAAAAAAAGCTAGTTGCAAGAAATTCATTACAGTAGATCTGTTTATAAATGAAAGTATTAATTTTATAAGTAGTATTTATATTCAAAGTTCTTCTTACATTATGAATTTCTACAGTCTAGAGCTTAGAAGACGTACATGATATAAGGATTCACATTTTGCGCCTCATTTTCGCTCATTTATGGGATACCTCCATATTTACCTTATCAAACGCAACATATTTATCACACATTCACATTTGACTTAGGATTACAACCTGTCAGTGAAGATACAAAACTACCAAAATGAGGTAGTTCTTGAGAATCATTAGAATTACAAATGATGTTTTGGTCAGAAGCCCACTTAGAAGTTCCATCGATTCGTCGTGGATCATTGGCCAATTTGAAAGCTTATAAAATGTTCCATTATAGTCATGATTTATATTTACCAAGTAATATCGTTATTTACATTGCATTAGTATAATTTATGTTAATGCATTTTTTGAAGAGTTGATGGTAGAGTAGTTATAACGTCTTCCGTTTGCGGTCAAAAGGTCCCAGATTTGAATCCTACTCATACCTCAGCAGTTTGTGATGATATCACTAGGACAATACAAGCATCACATACCTCAGTAATTCACCGCGAAGCGAGCATTATCGAAATGAAAAGCATTTTCATTACGTGCATAATTTTGAACAGTTGGCAAATTACGTCAGGCCCAATGAATTTTGTTATTAACATCGAGTAGGGTTGGTATTATTTAATCCCTAGTGATTAATGCTTTTTCTTTGTTACTAGCTGTGCCAAGAGACTTAGGTCGCGTGGGAATTTCGGGATTCTGGATATAGCCTTCCCCATAAATGTGGCTATCATAAACAGAAAGAATTTTTTAAATCAAACAGGAACTTTCAGTGATTAGCTCTTTCAAACAAACAAATTTCCTTCCAATACGATATTAGTAAATAATTTATTAAAAGGCCACCTGCACCTGGCTAGAAGGAACGATGGTAGGTGGAGTAAGCCTGTAACCGAGTGGTACTCTAGAAATGGGAGAAGAAGCGTAGGATACCCGGCAGCAAGATAGGTCGACGATGTAAAGAAGGTTGCTGGCAAGAACTGGATTGCAATGGCCCAGGATAAGAAAGGTTGGCGTAGACGAAACTTATACCCAGCAGTGGGTCATGGAAGGCTGACGATGATGATGATGAAATAATTAATTAGTAAATTCATAAAATTGAATTTCGTTGAAGATATCCGAATTAGAGATGGATTTCGTGTTTCGGATTTTGATTAGTCTAATTCAGGACACATTAAATCGGATAGCTCAATCCTAGCTTTCAATTAAATGATATAGGCAGGCAAAATTAGAACATATGTCATTTCGTAATACCTACTATAACTATTGTTAGATAGACCTTAGATCGAGAGTCTTGGAAGAAGGAGAGAGAGAGGCCTTTGCCCAGTACTGGGACATTGACGGCTATTAAATAAAATTATAATAATTAATAATATAATAATTGTGCATTTATAATTATTGTGCTAAATTAAATTATTTATTATTTAAACGATGGCCTATTAGCATAATGGCTATTACTTGTTAAAGGGTTTTGGTCTTTTACGACTTTGATGGCATTATTGATTGCGGTTTTGTGTGAGCTGTTTAGGTTATTAGCATCAAGACCTCACCTAATCTTTATCTATCTTTCTTAATATTTACAGTGAAACATATTATAGAAACTAGAAATAAGTAGGCTTTTTAGTAACTTCATCCTCATCTTCACCTTCTTTTTAATATTGTTAATCGCCATAAATAAGTGTTTAAAATTAATAATACCCATCGAACCATTCACGCGAAATAAGCTTTATAATTTTTTTACGGGCAATTTTCAGTGTATACCTTGACAACCCTGCTACCCTCATCATGCCAGGGGTGACACCTGCTTGTCAGTCGCGGATCAAGTGTTAAATTAATTTCATTATGATTTCATTGCATCCGACCGGGTGGAAATGGTCATCCAACCAGGCTATATACACCTGACTGGACCGGGCATTATTAATAACCGGATTATAATTAATAATTTTGTTATGATTGATATTGTGCATATATTTCGCGGTATTTGCTGTGTATAATTATGAAGAACCAACTACAGCTTTTTGAAAATGACCGTCTATTTTTAACCGACTTCCCAAAAAAGGAGGAGGTTATATGTTTCGATATATGTATGTTTTTTTTTATGTATGTTCGCCGATTTCTCCGCCTATGGTGGACTGATTTCCGAAATTATTTTTTAAATCCGACACAGACTATTCCCAAGTTGGTCCCATTTTAACCACGTCAGAATCTGTTCGGTAATTTTAAAGATACCTAACAAAATATTAAAATACTAACATTGGATTATAGAGCAAAAGCCGGCGACAGCATACCCTTCGTTATTTTATAAAAACTCAAGATTCTCTTTGCATGTCCCAATATAGAAATAGCGATTATTGTCTATAATAGTTGCATCATGATTACTTAGGCAGATAATATGTAGCAATCGTATTTAATGTGGTGGCTCAATTTCCTCAGAGTAAATTTTTTTTAAAGATTTTATTCCGAATACTATAAGAAATCATGCCACCCAATGCCAAGCAATTGGTGTAGGCAGATATAAACCCCTGCCAGTTAAAACCTAAATTATAGTTATATTTGTTTTATTATAAAAGCTGAATTTAAAGTTATTTTGAGAGGTCCCCAAGGGTGCTGTTACCTATAAAAATAACTTTTGCTATCCATATTACCTGCATAAGCAACTAAGATCTAAACTTCATGCCTAGTCGCTAATTTATTTTACCTGTACGTATATCCCACACAGAGAAACATTCAGCATTTTTACAATAAGAAAGGTTTGGTCGTCGCGGGCTCTTGGTCTATTTATATGCTAAAAATAATGGATTCTGGACTACACCTCGTTCAGTAGGTGGCATGCCATTTCATGATTTTAAGTTTTATGATGGAAGTCGGTTCATTTTTTTGGAAAAAATATATATTTTTATGCTTATCGATTGAGATTATTTAATTCTTCTTCCTCTCTTGTCAGCGTCATTAAGTGGAATTAAATACACATCCCTTAATTATTTGTATAATCTTAAATGTAAAATGACAAACAAATAATGATATCTGTGTGAATCGTTAGTCGAAATTATCTAACCGTGAGGTTTCCAAAGTCCAAAAGAAACCAGATTAGATTGAACTATTGTATATCCGTACACAACCACCTGGCACACCGAAAAACGAACTTAGATGTTATACATTATAGTATCAATATCTAGCCTATGGGCTATTTGCCCAAATATTCGAATTCCACTCAAGTGGAGTATCTTTGTGTTCACAGAAAACAAGGGAAACTTCAAGTATAATATAATAAAAGAGCAGACGGAATCAGAGGACACAGACAGTCATAATATCTACCGGAAAGGAACTCTGGCATGGAACCTTCAGTATCGATTCTCTAGACATGATACGACACGCGTTTAGGGGAGCCAATCTCCGCATCCCACGACATTTTATAGATTGGAGAGAGTCGAATGCGGTAGCGAAAATGATAGTATAGTACTCCTTTTATCTATTACATATAAAACAGAAAAAAAACGACCATTGCTCTTAATATGAGCAATGGTCGTGGTCTTTGAGTTTTATATAAATGTCGATTCTTTATCATCGAGGTTCTGCTTCTGTTCAAATAAATAGTATTCTGGGATATCTTTAAAGGTGCTATTTATAAAACAATCAATATAATATATTGATTGCTAAATTGCTACTTTCCCGAAAACGTGGGAAGGGAGATTATTTCAGAATCTAGTAAATATAAGAGAATAGAGGTATAGCACGGTTCGGTTGTTTTTTCGCTTTGTTCCATAACAGTTTTACAAACTAAGGTTTATCCGTCCGACTTAATCTTGAACCTCAAATATTGCTTCCATTACCTGGAAGCGAAGAAAAATTGCAGCCGTGCAGATTGTAAAAGCCAATCAAGTAAATTGGTTTAAAACTGGGAATTCTGGTCATAGGGGCCGGGCTACCAACCTGTCATCTGAATCTATATTCCACCAATAAGCGTACTATACAGCTAAGCATGGCCTTCGAATCACACGACTCTTGGCTCTGTCTACCCCGTAATCTTTGAAGACGTGATCTGTATCAAATGGTAGCCTTGAAGCAGCGAACCAAGGACCACAAAATCGCACGCATCCCATAATTGCGACCCTCTAGAGATGCCGGCGGCTCGCGTCGCGTGCTGTCAAGAGGATACTTTGGATACAAATATACAAACCACAGAAGTATAACTCGTGTGAGAATCACTGCTGATATTCTTCGGTTTACTAAGTTCTAAGACAAGGACGCATTACTCATAGGTATGTAGATGATACCCGCAATTGACGTGAAATGTTTACTTTATTGCCTGACTTGCCACGCATACTGATTTCAGTAAAGTGCAGTTAAATGAATGTACTACGTTCTACAGCGTTTCTACAATAAAATACTAACATCGTCTTTTCTATAGCTACAAAAATCTAGCCATTTTAAAACGCACATGTTATGAAGTGCTGTATCTGTTAGCACATAATTTGATGAGTTGGGGGTGGAAAACCCCGCTTTATAAATTGCCCTGCTATCTAAATCTGAAAGATAAGTGCGGCTGAACTTTCCAATTTCGCTACACATCAATAACAGTGACAACGTCGGAGTAACAAATCAAAAATACAACTTATGGGGCCGTGACGAATGGCGTACGTGACGGCCCTAGGGAATTTCGTGTTTTTCTTAAATTACTCCTAAGGAAATTCCTCCCTAGAGAGAGTTCATTAATTTGACTTTGTTTCTAGTGACCTTCTCTCTTGATGTCATTAACATTTTGTCTTTTGGACAACTTCCGAGAGGTCTGCGATTCTATTGTCCTCTTTTATAGATGGTTGCTTTTAAAAATAAAATTATTGCTTTTCTCTGTATCAGGAACCAACGTTTTCGTTCCACGTTCACGGTCACGTGGCTCACGTTCTAGGAATAAAAAGGACTTTATTTTTGTTAAGAATATTGTATTCGTGGACTTTGGGAAATTGCTATATTTAGACCTTGTAATGTAAGTTAGTAAGGTGGATTTAGAACAAACAACAAACAATATTTTCCAGTTTTTAATGAAAATGAAATGTTTGAACATAAAGCAGACCTTTACAGGTACATTAGCTCAGTTTAAATAAAAATCAAAATTCTTCATGTTACCAAGTAAAAATAATACCAACATAAAACTAACACATGGTAAGTAATAAAAAAAACTAGATTTAACAAAATTCTAGATAAAATGTACAATCATAATGGTAATAGTGAAGGTCTTAAGAATCATGTTTTTCTGTTAAATAAGTATCGACAGTGTACGTATACTTGATTCTCCAGATTCCTTCCATAGCAAATGCATTTAAAGAATCTCACTAGAATCACAGTTTAACACACCGTACTTTACGAGCTCTTTGGAAACGAAACAAAAGTCAATTTACCTCAGCGTGTTAGCTAAAAACACAACAGAAAACAACACAACGAGGGCTGTAAAACAATATATAAAGCTTTGGACCGCTGGATCCAATCCTATTAGGACTCCCAGCTCTTATCCCGTTTCCCTGGCCAATGGGATTTCAGGCTAGAATCACAGGATTTTGATGAGAACTTGTGTTTAAGGAAGGAGATTAATTTAATTCAATTTTAAAGGTTCTAGATTTAATTATATTAGCAGTGCCTTTCGTCTTCGCTTTTGTAGGACTATCGGATGACTTTTTTTGTCTATATTTGTAGTATCTTTTGATCAAGATCGTATTAAACTAATTGATGTATATTTATCTAATTCTATTTATACATATTTTTTCTTATATTTTCAAAAAACTTTACGCGACACGCTCAAAGTAATGGATCTATTCCCTGGATAGTCACGGAGTAAACACGGTTCTGATTATTTATTACATGAAAACATATTTATGGAATCCTCTTGTCTAGAGGTTAAGCTTGTGCTCTAAATATAGGATATTTCTTAAAGATCATCGAAGTATTGATTTTACAAAAGGGTTCTTCTTCAAACGATTTCAAAGACGCTTTGCTCAATCGAGTTATTGACGACTTTTACTTTAAAATGTACGACAGCGATTATTAGATGTAGAATTTCCGTCATTTGTGATTTATCAAAATAGCTTTTGTTCCCATCTTAATTAGGTAGGTACAGATTTGGTCTATATCTTTGTACATGTTAAACGTCAGATCAAATAACTACTATTTTATGAGAGTTTGTTTTTAATGTAAGTACTGATGTTATTAGAGCAGTAAGTTAAATACAAGTTCATTACTCATTGGTTCCATTTCATAATGAACGTACAAACCTACTGGCAGTAACAGACAGTGCAGTAATTAAACCGGAGCTGGCCCTAGCACATAAATATTCATCTTGAGCCGGGCTGGCATTCCTGGCCCAGACTCTACGTACTCAGCCCGTCAGCCCGAAGAGATTGAAGATGCTGGCAAAGTACAGTACTAGTTGCAGTCTTTTAAAATGGGTATCATTCTTTCTTATTGAGTGTGTGATAACACTTCTGTCAGATTTTTCTCAAGTCGCATAGGCATCTGACATGAGTTTATCATTATTCTTCTTCTTATCGAGTGTTATTGCTAACACTGGTGTCAGATTTTTTATTCAAGTCGCCTAAAGGCATCTGACATGACTTTTACGACTACGGCCATCTATATGCAGTATCCGTATACACACTAGTAAGCTAAACAGTCAGCCAAGGCGCAGGTTTCCTCACGATGATTTCCTTCACCGAAAGCAGGTCTATGAGAAAACTACCATACATGAGTCAGATTGGTCTACAAACTGATGTGACATAGGTAGAATTTGAACCCGGGTTCTATCCGTCCTCAGGCGGGTGTCATTACCGCTTGGCCAACTCCTTAAAAGTTATCCTATTTAAGAGCTTTTGCCGATATCATTGCTGAAAAAACTACTGGTAACCCACCACACTCACTGGACCAGTGCGGTGGGATAAGGTCCAAAGTCTCCCTTTATGACTTCCATAATAGTACTTATTAATAAATATGAATTTAAGCTACTTTGGGCGAGGCCTTCTCTGAAGTGTAGTGCACAGTGGTCATTTTATCAAAACTTGAAGGATGGCAAGTTTTAAAAATAATAAGAAGACAGGCAAATCAACTGTCGTAAATTTGAGAAATTAACTTGAAATTACTGACAATACGTAACATTACTCAAAATTACTTACGATACGTAACATTAGTTACGAAATTAGCCGCCGGTGATTACTGATTAAACATTTTAATGGAATACGGCGGCCATCTACTGGATGCAGCCAATAACACAAAATTGCATACTGCGAAGTATTTATGAGACAGGACCGATGCAATTTATATGACGCTCGTCAATCAATTCGCAGAGGGCAAGGCTTCTCAACCTTTTCTGAAAATAGAATATCTAGGATGCACCATTACAATAAGTTATTTCTTCTGCGTAGGCAGATTAAATTTGTAAAGTCATAACAAATTTTGTTTCTGATGACGTCCAGTTCAATGAATTGTGTTGAGGGATGATTTAGTTGTTAATCTGGAAGAGACTTATTTATTTATTTATTTATTTAAAACTTTATTGCACAAAATTTAAAAAAAATTATGTACAAATGGTGGACTTAACGCCATAAGGCATTCTCTACCAGTAAACCATTAAGCAAACTAAATAGCGACATTATATAATTCTATTGTTATTTCCTGATTACGTAGGGTTGAGTAATCATTATGTACCTCCTATCATGTCACATAATCAAAATCAACCCGTGTAGATTTTGAACTTGCTTCAATAAAGTGTTGTTAACACCAAAAAACGACAAATTCATATTTTGGATTTTTTGTGCATATCAGATGCTATTAGTACTAAAGTACTCTCATATAGAAATTAGATATGGTGAAAAAAGGCCAGTCTTTATACGACCTTTATAAGTCATGCTCGCATGGAATTTTTTCACCATATCTAATTTCTATATGAGAGTACTTTAACGACAAATTCAATTTAATATGATTTAAGAAAAAAATGGCTCATTAGTGAAACAGGAGTTAAAATGAGAGGAAGATGGTTTTGAATATAGCATACATGCTGTCAATTTGCGGTCTCCTATATAGGTCTCCTTATATACTTGTTGGGAAACTCTGTAAGCCGAGTGCTATTTTTAAACTATAATGACGCGAGTAATAGAGCCTTGACTTCCCTATCATTATTCTGGACAAGAATTAGATCATCGCGGTAGATGAGGTGGATAGGTGGATGACATTATGGTTACTGCAGCAATGCGTCCCGTCCCTATTTCAATTAATACAAGCTTTTGCACGAGGGTTTCAATGCGAGAGTAGATATTGTTTCAGGGAAATGCGAGAGTAGATATTGTTTCATGGAATGCTAAATATTTGATCTAAAATCTTACTAATGAACAACACATGATTTTTCAAACTAAGCTCTGTCTGTTAGACACTAACAAAAATTTAACCGAACAGAACACAACCCAGACAAAAATATCCTTTAGTGAGTTAAATTAAAAATTAAGACTGAGTCAAATTGACCTATATTTGCACATACTAACTACGTGAAATATTTATAATCATTTCATAATCTCTGATACGAAAATATCGCTGCACAGTGAGCATTTCAACCGACGAAGTTAAGTCAAAACTTGGAAGGAAAATTTCACTCCGACAGCCACCTTCACTGCATGTCCAGTTTATGTAAAAAAAAGAGATTTAAGCGGCCATTAAAGAATAAAAAAGGTCTTAAAAAGTCTCGACTTCCCAAGTGCAAACTGCATTGCACTGCAAAAAATCGCTTTCCAACAATCTTGCCCGAGTTAAGTTCACGTGACAACGTCAAACTTTGCACTTAAGTTCCATCCCAGTTGTAAGTTTTAACTTGTAAGCTCTGTTCACTTCCGGCGACTTTACATTGTAATGTATTTTAAATTAAGTTTCTCAATTTATGGCCAGATTCAAGACGTGAATACTTTCTAATTTTGTACTTATTAAGATGGGTTTATTCATTGTTTTAACTGACTTCGATAAAGTAGCGATTGCATATTTATAGTTTACTAGCTTTTGCCTGCGGCTTCGCCCGCGTGAATTTCCCACGGGAATAGTTATTTTTCCCGGGATGAAAGGTACTCTATGTCCTTCTCAGTACTTCTAACTATGTGTATGCGAAATTTCAGGAAGATTTTTTCAGTAGATAAAGCATGAAGAGGTAACAAACAAACAAATAAATAAATAATCAAACAAACAAACTCACTTTCGCATTTATAATATTAGTTAAGACTAGGTTTGTTCCAGTCCTGTGGGAATTTTGGAAGAACGAATACCATTTCTGCCTATTACAGGTACTCTGAACGTTATAAATCCCACTAGATACGGATAAGATAGAGGTAGTCCACTTAGAGCACTAATCCGAACAGCACAAACGTGAACAGCACAAGGCCTTGTCCACAAACAGCACAATTTAATATTTTGGCATGTGCTGTTCGTGGATTCTAGTTTTAATTTTATTTTGGTCCACGAATAGCACATACAACTATTATACTTATATTATGTATATTGATTTGTAAATACTGTTGGAACCTAGTGCTGTCTGTTGAATGTGTTCCTTATACAGGACGATATTATTTTTGTTACTAAATGTCGCCTAGACATATTTCGTATGTACCAACGAAAGTATGTGTAATTAATAAACGATCAAGTGATGTTATCGATATCTTTTATTTAATATCGTCCTGTATAAGGAACACATTAGCAGACAGCACTAGGTTCCAACAATATTTACAAATCAATATATATAAGTATAATAGGTAGGTATATGTGCTGTTCGTGGACGAAAATAAAATAAATATTAGAATCCACGAACAGCACATGCCAAAATATTAAATTGTGCTGTTCGTGGACAAGGCTTTGTGCTGTTCGCGTTTGTGCTGTTCAGATTAGTGCTCTAAGTGGACTACCTAAAACTTCTTATAAATTAATACCTAATGTAAAGTACCAATTGTTATTTTACCCTATAAGAAAATAAGTTGTCTTACAATGGTAACCCTAAAGTCATAGTAGCTAGTAGACGTAGTCCACTTAGAGCACTAATCCAAATAGCACAAACGCGAACAGCACAAGGCCTATTTCACGATCAGCACATTTCAATATTTTTTCCATGTGCTGTTCGTGGATTCAATTTTTTCATTTTATTTTTGTCCATGAACAAACAGCACAGCACATACAACTAATAATAGTTGTATGTGCTGTGCTGTTTGTTCTTATCTATATGTATATTGATTTGTAAATACTGTTAGAATCTAGTGTTGTCTGCCGAAGTGTTCCTTATCGGATCCGATAAATAATTGTCATACTTATATATTTTTTTAATTAAAATAGAAATTGTACTCGTATGATTGTATATTTTGATCGTCGAGGACTCAAGATCGTTGGAAAGAATAAACTTTTTTAGATTCAACTTTCTCTCTGCGAGTGTGTAGGTGGCATCAAAACCAACGGGTCCCGAATTCCCAACTCAAAAACTCCCGTTTATTACCAAACCGAACTAATTACGATGTTCCAGTAATGTAAGCATTACTTTTACGACTTACTTTATGCTTCTTCTTCCCGTAAAACCATATTTTTACTACTGCCGTGTTATTTTACAAGGATTGTCTGTTTTTACACGACTGACCCAAAAAGGAGTGTTACGTTTTCAGGGTTCATGAATGTAAGTATGTATGTAAGTTTCTTTATTCTACCATAAGTCCTGAACGGCTGAACAGATTTTGATGTGAGAGGTATTTTTAGATTCCTTGCTCGGAGGAATCTCCGAGTGACATAGCCTATGTGAGTTGTCAGTTATATTTTTTATTTTTTAATAATCAGCTTGTTTGTTATTGAGTAATCTAGTATGTTGCTCAACTACCTGCACCCCAGGCTTCATTCACGTGGGAATTTCAAGATCGATGTGCTATTTTAGAAGTAGGATTACAACTGCTCCTCGGGATTCGGCTATCGCATCGTGGAAATTTTGGGATTGAATCTGGATACAAAAACTTTTGTTTAAATACGAAGAAGTTACAGTTCCCGTCACGTAAAAAAGCCGATGGAAGACAGAGGAGGGGGTGAAACTTGCGCATGGGTACTACTGACGAACCAATCGCGCGCGCCGAACGAGACCCGCCCGACCCCAGCTCACCGCATAGATCGATATATCGCATATTACGCAGCTTAACCGCTAGCGGCCTTTTTACGTGACGGGAACTGTATAAGCTGGAAAGTATTATTGCCTAGCTATAAGCACTGATTTAAGTAGCTCCGATTTGTAATGCTCCAAAGATATTCCACAAAAACTACTGATCATTCTCATTTATTCATCATTAGGTGCGATTCGAAGAATAATAAAAATGTGAATATTCCTCAAAGCACCTAGATTTATGTTCCTCGTGTTTTAAAGATAAAAACGATGTGAAAAAAGAAAAACAAACTTCAATGTACAGAGCAGTAAAAATGCAAATTCAAAAGAAGATATCTTTTATAGTTTCATATTGATTCAGACTTGCATATAATTAAGACGTAAACTTTAATATACCAATTTAAATTTACCTCCGTGTAATAAAGTATTGCGAGGTCTCACTGGTTCAAACTGGTATTACTGTACTTTTTGTATGGTGTTTATTTTCTACATTTATTTTTTTTTTTCACTTCGATTTTTAACTTTTTATATCGTCACGTGTTTTCAATTTTGAACATTAATTTAAAATATCGTTTATTAAACCCTAATTATACCATGAAATTTTCAACTAACTGACTAGTAAAAGATCGACTAAATTAAATTAATAAATTAAATTGTCAACTACTAATTCCAATGAGGGATTTTCCGAGACCCAAATAAAAAAATTATAGTTCGAGATGACTTCATAGATGGCGCTTAGAAAAAGTTCCATACAAAAAGCAAAAATTCACAGGATTGGCATTTAAAAAAAAATAAAACTTACTAAAAAAAACATCTAAAAAGTTTTAATATTGTGATTTGTGCAACTGTCAAACTATTAGGTGACTTTTATTTTGCTCTGGTTGACAAGAAAAGCGCACCATATAGGTTCAGCCATTATTACGACTCGGCTTTCTTAAAACGCTATCTGTGGAGACTTTTATATACTGATTTTTTTTTCTTAATTTGGGTGTCAGAAAATCGCTCATTAAAACAAAATAAAAACTATTTTATTTTTATTTAAATAACAAATATGTCCACAAAAACTCCTTCGTCATCGTTTTTTTTTCTTTCAGAAATGGCGTTACGAAGATATATAACAAGATACAAGATGTGTTAAAAACAATGACCGAATAAAAAACAAAACACTCATTTGACATTTTAACGAATGGCATTTCAAAAATGGAATTTTCTTTTAGCAAATGCCAAAGAAAGGGACAATACCTAATAGGGTAAATAGGTTATTGAAAGCAAAAGTTAGCCGTTAAAGTGTTAATACAAAAATATCCAACACAGACAAAAATAACCTTTTAATTAAAATTATAGTTTTAATTTAAAAAAAGTTTTAATTAAAATACAAATAACAATTAAACATGCAGCGAATAATTCTATGATTTTAATGACGAGGCGTGTTGTAATTTGATGCAAATTTAAGTATTAATAAAGAAAATAAAAATGTATACCAAGGATTTGAATTGGTGCAAGACCGCAAAAAATGGCGTCATCTCGTTTCGGAGGCCAAGATCCACTTCGGGTCGCTGCGCCGCAATAGTAACTAAGTAAGGATTTGAAAGGTTATTTCCAAAGTTAGAAGAAGAAAGAAAGAAAAGTCTACACTAACGATCTTTTCGTTTTTCGACCCTCCCGTCGGCAAAACTAATTAGCATTGAAGAATCCCTACCAATTATGAAAACAGTACACGTATTGGTCCGCAATTACGTTCACTCCATTATCCTGAGCGTCATTTGTCTGGTAACATGTCACCCACTATCGGCAGTTCTGTCCTAATTAGAGACGGGACACCCTCGGAATATTGACCGAGCTGGTATTTTTGCTGTAGGGCTGGCAGGAAAGGGTTAATTTTATGAAAGGCCAACTTTTTTGTGTGGGCTGGAATGGTATTTTGTGCTTAATTTAGGTGTCCATTGAAATAACTTCACGTGAAAAATATTCATTTATTTTTGACACATCTAAGCTGAAAATATAACAAGCTATTTATTTAAAAACAAAAAACACGACTGACAACTCCATGAGTTCCATGACAACTCACATAGCCTATGTCACTCGGACAAATGCAAGGAATTTAAAAATACCTCTCACATCAATATAAAAAATAAAGAAACATACATACATGGACCGTGAAAACATAACACTCCTTTTTTGGTCAGTCGTGTACAAATACAAAAACAGAATAAAAGACTGTGCCATTATACTTAATTAAAACAATTATAAATATAAAATACTGCAAATTAATTAATGCGCTGTAAATTAATTATTAATTCTTGTAAATAAGGTAATGCGCGTAATTGATTCGTGCATAATTATCCAAGCAAGCCAACTGGGTCCTTTATTACCTTGTTATTACCGATTTATGGGAAATTATTATAATTTAATCTTTTACAAGCGTTGGCAATTCCCAACCGTGAGAATTTAGGATAACTAGATGATCTTTTCTATTCCTCTAGAAATGGTAAGCCAAGCGTAGGACATCTAGCTACTTGGTGGATCGAAGATGTAAAAAGTTTTGCTGGCAAGACTGGATTTCTATGCCAGCAGTGGGTAGTGGAAAGTTAACAATGATGATTCCTCGTGATGCAATCATAAACAAAAAAAAAATGGGGCCATATATTCTATAGGTAAAGCAACGTTTTAAAAATATAATCTACAGTTTTAATAAACTACTTACTATAGATTATTATTGTATTATTAATATTAATAGTGTGCAAGCACGACCTATACCCAAAAAAGGGGCCTTAACTTACGAAGTAACTATTTAGTAATCTTTGCCTTAACTGAAGAGAGAGGAATTTTTTGTGTAACTTATAAATATTTTGTTGTGAAGTTAAGGAAATAATAAAGGCTTTTTTAAATCGGCAAAGATAGTGAGAAAGATTCTTGCAAAGAAAAATAATGCAATTTGGTTTTCTAACTCTTTAGTCTGTGGTTATTCAATTTGGTTTTCTAACACTATAATCTTTAGTTATCTTGTATCAACCCTACCATATCGGGCATGGATTTAGTGCTCCACGAAAATAGATTCTAGTTTCATTTGATGGGTTACACACTTGAATGTGGAAGGGATAATTCGAAAACGTTCCGATCGCGGCGCGGGCGACACTATTTCAACTTGTCAGATTTCCATTTGGATTTGATTCGTGATTAGAATATAGCTACCCCTATTCTCTTAGCTTGTTTTTGACTTGTTATATTGATTTTGAAATACTGAAAAGTTAAATAATATTTTAAATACAATAAACTGTTGAAAAAAAATTTGAATAGGCTAGTTGTAGTTTAATCTTAAATATAGTCAAAAATAAGTACACTTTCGGGAAAAAAATAATTTACTAATAAGATCGTTAGAATGGCATCGACGCCAAAAAGAAGTAAATTCGAGTAACATAATAATATTAGGAAATTATTTAAAAAATTTTAGAATTGTTTTCCATAAATTTTTTGAACAAACAGAACTTTTTGAAAATAAAATTGCAAATGCCACAGCGTTTGAACGGGTCCAGAAATATGTGAATTTTATATATTATTATCTTTGAAAGGTTTACCATTATCAAAATAATTATTTTATAAATGTTTATATTACAGTAAGACCCTTCAAATAGTAATTAAAACAAAAAATAATCAATCAGATTTGACTACTGGCTTTAAAATCTTTAAATACACAGATGAAACGTCTACATACAAACTAATTTATCGTTAAATATGTTATATGAGTACTTGCGGTAAGGTTTAATTACAATATCCAAAATTTATAGCACAAATAGCCGTTAACATTGGTAAAAAGGAAATTACGTTTCCAATAATATACGTTTAAGGCCATACCCAAGGCTGATCAGAGGGGGTGAGGGGCGGTAAGTAAGCACCGCCTTAAAGCAGACACGATAAGGTTACTTTTCGAATTTTCTATAATTTGTGTTTTTGCTAGCGAGTTTTCGTCAGGCTCTTAGGGTAATTATTTTAGAGGTTTTCTTTTAATTTTGATAAAACACTAAACATATTTTAAAAAATAAGCCGGTATCGTTGTAAATAAATGTATCCTTTATTTGATTCTTTAAAAAAATCTATTGTTATCGCTTAAATTACGGTAATTTTCGACGATAAAGGAAAAAAAATACAGGATTATGTATTATTATTTTTATCTAGTTTTATTAATTTTATTTGTAATTTGATTCGGTATAATTCTAGTTTAGTATTTTTTCTTTACGGGATATTTTTCCTGCTTCAGTACTTTTAACCTATGGTTCACACTTGACGTTGAAACACAGTACGTTTTCAGAAAATCCTGATTGGGTATAGCCTTAAGTGCGCCACCTACCGGCAGGCGGTGGAAGCGTAATTAAAATCTGATTTTACGATGTGCTACTTATAGAATTGTTTAATTAATAAGCACAATTTGGTATAATTTACGTTTGAGCAATTTTAACTTTATGATGATTGTTCCACAATCATCATAAAGTTAAAATTGCTCAAATATCATAAAGGATTTGTACGCTTTGGTTAATTAGTTTAATAAATGTTTATTTTTGAGGTTAATACTCAATAAATCCGTGGCTTAAGTCGATTTTATGGTTCTATACTTACAATAAAAAGGAACACCTTTTAAACAGGATCTCTTCTGTGTCTGTCTATCTGTCCGTCTGTCAAACTATCGAGCACTAGGTCAACCATTTACCACCGCTAGCACCGATACAAACATTTTAAAATTATTAAAAGTGGGTTTTTGCGTTGGGTGGGCCACATCTGCCGAATATACACAGAAAGATGGACTCAAAATCTAACTCACTGTTATAGAGAACGAGATGGTCTGATGATTTGAAGGGATTCGATAAGAACTGGAAGGAAAAGACGAAGGACAGAGATGAGTGGAGAGAACTAGGGGAGGCTTTTGCCCAGCAGTGGGACATAAATAGCTTTAAAAAAAATATTTTTATTTTACTTATTATTGTAATTTCTGTCAATGTCAGCTGTCAAAAAGTAACATCACGATGCAAACTTAACTTTTTATTACTGTTGTCTATTGTCTATTATTGATACCTAATTTTAGTTTTATTTAGTTTATTTATTTTAGGTTAGTTTAGTTTATAACCTTTTTGAATAATTATTTTATTTTTATAATTAGTTTTGAGATATCCTTTAAGTTATCTGTCAAAAGGTCAAAACAAATAATTAAAAAAAATAGTCAACTTTTTAATATGCCTGTGTGTAACTTAGCGTTACATAAATAATTTCCATGCATGCTATAGGTAAGTGTTGGATGATGGCCTAATTGCTATTACTAGAACCAGGGTGGTTTTGGCACGCAAATACTTTCGGCGCCAAAAGTGTTCTACTCGGAATTGGATGAAATCGTTCGTGAAAACTATTTTTTTATCGCGTTTTCATTCACTAGAGTACTTCCAAGAATAAATCATGATATATTACACTGACATTTTAATTTTACATAACATATTTAGATACTGACTGTACTAAGACTTGAAGTAATGGATTATTAAGGAGTTTTTAATAGGTTACAAAAAATTGTTTACTGTACGTACAATCGACTTTAAAAACATTAATAAAATAAAACAATTGAAGGTTTTAAATCATAAGGATCGTTAGTCAATTCTATTTTTATGGTAAAAAATATATGTTGTACCAATTTATTTCATCTCAAAATGATATAGGAACACAATTGTAATATCATAACAAATTTATATAATCATGTTTGAGTATTATGTTCGGCTGAAACAATCAGCTTGTCAGCAAAAATGTGTAAAATCTTATAGGAAGCAATAAAATTTTAATGTTGTTATTATACATATTTGATATTGCTTGTTTCTGGGCATACAATGGACGGACATGCAACCGTTATTTATTTAGTTGACGGAACAGCCGGACGGAATTTAATTCCACTTAGTGCACCTGTTAATTTACATGATTGCATAAAGCTTACTCGGAAGACTGCACTCGCATATTTAAATTCAGATCGCACGTTCAAATTTACGAATTCTTTCCCATTTTATACGATCTGCTAGCTGATATTCCGCGGATGTTGAAGCACCTTAGTGGTTAATTTAAAATAGCCTATAAAAAAATAAAAAATAAATGTTGACCTCTAATGTGTTGTTTGACCTCGGGGTTTTAACTATGCATTTGCACCAAATTTTATTAAAATCGGATCAGCGGTTAGACGTGAAAGCATAACAGACAGATTTTCACATTTATGATTATAGCATGGAAGTATGGATTTAGGTGTTGTGGGAATGCCATACCTTGAAAATTTACTTCATTAATTCTAGGTAGGTATATTGGAAACCAGCTTTTTTCAGCTGCTTTGCTTTCTTGTATATCGTTTTTTACCCGTTCCTCTCTCTTAGCAATGTAATTTTCAAACTTCCTTTCTTAGTACTTATTAATCCTAACTAATATTATAACTGCAAAAGTGAGTTTGTTTGTTACCTCTTCATGCTTACCTAATGAACTAATCTTCCCGAAATTTCGCATACACTTAGTTCGAAATACTGAGAAGGACATAGGGTACCTTTCATCCCGAGAAAAAGCACTCTTCCCGTGATAAAGTTACGCGGGCAAAGCCGCGGGCAAAAGCTAGTGCTATATAGAGAAACAGTCTGCGAAATTTCAAGTTTATACGTTCAGCGGTTTCGGCTCTGCGTTTATATATCTCCAATCAATCAGCACCCTCTGTTAAAAAAGTAAAAAAATATATATATATATTTTCCATTAACAAATTCAGATCTTATAACTAGGTGTTAGAGTCTCCTTTTAGGCTATCAAAGATGCCTGTGCCAGGCGGCTCCGCTCTTCGTATACCGTGCCTGATTGAGAATCTTTAATAAGGAGTTACATTATAAGTTTTTATAAGTTTTCTTTTAGATTAAAAGAATGATAAGTCTAATGCTGGGCAAATTTATTATTATTTCTATAGTTTCCAGAATTTTACTGGGTAGGTACTTATATTTAAGTAGTATAAATGAACACCCGTTTTAACTTTAATTTAACTGAAAATAAAAACTAGGTACCTAATTAACAAACGACATTGAAGTACTTTGAAGGTGAACGAAAACAAAGGATACGTATTTATTTCAACACCACTGAGCTGTATTTTTAACTAAATAACAGGGTATGACCTTTAGGTAACGTTGACTCCAATTTAGAAGTTTATTTAGGAGACCGTAAAAAAAGATACTGGTACCTAATTAAATTACCACCAATTAGCAACGAAAGACAATGACGTCACTTTGTTTTTAACGCCCCAATTACGCTTAACAAAAATGTCCTATTAATAACTATAAAAGTAAATGAAAAATGCTTTTGCAAACACCATATTAAGAAGATGAATTAAGAAATTAGAATTTTTGGTTAAAAGGTTATATATAAATAACATAAGACATTTCTAAGAGGGTGAAAGAGGTTACAAACGACATTCACGGGCAAAGACCCGGTCTAAAGCTAGACTATATTATAAAAGAACAATGTCAGGATTGAAAGAAGGATCAAAGTTATATTTATTCGATTAGGCCATTTTTAACACTTTTGGATCATCAAAAGTCGTTTATTTTATGAATTTGGACAAAATATGCCAAAAGAAAAGTAAAATTATCTCGGTATACAAATATAAAAAACATACATACATCGAATCGAAACATATAACCTCCTCCTTTTTTACTCAAAAGAAAAAAAAAGAAAAGGAAATAGTAGTAGTAGTAATATAATAATGCACATAGGTATTTCTGAAGCTATTTTCAAACTATTGTAATTTTAAACTAACAAGGGGCTATGTTTCAAGGAGTCTAGTCTGAACTTAGTTCGCTAGTTAGACCATATTATACGCTAAGTGCCCCTAACTTTCAGTTTGTCTCAGTGCTTGTCTAGGCTACTGATAAGTTAATAGCCTTCTAGTAAATTGATATGGTGATAGAAGCACGTCGAGACGTAATATCATATACATAGATCTTGATCTTAAAGCTGTAATACATACATACATACATAGAATCACGTCTTTATCCCTTACGGGGTAGACAGAGCCAAGAGTCGTAAGACTCGAATGCCACGCTTAGCTGAATAGTGGGCTTTCTGATGGAATGGAGATTCAGGTATAATGACAGGTTGCTAGCCTATCGCCTATGAGTGGAGGAATCCCAAGTTTAAAGCCCTTTCCCTCGATTGACTTTTACAATCTGCGCGGGAAGAGAAGCAGCTGGCACTTTCTATGTAGAGCTGTAGTTATATCAGTATCCTAATCCTAACTATCCTAACTATATCCATACTAATATTATAAATGCGAAAGTTTGGATGTGAGTTTGTGAGTTTGTGAATTTGTGAGTTTGTGAGTTTGTGAGGATGTTTGTTACTCAATCACGCAAAATCTACTGGACGGATTTCGATGAAATTTGGTACAGAGGTAGATAATGATCTGGAATAGCACATAGGCTACTTATTATCCCGGGAAAAAGCACTGTTCCCGTGGGAAATTCACGCGGGCGAAGCCGCGAGCAAAAGCTAGTATTATTATAAATGCGAAAGTGAGTTTGCTTGTTGGTTTGTTTGTTACCTCTTCACGCTTTATCTACCGAACCAATCTTCCCGAAATTTCGCATACACATAGCTGGAAGTACGGAGAAGGACATAGGGTACCTTTCATCCCGGGAAAAAGCACAGTTCCCGTGGGAAATTCACGCGGGCAAAGCCGCGGGCGAAAGCTAGTAGTCTATATAGTCTTCTGACAAACATATGAGCATGAAGTGTATCCTTTAATACACCAACTAAATTGAGGGGTCTCAATATGTCCAATAGAAGCTTTTGTTTTTGTCTGTCTATCTGTAAATGAATAACATACTGACCACGATCACAGAATTAATATAAGTTGCCACGATCATCAGCAATGAAGAATATAATCACAAGACCCATAGGGTCCATATTTTATCATCATAACGTAAATTGCAGCATGATACTAAAAATATCTATCACATAAAATGTTCCTTGCAGTATTGCAAGTGCTAGGAAATATCATCTATTCGCTACATGGGAATTTCATACAAAATTCAGCGTCTCAAAGCATCGCAGTGCAGGGGTGCTATTCTTTAAACATATGACCCAACGAAAACCGAATGATATTTATTTCGACGTACTGCTTTTTCTTTTTTCGAGTGTGTTACACCCACAGAAATTTTAATAATGTTTCGATTTCTGTAGCTGACATTGATGTCATTTTTCCAATTTTTTTCATTCATCAATTCATTTTTTTTTATCTGCTAAAGATGTCTGATAAATTAACTCTTTGGCCGACGGACACTCCACGAGGCACAAAAGTTTTATTGTTATAAATGCTATAAAAGCCTTGCGCCCAAAAAAGTGCTAATGTATCTGGCAATAGCAAACTTATAGCTAGTTCGTATGTTTCCTTACGATGTTTTTTTTTGGTGGAAATCGCTAGTCTCTGCCTACCCCCATGGGAAAAAGGCGTGATACTATGTATGTATGTATGATTTTCTTTGCCAGGCAAGTGGTCGATAAAAATGACCGTACTTGTCTCAGACTGGTTATGACCAGTCTGAGACAAGTACGGTCATTCTTTCTCATTCTGATGGAATGGAGATTCAGGTATAGTGACAGTTTGCTAGCCCATCGCCTATGAGTCGAGGAATCCCCAGTTTAAAGCCCTTTCCCTCGATTGACTTTTACAATCTGCGCGGGAAGAGAAGCAGCTGGCACATTATATGTACAGCTATAGTTATATCAGTATAGTCTATATAGTCTTCTGAGGACAAACATAGTTTGTTTAGTTACTTTTTTAGTTTAGTTACTTTTTATGGTGGCTACGCGACCTCACGCGGTAACTAGATGGTGCGGGTGGTGAGACGAATGAAAGTCACTCGACATTTTTCGGTGAGTCATACATTTCAAAGATCGGAGCCCCTTGCAGCCGAAGTTTCTGTCGAACTAGACTGATCTCGGCGAAGTATCTATGTATTCAGTGGGATTAGTATCGTGCCTGAACTGAATAATAATTTTAGATCTAGGATGTCTTTTCGTTTTTAAGGAGTATGATAACTTACTTGAATTTATCGTGATATAAAAACAAAATAGTACTTTTATTAGACCTTAAGAACCCATAACAAATGGCTATCTTTTTTTTCGTAGCTCGATCACTAAATGAAGAATTTTGGACTTTCGAATTTATACAATATCTATAGGACAAGTATAAAATACGGTATAACTGATCGGCAGTATTATTATAATCCTGTCTCTTTCTACCCCCACGTGAAAAAGGCGTACCTAATTATAGTATGTATGTAGTATTACGGTACCTTACAGTAAACGGTTACCATAACGCAGATACACACAACACGGTAGATTATTTATGTCAATTAGATGGCATGACTAATGCCTGTTGTACATAAAAATACCGGATAGTTCCTCCCGCGTGCAGTAGCGGCGCATTTGCATACGAATGCGTCGGACACGCACGGTGCACCCATGGTAAAGGCAAACATCCACCGCGAACTATAATAACAGTTTATTCTATCTATGTTTATATTCCCACCGCACGCACCAAGCGCTTTTCGTTATCATTCCTAATGCGCACAGCGAAGCAGTGGAACTCCCTGCCTGCGTCTGTATTCCCGAGCATATACAACCTGTCTCTTCAAAACCAAACCAGCTCGCTACAGCGTAGACCTCATCTCTGTCCTCGGGCAAGATTGTGCTCAAGAGCAAACCCATCTTTAATTTAAGAAAAAAAGGGATTTTTTTCGTATGATGTGCTTTTATCGCAAGCGGGTAGATATATCAAGATAATTTATTTATTGATATTAAAAAGACACGCACGTTAAATTATAATGACCAGAGTGACAACAACAGTACGAAAAAATACATAAAACATTAAACATGTGTGCCGCAGCGGTAGCAATGGGTTTAGGCTCAGAAATATGTTTGCTCAAAGAACAAACCACTGATTTTCAGCCTCCACCGAGGGGTGGAGGCTGAAGAGTGTATACGGTATAGTGTAGGTAATAGTGTTATACACGGCGTACTCTTGCTACCATCGATCAGTAGCAAGAGTACGCCAAACCTATGGGCGTTGTATGGATATTTTATACCATGTCGATGGTGTTATGGATCGACATATGTGGTGGTGTGTGTGCAATTTATTTAAACTTCGCGGAATTCTGACATGATAGTATGTATTCTAGTAGTTCCTGCCATGTAATTGAACCGGTTTTTATTATAATAAAACATTATGGCACTGTAGGTCCTTCTCTAGTTTTTAAACTTAGATTTAAATTATGCTATTGTAAAATGACTTACATCTTACTTGTTTTTACAGATGCAGCCAATATACATATCTCCTTTCCAGCTTGAGTAGAGATACTTTTAGTACCTAGTGAAATATCTCCAATACACACATCTCTCACCTCAGATTTGATGGAGTTCCGGCCTAATCTACATGACCTGCTGAACACACGACCATAAAATAATACTATGCACCTATTATGATACCATGTTGCAATTTATATGTATTTATACTTTAGTGAATCATCGCTGAAACTTGCCTGGAAAGTATGTAGCGAAAACTGAACTAGTACCATCTTTCTCTTTATCTTTTACTAAAAACGAAAAAGACATTAAAAAAAAATGAATTATTAGGTGCTTCTTAGGTTAGGTACCTACAAAAAGATTAAAAAAGGAATATGAAAATAGTAACCAAACAATGTAAATGTATAAACTACAATGTCACAAAAGTGGTGAGAAAAAAAAGATTATTTAATACAAGAAATTCCAAAAAAAATTTTTTTGCTTTCTATTCTTATAACACAACAGTGAAAACCGCATCAAATTCGGTCTAGTAGTTATTGCGTGTTGCGCGTACAAACATACAGACAGAAAGACACAAATTCTACAAAAAATAATTTTGGCTTCTATTGGCCCTATGAAGACCCCTCATAGCTTTATTTTTACTAAGAAACTTCAATGTACAAACACATACCAGTTACAGTTTATTATATGTATTGTTTGATAACAAAATACATAAGTGGGGATAAAAACTTCTTATTTTTCTTTCAATAGCGACGTGATCTAGCTTAATCGAGATTTATCATGACAAGTAAAGGGCCGGTTATAGTAAAACAGATGTCAGAGACGATCGGATTTGCCTCTGTTTGTTTGTCGATGCAGAGCGATGCAACACGTATGAAATATCCAACGAAAACAGGACTAAGCACGATCTGAACGAAGGGATTCGTTTTCGAATGGAGTTGTTTGTCGCTTATGTTTTATGGTTAACTAGCTTTTGCCTGCGGCTTCGCCCGCGTAAAGAACAGTGCTTTTCCCGGGATGAAAGGTTGCCTATGTCCTTCTCAGTACTTCTAACTATGTGTATGCGAAATGTCAGGAAGATTGGTTCAGTAGATATAAAGCGTGAAGAGGTAACGAACAAATAAACAAACTCACTTTTGCATTTTTAATATTAGCTTCCTAGCTAATTGATAGTTTGTTAGAACAGTATTTAAATAAACTTCCGACAAGAGTTGTCTTAGTAACACGAAACATAAAAAAGGTAATTATTTGAAAATTTTTTGTTAGATTAGACTCGTAAGTTTTTGATAAAATAATCTTCTAATATATTAAAAATGCGAAAGTTAGATAGAGTATGTGAGTAAGTTTGGATGTTTATTACAAACTTAATGACGTAAAATCTACTGGAGGGATGTCAAAGAAACTTGGTCTAAGGGTAGAATATAATCTGAAATAGCACTTGGGACTTTTTACACGACTGACCAAAAAAGGAGTGTTATGTTTTCAGTATGTAAGTTTCTTTATTCACCATAAGTTCTGAACAGCTTAACAGATTTTGGTGTGAGAGGTATTTTTGGATTGTACTAGACACATAGATATAGGCTATGTGAGTTGTCAGTCGTGTTTTTTATTTTTATAATTAGCTTGTATCTCGAAATTTATACGGAAGTAGAGCCGTATTGTCAAACAATGTGATAAAATTGGCAACAACCTCAAACTAATTGCTCATTTAATAGTTGGATTAAGTACACGAATAAACTAATTAGTACATATATTTTTAATCCCTAATTAGCCAGCTTCTGCGGGCTTACAAAGCTGAGCTTGCGGAGCTTTGTCAAAGAGCTTCTAATTAAAATTGTTTGTTCCTCGTCGACCAACCTTGACTATGGAAGTAATACTATTTGTCTTAAGTATTCCAACTAGCAACAGAGGAAAAATATTGTTTTGTAATTTTGTTGCTGGTTATTTTTATTGCTGTCATATATGTACTCGTATATGCCTAAGAGCTGTGGGTTTTGTGATGATAAACAAATAAATTCCACCAAAAACACTTTCATATAAAGTGTTGCCAAGAGGAGACCTGTACATGGCTTGTATGCATATGCATCTACTGTATATGGCTCGCACTGTCAACAATTAATTAGATCTCATGTAATGAGTGAATGAGTGAATTTTTATGAAATATATATAGAAGACATATATGTAGAGCCAAGCTTCTAAGTCTACTACCCTAACTCTACGAGCCTTAACTTCACAAAATGTGGCTTGGCCGTTCACACCGTCACATGGTGTAGTGTATCCATGTTTATTTTTACTTTTATTCTTGTCTATTTTACTTTAATAATTAATTATTTAGCTCAAAATGTTTTTTTTACACTTTCTATCGTAAAATTTCTACGTTGCTAGGGAATATTTCTTTAAACTTACCGCTATATCTTCATTTTTGGTTATTTTATGATATTTTGGTTTTCCCAACATATATTTCGTGTTTATTTCCACTTTTTTATACTTAATTCTTTAAAATGTGTAATTTTTTACTTGTGTTTTCTTCATTGTAAACAACTATGATTGTCAAGCGTTGTCGCATGTCAGATTTTATTTTTCTAAAATTCTATAAATTTCTATGTAAACCTTTTCGTAAATGTTCTAATTTCGTATTTTATTTGAAAATTATGAAGCAATACGAAATTCTAAATCGAGGCCTATATAAAGACACTGAATGTCAGTCCGGGTCAGTCTTCACTTCTCCGAGAAATCGGAGCGCGGAGCGATATAAAGGTCTTGTCCCGGGGCCTGCTGACCCCGGGACCCTGCAAGCCTTCGCGTCATAAATCGTCAATCTAAAATCTCATTGAAGACCTCGTTGCTGTGGACCTGAAGACTCCTCAATTTAAAACCTCATTGAAGACCTCGTTGCTGTGGACCTGAGGACCGAAGCCGGCTCTCATTACCCGTCGGCCGAGAGCATTGGGCTCCCATTACCCGCCCTACTGTGCCTGCTGTACCGTCAGTAGTGGATAAGGCAAGGCCACCTACTCCTGCCTGTCGTGCCTATTGAACCGTCAGTTGCGGATAAGGCAAGGCTCCCTACCGCCTGCCGTGCTGCCCGTGTCCTCGTCCAAATTCTTAACCCTATACCTTCTTTCTTTACCCTGAGAGGGTATTAATTCCCAAAAATACTTTAATGGTTTAGAAAGCATAAATTTGAACGATCCTTTTTTTTTATGCGTCTGCCTTCTAAGAATCATGAGTAAAAAAATTAAGAAGTGTTGTCTTAGAAATGAAACTAATTTATTGACGGACCGAGGTTTCGTAGAACTCTTAAAACTCACATCTGTTAACCACTTGTGACCTTGTGTTATCGGACATAGACGTAAAAACATTGTAAGTTATTACGAAAAATTCCAGAATTTTTCAACGAGGATAAAGCTATTCTCTGTTCCTTTTACACATTGCTAAAACAAATATGTTTTGTTTCATGGTTATGAGAGATACGCCCCGGATGACTGCAGAGCCAATGAGAAAGACAGAGCAGGGACGCACACGCATCATCGAGGGTTGATCGCGGGGATGAAAAATGATGCGGAGAGAGGAGAGGCATTTCGTGGAGGATTCATCGTATCGCAGTGTGTTCGTTTAGACGTGTTTGCAGTGAGACGTAATAATTACTTTTTGTGGGAGATTTAAATATTTTGCTTTTGTTGGGTCGATATATGCTTAGAATTGAATTGGGGTAGGAGTGTGCTGTATATTGGCAAGTCCTAGAAAATAAGTTTTCAGTTTTGTCAAGGTTTGGCTGTAAATATAAAAAGAAAATAAGTAAATTACAAACCTTTACGAAACACTTAATTTTACCGAACTAAAACTGATCTTGAAGGCTTTGCCTGATTCATGTAAATAATATTCTCAGTTTTAGTTCCATTTTCCCTTTTATTGTTTTGATTTCCTGAAAGCTTTTAAGCTAATTAAAGTATAACTAAAAATATGTGTCTGGTAGGGACTGAATATTCATTCTGAATATTCGGCAGCCCGAGGTCTAAGGGTCCTATTTTCAATAGAAATTCGACATTTGCACGCAATCTTAAATTCGGATATCTAATGAAATATAGAGTGGAGGGGACACAATTAAAACCATAATAATGCTGTGATTTTATTTCAGCTAGAATTAAGATTGTCTGTGTGCATATTTATTGTTTAAGATCTGTTTAGTATTTTCTTTAATTGTGTGTGAGAATCAGAATATAAACACCATTTATTTATCTTGAGTCTTTTAAATCACCATCCCTCTAATTAGGACATTTTTACTATTTAATTGATCACTTAACATTTTCTTTCATATTATAAATGCTATCATCATCCTAAGTCATAAGGTATGAAATAGTTTCTAATTAGTTCAAAATAGGCTAAGACCCTGATAATTATTAAACTAATATCCTAAATTAAACTCTTTGCTATTACTCAAATTTAATTGTTTTTACTTGTCCATTCAGGACTTAAAGAAATATAATATTAAATCTATTTCTCAGGGCAGAGTTCTACACCGAAAAGGTGAGGATTCTACAAAGAATTTATTTAATTTGCCAATAACATCAATATTTGTATACGGCTCAAACAAAAGAATAATAAAGGTATCAGCCCAAAAGACTAGCTAGCAACCGCTCCATACAATGGAACGTATATACAATTATTGAATACCAACGGTGCGCACCTTCTAATTTCTGATAATACAAAAAAAATAATAATTATAATAAAGTTGGTATTCAGAGATTATATTATCTCAAAGATCACATATGAATGGGCGGGGCACTATCTGCAGATAAGTGGCCCCATATCATACCTGTTACTCTATCGAGTACAATTTATATGGTCTGAAAACAGTACCAATCAATAGGCTTACAAGCCTTTATTTGAACCTGATTCATTGACAATCCTAACTTCATTATTAGTTCACAATATTACTATTTATCAGATTATTGAGATATTTAAATGTATGAGCAACAGACGTGTCAATCAAAGATAGTCTATTGTCATACGATAAAGGCTGTGTCAATTAATCAGTTGTTCTAGAGCAATATATGAGCATTTATGTTATTGAAGAGGGCTTTGATGTAATTATTTCGTAACGTCTCCAGTACGGGGTTTGGCCAAGCCCCAGGAACACGAGGCGACGTGTTCAAACACCCTAGCTTTGCGAGAAAATATTATCATACCTATTTGGCAAAATAGCATTTTTTTAGAAAATTAAATACGGACCCCAGGGGTAACCGTTACACGTGGTGACGTGGCCCAGGATTCAGTATCTGCTACTTCTTTGAATTAGCAACTGGATAAAATTATTTGGTTTACTACTTAGATTTTATATTATAAAAAAAAAAAAAAACACAACGTAGATATTTTTATTTTCAAATTATTAGTCAGACGATCACAACAGATGAATAATACTCAGATTAATCAAACGTATTAACTGAGCTTAAGCTTAATATATTAATAAATTTATTGATGATAAATATATTTTCCTTATTAGTAGGAAATAGATATAATTTGATTTATATATTACAGTATTCTAACAATTTGAATTCAACAGAATACAAGTAAAGTCCTAATAAACTAGGAGGGATCTTAGTCTTCAATATTAGAATAAATTATAATTGGTGTTTTTATTTGCATTCTCATACAAATACGTCAACATGTCCCAAAACACAAGATCACGAGGTCGTAAACGGCGCAGTAATGAAAATTTAACAAATCAAGGTCAACCACAAGATGTAGATTTACAGAATTCTATTGTTGATACGATTAAGCAGGTATTCCGCGAAAATCTAGATGACTTTGCTAGAATTTTATTAGCTGAGACAAATAGGCAACGTTCCTTAAGTAATTCACCTTTATTAGCAGATAACGGGTTAGGCCAAAGTGATTCAGTAGGGCGAACCACTCCAGACACTGGTAGTTTAGGTAATGGAAGCGTAATCGGCGGAAATATCTTTGTTCTCAAGTCTGAGGTAGAGAAGCCTATTTTCAGGTGCAATAATGGTGCTAGTGCAAACCCTATGCAGTTCCTATGTAAGTTGAAGAAGTACATACGAAGTATTTGTGGAGAAGATAGAGCTTGCGATATAGCTTTAGATTGTATTAAAGGGTCTGCATATAATTCCATAGAAATCTATAGCGATAATTGGAATTCATTTGAAGATTTTGAAAAGGACTTTATTAGGATTTTCTGGAGTCAAACACAGCAGGAAGACGAAAAGTTTAGGTTAATGAATACATATTGGGATGAAGAACAAGGTCTTAATATGAGTGAACACTTTTCTCAACAATTAAGTCCCATTAGTTGGTTGGTTTATATAGGGACATAGGTAAGACAATCGACAGCGGAAAGGTTTGTGAGTCATGACGAAGTTATATCTTATCTTAGCCGGTGAAGTTCAGGTAGAGACACGTGTTCGTTTTTAGAAGTTACTTAGGTTAGTTTATACTTAGTTTAGATTTTTTTTTTTACGAATGAAAGACGTTATTACATGAAGGTGAGAAAAAAAAAATGAAAGACGAATATAATGTGGAAAAAAATAAATAAATAAATAAAATTAATTTGATTAAATATAATGATGAGATGAACGAATAACATTGCAAGCGAAATACAAGAATATAAATATTGACGATAAATAAATTGGAATGATCATAAAGTTTTATTATCTTTAGTTTTGATGAGTTATAAGACAGTATTTTCAGATAGCTATTATTTTCGAAAATTTATAGCAAGGAACGGCGAATAAACTAAGCCTTTGTGTCAACTTTTAATAAACAAGACCTATTCCTACAAACAGACAGTAGCGCAGTTTGTATAGCTGGATGTGTGTATCAGTTATCCTATGGTAATTGGGTTTGGTAATAAGTAGACAATATCGGAGCAGAAATTGTGGGCCATTATATTTACAATCTGTCTAAATTCTAAGCGTATGGAGATAGAAAGTCGTAATTGGCACCGATCTTATGAGTCTTATCTTTTAACATTCATGGAAACTTTTCACTTCGAAGGGTACACTATTTTGAACGGTTTGAATATCAGGTACAATACGTAAAAGACAGACAATGCCATATCTGATGTTTTTTCTCGCAACATAAAGGGAGTTAATGTCTTTATTATTTGAAAGGTGGCTTGCCGACAATTACAATTGTTTGAGGCAGTAAAAAGGGCGGTTGTTTAAAAACATTTTTTTTAGAAAATTATGAGAATTGCAGATAGACGATAACAGTCTTCGCTCAATCATAAAATGTTTGCTCGGTCAAGGAGGGACGAATAATAATGAAAACGAAATAAGTTTATAGTTTATTATCGAGTTGGAGCAGTTACGCACAATAATGTTTGTACTTAGTGGACTTAGACGGTTATTCGGTTATGCTTATGTGGTTCATTTAGCACGTTACTATGGATGAAAATTAGATAATTAACGAGAATTTGTAAATAAACGCAGTTAGTTGTATGAGGTACAATAGTTCGTAATTAGTTTAGATATAAGTTGTTTTAGGAAGATATAGGGTTGTCACTGGGTTCGTAGAAAGTGTTAGGTTATTAGACAGTGTTAGGTTAAATGAGTTAGGTGATTAATTAATTAGGTTATCAGCTTTTAATAGGGTTAGGAAGTTAATTCGTGATAGGTTTAATTTAATAGACAGTTTAATTTAATAGTAAACTAGAGAAAAAAAAAGGTAGGTAGGTATATATATATACATATAGGTTACTTTTAAGGTTCTCTATCGTAATTGTTATGTTAAAATAAGGTTCCCAGCTCACATAATATTGGCATTCTATATGAGCCGGAAAAGGAGGGAAATGAGAGGGTATTAATTCCCAAAAATACTTTAATGGTTTAGAAAGCATAAATTTGAACGATCCTTTTTTTTATGCGTCTGCCTTCTAAGAATCATGAGTAAAAAAATCTTAGAAATGAAACTAATTTATTGACGGACCGAGGTTTCGTAGAACTCTTAAAACTCACATCTGTTAACCACTTGTGACCTTGTGTTATCGGACATAGACGTAAAAACATTGTAAGTTATTACGAAAAATTCCAGAATTTTTCAACGAGGATAAAGCTATTCTCTGTTCCTTTTACACATTGCTAAAACAAATATGTTTTGTTTCATGGTTATGAGAGATACGCCCCGGATGACTGCAGAGCCAATGAGAAAGACAGAGCAGGGACGCACACGCATCATCGAGGGTTGATCGCGGGGATGAAAAATGATGCGGAGAGAGGAGAGGCATTTCGTGGAGGATTCATCGTATCGCAGTGTGTTCGTTTAGACGTGTTTGCAGTGAGACGTAATAATTACTTTTTGTGGGAGATTTAAATATTTTGCTTTTGTTGGGTCGATATATGCTTAGAATTGAATTGGGGTAGGAGTGTGCTGTATATTGGCAAGTCCTAGAAAATAAGTTTTCAGTTTTGTCAAGGTTTGGCTGTAAATATAAAAAGAAAATAAGTAAATTACAAACCTTTACGAAACACTTAATTTTACCGAACTAAAACTGATCTTGAAGGCTTTGCCTGATTCATGTAAATAATATTCTCAGTTTTAGTTCCATTTTCCCTTTTATTGTTTTGATTTCCTGAAAGCTTTTAAGCTAATTAAAGTATAACTAAAAATATGTGTCTGGTAGGGACTGAATATTCATTCTGAATATTCGGCAGCCCGAGGTCTAAGGGTCCTATTTTCAATAGAAATTCGACATTTGCACGCAATCTTAAATTCGGATATCTAATGAAATATAGAGTGGAGGGGACACAATTAAAACCATAATAATGCTGTGATTTTATTTCAGCTAGAATTAAGATTGTCTGTGTGCATATTTATTGTTTAAGATCTGTTTAGTATTTTCTTTAATTGTGTGTGAGAATCAGAATATAAACACCATTTATTTATCTTGAGTCTTTTAAATCACCATCCCTCTAATTAGGACATTTTTACTATTTAATTGATCACTTAACATTTTCTTTCATATTATAAATGCTATCATCATCCTAAGTCATAAGGTATGAAATAGTTTCTAATTAGTTCAAAATAGGCTAAGACCCTGATAATTATTAAACTAATATCCTAAATTAAACTCTTTGCTATTACTCAAATTTAATTGTTTTTACTTGTCCATTCAGGACTTAAAGAAATATAATATTAAATCTATTTCTCAGGGCAGAGTTCTACACCGAAAAGGTGAGGATTCTACAAAGAATTTATTTAATTTGCCAATAACATCAATATTTGTATACGGCTCAAACAAAAGAATAATAAAGGTATCAGCCCAAAAGACTAGCTAGCAACCGCTCCATACAATGGAACGTATATACAATTATTGAATACCAACGGTGCGCACCTTCTAATTTCTGATAATACAAAAAAAATAATAATTATAATAAAGTTGGTATTCAGAGATTATATTATCTCAAAGATCACATATGAATGGGCGGGGCACTATCTGCAGATAAGTGGCCCCATATCATACCTGTTACTCTATCGAGTACAATTTATATGGTCTGAAAACAGTACCAATCAATAGGCTTACAAGCCTTTATTTGAACCTGATTCATTGACAATCCTAACTTCATTATTAGTTCACAATATTACTATTTATCAGATTATTGAGATATTTAAATGTATGAGCAACAGACGTGTCAATCAAAGATAGTCTATTGTCATACGATAAAGGCTGTGTCAATTAATCAGTTGTTCTAGAGCAATATATGAGCATTTATGTTATTGAAGAGGGCTTTGATGTAATTATTTCGTAACGTCTCCAGTACGGGGTTTGGCCAAGCCCCAGGAACACGAGGCGACGTGTTCAAACACCCTAGCTTTGCGAGAAAATATTATCATACCTATTTGGCAAAATAGCATTTTTTTAGAAAATTAAATACGGACCCCAGGGGTAACCGTTACAACCCCTATACCCCCTGTGCCGCGTTCGCTTTCCTAGTGTTTTTTTTTACCTCTAGTTATTTTTTTACCTTAACTGTATTTTATATTAAACTGTAAATATATATTACTTCTCTTTTTAAAATCTGTTATTTTATTACATAACAGTTGGCGCCCATCGCATCTTTTGGCTCTGTCTCTCCTCTAAATTCTAAAAAACACACCTACACGTTCTCCTAATTTTGGCTTAGATTCTCGACCTTAAACACTAAATTAACTTCACACTGGTCTCTTTTTCACATTGAACTCATTCATATTAAATATTTATTCAATAAATATTTATTTTATTGACTAACTTGACTTGGACTTAGACTCTATAACTTGACTTTAACTCTTTACTAAACTAAGGTACTATACTTAGGTACTTTACTTTGTACAAGTACTCCTAAACTTCTACTAAAATATCTCGTCCAATTGCATATAGTCTGCTCAATAAAGCCGAGTTAGAATACGAAGTCAAGGTTAGACTGGAGGAACCAGCTGATAAGCTCCCTCAATTAAAAAAACAAGTCGTTTCGCTTACGCAATCTATATTGAGCGATGACATTATAGATTCTCCTTTGACTTCGTATGGAAAGATGTTCCTCTTCCTGGTGATAGAGAAAATCTGATTAAAAGTAATCATGGTTTGCCTGGTGAACCTCACCTTGGAATTTTTAAAACCTATAAAAACTTTCTCTTTTATATTATTGGACAGGAATGTTCAAAGACATTGCTCAATTAATAAGTGAATATGAGTCTTGTCTTGCTTATAAGCATCCTAATCATTCACCTTATGGTCCCATGGGTAAACCTAAAGTTTGCTCAAGACCCTTCCAATGTATTTCTCTTGATTTAATGGGTCCTCTTCCCATGACAAGAAAACGCAATCAACACATCCTAGTTGTGAATTGTTGTTTTTCTAAATATACTTTAATCTTTCCCCTTAAACGTGCTATCGCTAAAGATATTATCGAATGCCTAGAAAACTTTGTATTTCTTATACATGGTGTACCTTAAACTATTATTATGGACAATGGTTCTCAATTTCAATCTAGAGAATTCAAAAAACTTCTGGATAACTATAAAATACCTTTTATCTTTTATTCACCTCATTATTGCCCGCAAGTCAATCCCACTGAAAGGTATAACAGAACTATTGTTACGGCTTTAGCGTCTCTTGTAGGTGATGATCATAGATCCTGGGATATTTTTCTTCCAAAAATCCAATATGCTATGAACAGTACAGTTAATGCAGTTACGGGTTATTCCCCAGCATTTCTAGTTTTTGGCAGGGAAACTATCAGCTGCGGTTCTGTTTATACTCCTACGAATAACCTTGACGAATTTACTTTCTTACCTCGTGATATTTATGCTACTAATATAGGATTACTTGCGACAATTTTTGACAAAGTACAAGTAGCTCTATTTGACTCCCATACTAAAAATAGTGTTCGATATAATTTACGTCATACTATAAAAGAATTTAATGTCGACGATTATGTTTGGCGTAAGAACTATGTGCTCAGTAATGCCGGTTCTTACTTTAGTGCCAAATTAGCACCTAAATTCGTTCGGTGTAAAGTTATACAAAAACTCTCTCCACTGGTATATATCCTTGAGGACGCTAGCGGTTCTCGTGCAAAATGGCACATTAAGGATATCAAGACTTAGAATTTATTTTAATTTTACTTTTACTTGACTAATGTATATACTTTATTTTTGTTTGTTCCCATCTTCAACTACTAGTTACATTTTTGGCATTTTCTCATTTCCTATAATTTTCATTGTTATCATCGGCTCTTAAGCCTCTAAAGAACTAAACTAAAAATGTTCTTCTACATCTCTCTACACAATCTTGTGTTGAGTCTTTACCTTGCATTACTATTGTGCACTACTCTCTTTACGCAAGTTGCTTTGCGTACTTATTTATCTATTTCTTCCTTTGAGTGGTTGACAACTCGTAAAATAAGCCCTTGTTATACATAAGAAATACTACTATACTTACATACATTCATTATTTCCTGTATATATTTTCATAATATCTTTATTACATTACTTTCTTTCTAATGAGCGGCTGACTACTCATAAAATAAGCCTTCAGTCATATCATATTCATATATCATTCATCATCAATGGGATTTCAGCGTGAGCGGATTACAACTCCTTAAATAAGCCAACTGTTACGTAGTACTACTAGGCAGGTACTTATCTTGGAGTAGGAGCCATTGACTGTGAGCCCTACCCCTAAGTTTGATCGATTTTAGTATGAAAGGTTTACATCTCCTGCCTGTCGTGCCTATTGAACCGTCAGTTGCGGATAAGGCAAGGCTCCCTACCGCCTGCCGTGCTGCCCGTGTCCTCGTCCAAATTCTTAACCCTATACCTTCTTTCTTTACCCCTATACCCCCTGTGCCGCGTTCGCTTTCCTAGTGTTTTTTTTTACCTCTAGTTATTTTTTTACCTTAACTGTATTTTCAACCGACTTCCCAAAAAAGGAGGAGGTTATATGTTTCGATGTATGTATGTTTTTTTTTTATGTATGTTCGCCGATTTCTCCGCCAATTGTGGACTGATTTCCAAAATTGTTGTTTTATTCGTAATGGTGTATTCCCAAGTTGGTCCCATTTTAACCACGTCAGAATCTATTCGGTAATTTTAAAGATACCTAACAAAATATAAAAATACCAACATTGCATTATAGAGCAAAAGCCCGCGACAGCATGCCCTTCCTTATTTTATTAAAACTCAATATTTTCTGTGTACGTCCCCAACATAGAAATAGGGATTAGCGACTATAAAAGTTGGATCATGATTACTTAGGCAGATTATTTGTAGCAATAACATTTAAAGTGGTAGCTCAATTCCTCATAGTAAAGTTTTTAAAGATTTTATTCCTAATAATATTAGGAATCACGCCATCCATTACCAGGCAATTGGTGCAGATATAAACCACTGATACCAACATTGCATTATAGAGCAAAAGCCCGCGACAGCATGCCCTTCCTTATTTTATTAAAACTCAATATTTTCTGTGTACGTCCCCAACATAGAAATAGGGATTAGCGACTATAAAAGTTGGATCATGATTACTTAGGCAGATTATTTGTAGCAATAACATTTAAAGTGGTAGCTCAATTCCTCATAGTAAAGTTTTTAAAGATTTTATTCCTAATAATATTAGGAATCACGCCATCCATTACCAGGCAATTGGTGCAGATATAAACCACTGCTAGATATTGTAACTTTACTAAATTATAGTATATTTGTTTTATTATAAAAACTGAATTTAATGTTACTTTGGGAGGCCCCAAGGGTGCTTTTTATACCTATAAAAATCATCCTTGCTATAAAATATTACCTGCATAAGCAACTAAGATCCAAATTTCATACCTAGTCGATAATATTTTTTACCCGTATATACCACGCAGAAAAATATTCAGCAATTTGAAAATAAGGAAGGTTTGGTCATCACAGGCTCTCGGTCTATTTATGTGCCAAAAATAATAGACAATTTGACATGTTCTGACATTTCAAATCAAACTGACATAAAAAAGTTTCAAATTCTTAATTCTTTATTTTCGGCCAGTGAAAGAAAAGTTTTAGTTTTTATTAAAGAAAATAGGTGTAGAAGCACTAAAAATGATAAAATAAAACTTTTTTCCAAAAAAAATGAACCGACTTCCATCATAAAACTTAAAATCATGAAATAACAATAAAGAAAAATGTATTAGCATACTACCTACTGAATGAGGTGAAGTCGGTGCCAAGTTAAAATTGTGTGGTGCTAAATTAACATTAGAATCATGTATAAAAATGCCTAGCTGAGCAATTACATAACATTCTTACTCCTGCACTTGGCACCGACTTCACCTCATTCAGTAGGTAGTATGCTAATACATTTTTCTTTATTGTTATTTCATGATTTTAAGTTTTATGATGGAAGTCGGTTCATTTTTTTTGGAAAAAAGTTTTTATATTAAACTGTAAATATATATTACTTCTCATTTTAAAATCTGTTATTTTATTACATAACAATGGGCGTATGGGTTCATTACTTTTCTGTTATACATAAGTTCTTGTAGTAACAAAACGGCCACAGCTCCTTTGGCATATTGCCTCTGAAACTATCACATAAGATGTTAAGGAGATAATGTCCTACTTATATAATTACCTGTGAATTTGGATGTTTGACACTCAAAATCTATTTGACGATTTTCGATGAAATTTTTACATGGATAGAAAAAACCGGGAATACCACATTGGGTTCTTTTCATCCCGACATAAATACGGGAGCGAGGCCGCGGAGCTCGGCTAATAAATCCTACTAATATTATAAATGCAAAAGTTTAGATGTGAGTTTGTGAGGATGTTTGTTACTCAATCACGCAAAATCTACTCGACGGATTTCGATGAAATTTCATATACTAGTAGAAAAATACCGGGAATAGCACATAGGGTACTTTTTATCCCGAAATTCCCACGGGAGCGAAGCCCCGGGGCGTGGCTAGTAGATAAGATAAATCCTCAACTGGCTGGTCAAAGACATCTAGTGCCATAAACTGGTGGCTTGATCACCGCAATCATCCGTATTTAAAATACATTGTAGTTTGTTACCCGGCTTTTATCACGACCGTAGTGTAGTGTCGTAGTTTCAGCTGTAATGTAATCATAATAAAGTAGATAAAAGAGTTTGTGTTATTTTCTTCTTTGAAGAAACCGAAACTCTTGATTTATTCAATACTTTTTCGATACAATACAATACAAGAATACTTTATTTGCACACAACACAAGTAATTACTATAATACATGTCTGAAATAATTTGACATTTTGTTTTATATGTAGTTAATTGTTTTTTATAGTTTAATTATAAAGAAAATAATCTATGTATAAATAAAACTAAAAAAAGAAAAATAGCTGCACTTATTTGAAGCTAAAAATAAAACAAACCTTATGAGGAAAACTAGATCTATACTAAAATAGAAAATGTCCCGCAAATCATTGCCATACGGAAGCGAACCCTATTCGTCGTAAAGCAGGCTTATATTTCTTTCATATAATTTTGAATTCATTCCTTGTAACAACTTAATTTGCTAAGATAACACGTGACTGCCTGAAGACTGTATTTTTGATAATATAATGCGTACATCAAGAAGTATTCGTAACTTTAATAAGGGTAGCAACCCTGGTGTTTTATCTCCTAAACGAGGGGCCATCTTATCTTTACTGTTATGTGCGTTACTTTGTTGCTAACTGCTCCTCTCATTACTCAGTTTTATATTCCATTGATGTAGGCACGAGGTAATCCATATATATATAATTCAAAGGTGACTGACTGACTGACTGACATAGTGATCTATCAATGCACAGCCCAAACCACTGGACGGATTGGGCTGAAATTTGGCATGCAGGTAGATGACGCTAAGAAAGGATTAACGCGAGCGAAGCCGTGGGCGCCAGCTAGTATATTATAGTCTGCTAATGTTATTAGTTGTTACAACAACAGTTAAAAAACAATAAGGCACCGGGTGATGATGGAATCACGGCTGAGCTTCTGAAAGCAGGTGGAACACCGGTATTAAAAGCTCTTCAGAAGCTATTCGATTCCGTCATACTCGAGGGACAAACGCCTACGGCATGGCACAGAAGTGTGGTGGTACTTTTCTTCAAAAAAGGCGACAAAACCTTATTGAAGAATTATAGGCCTATCTCACTTCTGAGCCATGTCTACAAACTGTTTTCGAGAGTCATTACGAATCGTCTCGCTCGCAGGTTCGACGACTTCCAGCCTCCCGAACAAGCCGGTTTCCGAAAAGGCTTTAGTACCGTAGACCACTTACATACGCTGCGGCAGATTATACAGAAGACTGAGGAGTATAATCAGCCCTTATGCTTGGCGTTTGTGGACTACGAGAAAGCCTTCGATTCGATCGAGACCTGGGCTGTGCTACAGTCTCTCCAACGGTGCCAAATTGACTATCGATACATCGAAGCGCTGAAGTGTTTGTACGAAAACGCCACCATGTCGGTCCGTCTCCAGGATCAAGGCTCGAAACCTATCCAGTTGAAGCGAGGGGTGAGACAGGGAGACGTTATATCTCCGAAACTGTTCACCGCCGCCCTGGAAGATGTCTTCAAGCTTCTGGACTGGAGCGGACTCGGTATCAATATCAACGGCGAGTACCTCACTCACCTTCGATTCGCTGACGATATCGTAGTCATGGCTGAGACCTTGGAAGACCTAGGCACAATGCTCGATGGCCTCTGTAGAGCCTCTCAACAAGTGGGTCTAAAAATGAACATGGATAAGACGAAAATCATGTCTAATATCCGTGTCGCACCCACTCCTCTAAAGGTTGGAGACTCTACACTCGAAGTTGTTGACAATTACGTATACCTGGGACAAACAGTTCAGTTAGGTAAGTCCAACTTCGAGAAAGAGGTCAACCGTCGAATCCAACTCGGCTGGGCAGCGTTCGGGAAGCTTCGCGATATCTTCTCGTCCAAAATACCGCAGTGTCTCAAGACTAAGGTCTTTGACCAGTGTGTGTTGCCAGTGATGACATACGGAACACAGACGTGGTCGCTTACTATGGGCCTCATAAGAAGGCTCAAGGTCACCCAAAGGGCGATGGAGCGCGCTATGCTCGGTGTTTCCCTGCGTGATCGAATCAGAAATGAGGAGATCCGTAGGAGAACTAAAGTAACCGATATAGCCCGCAGAATCGCCAAACTTAAGTGGCAGTGGGCGGGGCACATAGCTCGCAGAACAGATAGCCGTTGGGGCAGAAAAGTTCTCGAGTGGCGACCACGAACCGGAAAACGTAGTGTTGGCAGGCCTCCCACTCGGTGGACCGACGACCTGGTGAAGGTCGCGGGTTGCGCATGGATGCGGGCAGCGCAGGACCGGTCGTTGTGGAAATCCTTGGGGGAGGCCTTTGTCCAGCAGTGGACGTCTTTCGGCTGAGAGAAGAAGAAGAAGAAGAATGTTATTACATGATTCTTTCTTCGACCACCACCGCTTCAATGATTGTTAGACATCATGATTGTATTATGTTCAGTAAGCAACAGTTTTCAAAGGCCGCCCGGTGCCCAATAAAAAATCATGATTCTTCAAATACTTCTCGCATTATTATCATTCTCTTTATTATTCTTCGAGCAACAAGGACTTCCACGCGAGGTTCGCACATCAAATATTCAAGCAATACGTGGAATTTTACTCACACAGAGTAACTCTCTAAATTATACTGTAAAAGTTTGATTTCTTTGAAAATTATTCGTCTTTTTTCGCTTGCCGGGTTATTTCTGTGTCCCCTTTATTACAGGGTTGTCCCTAGTAGGAGGCGAACCCTTACTATTTACTGATTCAAAAAGATCACGTACACCATTATTACAGTCGATACAACTCGATCACTGTATTACAATCGATCACTGACGCATTAATCAATTCTTATCATAGGCATAGAAAAAAAAATCATTCTTAAAAAATAAATAAATAAATAATATCTTGTTCTGCTCTGTGTCGCTGTTTGCGTATTTAAAAAAAAATCACATAAGTAGGTACATTTATTTAGTTGCAAGAAAAATTACAAACCAACACAAGAATTTATGAGTAGATAGATACATTCATACAAGCTTTAGTTATATCGTAAAATGTCTTTGATAATGGCTGCAGCTGCAGGAAATACCATAACATCCAGGTAATCTGTTTACCTGGAATCTTATTATTTGTTATCTTATCGACCAAGTAGTTTTGTATTGGGAAACATTGTATTATGTAGTACTAGCTTGCCCGCGGCATTGCCCGCGTGAATTTCCCACAGGGACAGTACTTTTTCCCGGGATGAAAGATACCCTATGTCCTTCTCAGTACTTCTAACTATTTGTATGCGAAATTTCAGAAAGATTGGTTCAGTAGATAAAGCGTGAAGGGGTAACAAACAAACAAACTCACTTTCGCATTTATAATATTAGTTAGGATTATATGGAAATGGCGCCTTAGCAAAATTTTATTAATCTGATGAACATTTTCTGTAGACGTATAAAAATCGAAAATCCGAAACAGTTTGGAACACAAAAAGATTTTTCATCTAAGCGGAACTCACGCGGGCGAAGCCGCGGGCGACAGCTAGTATATAATATTTTCGAATAAATTCTTTATGGTTAGGTAGTTGTACCTAAAAATACAGCAGTTGATTTCGTTTTCTTGACATGTACTTTTTGCATTTTCATGTTTTGTTTGTTTTGAGTTAGCGTCTCTAGTTAATTATAGCCTCAACGAGGCCACTATTCGGTTAAATAAACGTGTCAATTTGTTCTTGAGATTCAGATATTAGATCACCATTTCGTATATGATATATTTTCACGTTGATTTTCACTTTACCAACTTCACTGAATCAGGAAATGCGATCAATAAGGTTGATTGCATTCTCACTATAGAATATTTTATGTGGTCGAGTGGAGTTTTTTAAATATATTTTTTATTATCTATATTATGCTCACAAAAGAAAATGTCAGAAATGTACATTTGACAGTTGTCAATTTGATTGTTTAGTGCTTGAGAAATTTGTGAGCTGGTAGATAAAACTTAGCATTAAGTCCGCCTATTTTTTTATGCAAATATATTTTGTGCAATATATATATATTAAATAAATATTCTTTTTAATGTTTTCTAAGATGTGCAACATTATGAAGAGAGGCTGTTTCACTTTAGATCAAAAAGAGCAGAGCTTTAAAGTCTTAGGCAGCTTAGAGCAACTGAGGCAATTTTTTTTTTTAGTTCAGACAATCTAAAATTAACCCTGATTGTTTGATTTATTTGTTGATTTACTATTTCTTTTATTGATGTCCTGAAAATAAAAACATCTATAGGAGATATTTAGGATTTCATACTACACAATATATTGAACAAATATTTGTCATTAATCAAGATTTAAAAATTCATATTGCGCGTCTAAACATGCAGTTTATCTTGTGGCGTCCGCCATCTACCGAGCGAATGCAGCAACCCAGCGACTCCACAGAATCTCGGCGACAACGGCAAGCAAGCACTAATTCGCAATATCGACGCAAGATGGCAGCACAGTCTACGCGACATTAAATATCGACAGATAATTACAAATAACAATGATTGTACGAATGATCTTCAACCAACAATGACTTCGCAACATCGCAAAAAGACTACAGATCAGACTCCACTCAATCTCCATATGACACCACGCAAGATCATCAACAAAAACGGAAAAATCCTTAATCGCGCTATCAGAATTTCCAAGGCAAACTTGCTATATATATGAACTGCAACGCAATATCGTCGGAGCCTCGGCTCCCCAGGCCTAACACCTAGCCTGGCGGGAAGATCTTCCCTTTGTGGCGGTTGAGCATAACACCTTCTCCCGCTACAGTGGTCCATTCCATATTCCATTCCATTCTACACCTTCTGATCTGAGGTTTCATTCCACACCTCAAAGTAGCGACCATCCCTTCGCTAAAGTGGTGACCACCGACATTGGACGCAGCAGCCTTCTCCATCTCGCAGCAGCCTTCACAAGCCTCAGAACCCTGGTCTTCAGCAGCAGTCTCACAGCAAGCCAGCACGACGACGGGTATCATCAGGTCCAACGCAGCCAACGCAATGAGCTTCCTGGTCCTGCACCCACAACGACGACTACAACGACTTCCGCACCGACGCAACCTGCAGCCCACGCCTGGACGACTTCGACGGCGGCGCACTCTCACTCACCAGCGTGGCGGCTCTGCAGGGACCGGCGCACACGAGTCTACTACGCTCACCGACAGTCTCGACTAGACTACGAGCACGCGACTTCCCAACTCACTGGGACACAAGACTGGCCCTTGCAAGCTACGAAGCACAGACTGCACAGCAAATCCATCAGATCAGACCTTCGGTCTTGGGGGGGAATACTGTGGCGTCCGCCATCTACCGAGCGAATGCAGCAACCCAGCGACTCCACAGAATCTCGGCGACAACGGCAAGCAAGCATTAATTCGCAATATCGACGCAAGATGGCAGCACAGTCTACGCGACATTAAATATCGACAGATAATTACAAATAACAATGATTGTACGAATGATCTTCAACCAACAATGACTTCGCAACATCGCAAAAAGACTACAGATCAGACTCCACTCAATCTCCATATGACACCACGCAAGATCATCAACAAAAACGGAAAAATCCTTAATCGCGCTATCAGAATTTCCAAGGCAAACTTGCTATATATATGAACTGCAACGCAATATCGTCGGAGCCTCGGCTCCCCAGGCCTAACACCTAGCCTGGCGGGAAGATCTTCCCTTTGTGGCGGTTGAGCATAACACCTTCTCCCGCTACAGTGGTCCATTCCATATTCCATTCCATTCTACACCTTCTGATCTGAGGTTTCATTCCACACCTCAAAGTAGCGACCATCGCTTCGCTAAAATCTCTATGCATCTCAAAGTATCATTTATGATTGAGCTACATACAAAGTCGTTGAGCTCTGTTTGTTTGCTTCGAATTTCAATATTATGTTATTAATGAAGTTTATATAATTTAAAATGAATTAACCCTCGTCTGTAAGTAAACACATTCTGGTCACGGTTGTGGAGTAAAGTGTACGTGTAAGACGTGCTCACAGTTCACGTAATTAGAGCTCTCTTGAGGGTTTCCTTTGAGATGTAGAAAATAATTTTCATTTCAATCATATTCTGATGTTTAATGCCTTTCATTAAATAAAAATATTTTTTGTAGAACTTAGATTTCTGATTGAGATTAAATAGGGAACTAGGCAAACAAAAAGCCAGCATAGAAATAAAAAAAAACATTTCTGGCAATGGTAATCTCTACGATACTTATAACAATCAATCAATCAATTATTTGAGGACTTCGTACTTGTCGGTGATTGTCATATAAGCCTCGCTTCTGCCATCAATTTGACCTTTCTATACGACACGAACTCTTCTGTCGTGCCCATGATAATGATATTTATATCATCCAAGTACAAGGGCGTCCGAGAGGGTGTAGGTTTAAAACCCAGACATGGACCGACATGTAGCTTTACCCTGAGTGTGTAGATCAATCTGACTCAATTACGGTTAATATCCTCAACCACCTTTCTGTTGAAGAAAAACATCGCGAGGAACCTTGAACATTTTTTTGACTGATCAGTACTAGTACATACAGGAGGGTGCGGGTGGGAGGGAGCGCTACTCGAAGCCGGTAGGTAGTCGTTAAGTGTGATATCAGATGCATTTAGTTAGGTAACTTCAAAGTCACTTCACCAGTGTTAAGTCTAACATAGTCGAAAAGACGAAGAAATGTAGGGATACGACCAATTCGATCATGACGATCCTAGGTAAGCTGTTCTGACGCTGCTGAAATACTAATTTATAGTAATAAAACAGCAGCTATATTATTACGATTGTCGGCACTAGAATCAAATGTACGTGATTCCGGTCACGGGCGAGGAGTAAAATTGTACACTTAACAGCACATCAACTTCTGCAAATTCATAGCAAATTCGCCTCTATTACAGCGGCATAAAGGTTGTTGAAGTGTATTTTGGAGTCGACTGTACGTGTAGACGTGCCAGCGGGCCAAGTGTAATTAAATCTCGTTTGAAGAATTTATTTGTGGGGAAGGATGGTCTAACAAAGATCTATGGTCTTCTGTATTAAAAGACTAGCGGTATTGCTATGTTTAATATACTAGTTATGACCCGCAGATCTGCTCATGTGTGAATTTTGAGTAAATTGGATAGCTCGTCTATGTAAATAGATCCCTTTTGAAACTAGGTATCCCAGTCCAAATAGCAGTACGTGAAATAAATATAAATATGAGGAAATCTGTATTCTCTATCTAATGATTTATAATAAAAGCAAACGGATTTTGCCAAAGATTTTTTAGAAGTTGGTATTTTGTGTTTCATTTTAATTTCCGTTGTCATTCAACGGAAAGAACAGAAAATGCTCATGAAAATATTTATATCGAATCCAGGTCCGTCGCAAATAAAATGTAACATATACATTATTGGCAAACTGCATAAGATTAATTCCATTTGGATAACATTACTTTTGTACAATTGATTTACTTATTCATACCTGTAATTTCAGTTACACATTTGCCTTGGGGTTTTTTGAGCAAAATCAAAGTCAAAGTCAATTATTTTTATCATATTCTTTTGTAGAATAATTTCCCACAGTCATCTATCCTATCTAGTAACGCTAGGTCTCCAACAACCCTTGCAACGTCATTATAAGGAGTGCACTCGAGGAGCGGTGACGCATTATAATTATTTGGAAACTTTCCTCTAATGTGTGACGGGTGAGGGTGTTTTCAAAGAGATTCTTTATGAACCTATCATATAAGCCTATATGTTTTGTATGTAAATTGTTGAAAATGATTTGAGAATTTCGTTCAGAAGTTGTGAAAATGATTATGAGGTTTAAAAAGCCTTATATAAGTACTGACCCTCAGAAACTTCCTATGTAACAAGTAGTCTAAATCCATTTTGTAGATTTAAAGAAATTTTCTCATTTCTGATACTCTTATTAGTAAAATGTAACCTTATCTCTCTTTGGTCGTATTTCCTCATGACTGAGGGTCGTGGTCATTATATGTGGAATGAAACACACACAACGACTCTCTTGGCAATTTTAATGGAGTGGTTTGCCATTGCCTTCTCCATTTCACACACAATCTGATAATCATCAACCAGAGTGCAGGTTTCCTCACGATGTTTTCCTTTACCGGACCTCATGATGTTTACCTTATATTATGTGGAAAAAAGAGAATTTTACGGCACATTTTCAATGATTCAAAAAGTGTAGCTTCTAGTTCATTCAATCACTGTCATATTTCAATGCAGTTTGATGCCGCACTACTATACAGACAGACAACTTTTCAGTCCGTTAGTCATTGATAGATGCGTTAGTTCTGCTGGTTTTACAAAGCAATTATTTTTTAACTGGACTTTTATCGGAATTCTATTTCTATAAAAGTTTACGGCAAACTGACATTCGAAATTTTTATTTGCATGAAAACAACGTTTTGTGAAAATCTCATTCAATTTTTATCTCAAAAAAGCAACGCTAAGTGCTCTAAAGGAGTGTTCTTCAGCGACGCATTTTGCCATGTCGGCATTTTAATTACGCTGGTAATTTTAATTACACTGTCGTGCAAAATATGTTTTTCTTTTATAAATTGTATGAAAATGTCAAATGTCATAAGTGTTTTTTTTTTCTTTTAACATTAAAAAGAATGGGACTTCTTTCACTACTCGGAAAGCAATGTCTAGACCGTTAGGCCATCATCATATCAAGCCTTCTTTGACCATTTTGATGTAGGTCTCCTTTAACCTCCTCCAATTCGCTCTATCCTGGGTACTACTGGGAAGTGTGTATGTATCCAATTTTGGCCCGCTGTTACTTAGCTTACTGGTTGATAATATAGCAAAGGAACAAAGAAATATACTTTGGTCAATTGCCGTTAATATGTGTGTATCGAGACAAAGCCATATACCATAGCCAGATACCAATATAATCGTCATAATTAACCCCGGGTCTTCACCTATACAGCAGTTCGATGAATGTTTTATAAGTGTTTTTTGTGTTTTATTGAATAAATGATTTAAAAAAAAAAAAAACCAAATTTCATCAAAATCGGTCCAGCCATTTCATCGGTTGAGCCGTGAAAGCGTAACAGATAGATCAACCGACAGACTTTCTGTATTCTTTTTAAGTATGGATAATAAAGCTTAAAGAGTTTCATTGTGTGTGAGATTTCTGGAACCACCAATCCAATGTTCAGAATCCCGAAATTCCCACAGGAACGACGCCGCGGGGCACAGCTGTTATAAAAATGAAGTAAATAGGTCAGAATATCCTTTGGAAAATGTTTACTTCATTGTGCTGCACGGCTTAATAGCTAATTCCATTAAGTCAGTCCCCAGGGCCCTTACGTGGCCAACATAATGTTGGGAGACTCGCCACAGCCTCGCTTTACGAGCGATCTTAAATCTGTTAGCCTTTATAAAACTCACTTAGGTATTTTCATATATTTTAAGGTAAACCACATATTTGAAAAAAATATATATCGCTACTGTCATTTGACAATTTGACGGTTTTAGAAGTATCGAAAAATAAAGCGTTAAATTGTAATTCGACACTTCATATTCAATTTGGCGGAGATTCTAATCCGACGGAATTTACAACTTTACAGTGACATATTATAAACTTATTTTCAATAGCAACTGTGTCCTAGATGTTACATAGCCTATGTTACAAGGGATAACGTAAGGAACCTAAGGATGTATTACACATCTATATCTGTAAAAATAATCCGCAATACAGTAACGACTAGAAATGCTTTTGTATACGACAATATCTATCATCCTGAGGCTCACTGAAAACATGTTTACGTATACAGCAAAAAGTAATTGAAAATTAAAAACTTGATCCTAAATCCATAAGATACCTTTACAGAGAAGATATTTCCAGGATACTATGAACATAATCCAGTTTATTCCGGTTTAATTATAAGCAGACAGCCCTCGCAACACGACACCAACACTACTTTGGAGTTCAGGCACGATTCTCAGTGGTATAGGTACCTAGAGTGCCTACTTATTCATGGCGTGACTTCTGACATTCTTTACATTAAGAAACTTCTGAATTCATTAGATATAGTTGTGTTATAACTGTGCTTTTAATGTATATTCGTCCACATAGATAGGACACATATGTTGTAAAGTGACGTCTTTGTAGAAAATGCAGCAACGCCACAAGCGTCGGCCAACTCCTCTTCACTTGCGTTTTGGAGGCGGTAGTAACCTTAGCTTTAAGTAATTTTCTGACATTACTCACTAATTTTGTTTATGATTAAGTATATGACGATTAAAAAGTGCCATTTTTAAGTCAACTTAAAACCAATTGACGTTGATTTGTGTGCAAGACTTCATCAAAATCTGCCCAGCAGGTTTTGCATGAGCAACGACTAAACATCCAATGTTATATATATATTTCTGGTTATGCTATCTCGTCAAATCTTAGCGCTCGAGACCGAGATTCGCCATCCGCGTAAATGCGACTTACTCAACACATCCATCACGCGAAGCTGTGACGAGTATGAAATTAAGACGAGCTGCGTACATCAATTATCACGGATATGCGACACGTTCTATCTATCTCTTACATTTCGTGCGCACCGTGATTTTCCCGGTTGAAAAAGGTTATTCTTCTAAAGGTGCCTAAGCCTATCCAACTAGTGAAGGTTAGCGATTAACAAGCTCAAGTCCTTCTTGTCGTTAGCTCTGCAGAACTGCTCAGCAGCATTCGCTATCCCGGTCTACTCTTCTTATAAAAAAGGTTATTTCAGGTAAAAAGTTCTCCTCCTCGCGTTGTATTCCTCATTACTGAGGGTCGTGACTCCCCCGCAGAATGACCTTCTTTCTGACTATTTATCTCCATCTGTTTCGGTCTTTCGCTTGATACAAGGCCTTGTGAAGATTACAACAGTGTTTAATGATGATCGGATTTGGTCCGACCATCTCGTGGGGCTGCGGCCTCTTGGTCGTTGCCGTCAATCTTGCCTGTTACCATCAGCTGCTCGATGTTGTCACCGTCTTTGCGTGCGATGTGACCGAAAAACTCCAATATCATGCGAAGAAAGATGGTGGACGAACTAGTTAAAAAGTAAAAAGGTAAAAAGTAGCTAAGCTTATAGCTTTTGTAAGATCACTAACCACGTCGACCTTCCCTAATTAAATTTTGCTGGTATTGCCGCCACATAAAGGTCCTTTTGATATGTTTACTGTACAATAAGCCAGCGGTCTATGAAAAAAATTATAGTAATCAGCGAAACAAATAAACTAACAAAATTTACTTCGTTGCATCAGTAGTTTGAGTAGTTTCAGAAATACAAGTAATAAGCCTGTAAGTAATCAACTTTATTACGACTTACACACTTCCAACTGTAAATTCTATTTTTAACTCATTTCATTCGTTAACTTTACTATTCACTTAAATTTCGTACGGCAGGTGGCAAATTGAGTGAAAGTTTCAGCTGTATGCGGCGCTAATTATACAGACATCGAGGCAGTCTGATGACGCCCCATGAATATTCTATCATATCTAGGAACTAAGCTGAGCAATTGATAGTGTTTGTCTGTTCAATTATACATTAGATTTACTTACATTGGGAATCTATACTAAATAGATCTATGGTTTGTCTGTTTGACCGCGTTAATCTATGGAACTACCGGTCCGATATGAAATTTCTTTTGTGGATGTAACCCACATTTATGAGAAAGGTAACCCAGAATCCCTAAATTTCCACTATACCTAATATATAGCCGGTGTAAGGACAGCCTGGCTAGGTGGGGGTTTATACCCAACTCACAAAGTGTGTGCGAGTGTGGTGTCTCCCCCCAAATCAGGGAGCACCTATTGTCCTGCCCCTGTGCCCTAACACCTGCACTCGGGATAACCTGATGGCGGCCACCGATGAGGCTGTGAACGTGGCTGAACACTATTTAGTAAAAATTTAAATAACAGATCGTTGGAATGGCATCGACACACCAAGAAGAAGAAGACTATAATCTACATAAGTATTACATATTTCATTAACTATATCCATGTTCTCAATTCTTGAGATATTTTCTCACGAGCAGACAGGATGTCTAGCGTTAGCGCTCGAGCTCTGTCGACATTTCAACAATAATTGTTGTAAGAAGGCGGCTGTCGAGTACTTAACTCTGCAATTTAGATTTTATAAACAGTTGTTACTTTTAATTATTTCACAATCTGTTGCAAACACTTAAGTCAACCAATCTCGTTGGATCGTAATACGAGGTAGAACAAGAAACTGTCAGCCTTTGTGATTTTTTTATTTTTTATATATATTTTTTTCTTATTTTTTTTTGACTGTATACAATCTAGTGTATGTATAAAGTTAATAAATGCCCCTCTGGCATGTTAGGCGACCAAGACTGTTTCATGAGTTTCTTTCGGCATTTTTTCTTAGCAGTGGTCGTTCCGAAATGCTAGTAGGTTGTAGCTTTGAGACATAATATATTATGATTAAATAATTTTCGACGTGAAAAAGAGCCTTCTTTGAAGGTCAAGTTTCAATAAAATTTTAGACTTGCTAGTAGAAATTTTTGTTTTCAAAGAACATAATTTTACCCATTTTACTATTATGCCCTGACTCAGTTATAAATTAATTTACTGATGTTTTTCCTTTGATTTGTCTACTGTAATGTTTTCGTAAATACTTATTTTTAAACGAAATGTTCGCTTAATTCCTCCTAGAATACTTTGGCTGGCGCAATCTTCATAATGGGCTTTCCACGTTGGGAATTCTTATTTTTAAAGTATGCGAAATTCAACAAAGATTAATTCCTGGAAACACGAGCTTCGTGTTGTTATTTGATACCTTTTATAAAACTGAATATATTTTTATGGGTCACGATTTTTTAAAATTTCTTTGCCTAGATTATTTTTATAAGATATCTTTTTCTTTCACGCTAGGTACTCAGTAAATTTTCTTAGCTTTCCACGAAAAGCATTGTATATTCAATATCTCGTATTACTTGCAAACTATAAATAGAAATAAAGGTTTATTTTATTACTTACAAAAGAAGTCCCAATGAAACAACGTAAACCACAAAATACGAAACCGCAGTTGTGACTACAACCAAAACCCGTGTTCACTGAAATGAAACGCAAGGTGGGGTCAGTTTGGCCCCAACCGTAATGGTTGTGGGTCCCGTAATTCTGGAGATTCCTTCCATGCCGAGGATACCCACATAACTGGGACTTTTAATTGCTCCATATGTAATTGCTTGCAGGACTCGAAAGCTGAAATAAAGACGCCGCGCCGCGGCCGCGACGAATATATTTTGAGCATCACATTTTTTAACAATGAGTTTTTGTTAATGATTTAAAAGATTTTAAAAAATAGACCTAGGCTACTTAAATGAGATCTTTTCTTCAGAAAAGTAAATATGCTGTAATTTTATATAAAAAACAATAAGAAAATTTTCTTTGCTGAGCTATGTCAAACACATAATTGTTACTAAGGTACTCTCATATAGAAATAAGATATGGTGAAAAAATTCCATGCGAGCAGGTCTTGAACCCGCGACCAGGTCTTTATACGACCTTCTTCTTCCAACTGAGCTATCGCATTTCAATCCTGCACATCGAAAATCTATATAAATATTGACATAAATATTGATGGCTTCCTACACTTTAATTGATTTTCAACTTCATCGAATATGGGTTAAATCAAATACCTTACTCGTATAGTGGGTATTGGTGTTAGGTGACGCATGCCTAATGCGTTTCAATAAAAATTGGATATGGTGAAGATTTTCGATGTGCAGGATTGAAATGCGATAGCTCAGTTGGAAGAGGAAGGTTGTATAAAGACCTGGTCGCTGGTTCAAGTCCTGCTCGCATGGAATTTTTTCACCATATCTTATTTCTATATGAGAGTACCTTAGTACTAATATTGCATCTGAGATGCTCAAAAATCCAAAAGAAATAAATATTGATGGCTTCCTACACTTTAATTGATTTTCAACTTCATCGAATATGGGTTAAATCAAATACCTTACTCGTATAGTGGGTATTGGTGTTTGGTGACGCATGCCTAATGCGTTTCAATAAAAATTGGATATGGTGAAGATTTTCGATGTGCAGGATTGAAATGCGATAGCTCAGTTGGAAGAGGAAGGTCGTATAAAGACCTGGTCGCGGTTTCAAGTCCTGCTCGCATGGAATTTTTTCACCATATCTTATTTCTATATGAGAGTACCTTAGTACTAATATTGCATCTGAGATGCTCAAAAATCCAAAAAATACACATAATTGTTATTGGTTTTGTTCAACTAGTTTATTTTGAAACTATGATAATAATAATATTTCAAACTTTAGTCATTGTATACTTGTTTTTAAAACAACTTTCAATCTTTTTAAGTACGCACTATTTAACTTCTACGCACAAATCGTAGAGCCAAGAAATAAATGCTTTAGTATTTTATTTTAGTCCTCTACACTCAGCCTTAATTTTTTTTTGCTCCGTTTCTAGGATTACACTACTTTAATTTACAACTGAAATGCTTATTTATACTTCCTGCAGTAGATTTTTCATATTTGCAAAAGCAATTAATCATGTTTGTTTTTCTAAATTATGAGTTAATTTCTGAGCGTTTACTATAATTATGGTCATTATAATTAATTGCTTTACGTAAATTGGTTTAAATAATGTTGAGGAATAGTATGAGGGTTGTTATACATACACATAGAATCACGTCTTTATCCGGGGTAGACAGAGCCAAGAGTCGTGAGACTTGAAAGCCACGCTTAGCTGAGGGTTGTTATGGACAGATTTTTTATTCTTTCCAAAACTGTATCAGATACATTGAGATGAGATTGTTCTTGATGGGTATATGACTATGTCGAAGCCGTGGCGTACCAACCTATTGGGAGATACACATTTCTAATAGGCTTATTGTAATGATTATGACTCTTCACGCTTTATTTTTTCACGCTACTTAATTAATATTCCTGAAATTTGGCATACACATAGAAGTACTGAGAAGGCCATACCTTTGATCTCGGGAAAAAGCACTGTACCTGTGGGAAATTCACGCGGGCGAAGCCGCGGGCAAAAGCTAGTAATTTATAAAAAGGCCTCAGGTACAGCCTGGAGCACGACTAGTATCACGATGCATGTATTGAGTACTCGGTTAGAGGATGGGTGGGCGTGCAGGAGATTTCTATCGTACTGCTGGTAGCCGCACTTTGTAATTACAGGTGCGGCCAACTATTGTGGCTACGCGGATGGCTACCCAGCCTGCGAATCAATCGCTGGGTTGCTGATTGATGAGTTGGAGTGGAAAAACTTTTATCGCTAGTTAGATGTATTTTCTTCTATTGTGACTTGTGCCAGTTTGATCCGAAAGTGTTATGAACTGAGATACTTATAGAAAAAAATACAGGAAAACATCATTTTCTTCTTTACCATTTTCCTTATAATATGGAGTCAGCGTTAATTGTATCTATCTAATTCTGTTTCTTGCCATTTCACATGAGACTTCCTTCTTCCATGCTATTTATATACGCAATATTTTTAATATTTTTTCTTCTTATAACTTCAAAGTTTCGAGAAAAACTATACAAAGCTAAATGGCCTGGAACTCTCTCTCTACTGGAAATCTACTGCAGTGCAATCTAATTTAACAAATCTGACAACTATATCTCTTATTTCGTTCTCTCTCTCTCAGCCGAAAGACGTCCACTGCTGGACAAAGGCCTCCCCCAAGTATTTCCATAACGACCGGTCCTGCGCTGCCCGCATCCATGCGCATCCCGCGACCTTCACCAGGCCGTAGGTCCACCGAGTGGGAGGCCTGCCAACACTACGTTTTCCGGTTCGTGGTCGCCACTCGAGAACTTTTCTGCCCCAACGGCTATCTGTTCTACGAGCTATGTGCCCCGCCCACTGCCACTTAAGTTTCGCGATTCTGCGGGCTATGTCGGTTACTTATTTCGTTACTACTATTTATATAGGAACCACATTCAGAAAGTAGGAAGTAGAAAAATAATACGTAAATATAAGGACATAAAAAACAACAAAAGCAAGCGCGTTCGTGTTCAAATAGTGTTTTCAAGCTACTTCTAACACAAATAAATTTTGACTTCTCCACCGCAATAAACGTGTTCGCAGCATGAAATCTAAAGGAATATGGCGAATGCAAATACGTCAAAGAAAACTTTATTCGCTTGCTGCACGAAAGACGTAACGAGCCAACAAAGCTATTACGAGTAAAGAGCCGACAGGTGGCTGGTGCGAGGGACAAACGGAGGCGGGTATAAAAAACCTTACAGAAAATAGGAACTGACCGTTTTTTGTAGCAGCTTTATGGAGAAAAATATTGCTGTGACAACCTAAATAATATCATTTAAGTTTCTTAGTTTATGAAGTGCCTTCTTGTTTTTTTCTCACAAATTACCATGAGATCATGAAGTTACTTATTCGAGGTTCTGAGGTTTCACCAGCCCCTCTCCATCTGACCCGCTATCGCTTATGGCGTGTACCACCCGCCATCGAGCTGCACAGCAATTCTCCACAAACTCGCAGTTGCTTCAGTAACCGCGGCTATATCGACTAAGCATTTTATTGTGTCACCAACCCCTCTCCATCTGTCCCGCAATCGCATGTGGCGTGTACCACTCGCCATCGAGCTGCACAGCGATTCTCCATAAACTCGCAGTTGCTTGAGAAACCGTGCTATACCGACTAAGCGTTTTATTGTGTCATCAGCCCCTCTCCATCTGTTCCGCTATCGCTTGTCGTGTATACCACCCACCATTTAGCTGCACAGCGATTCTCCACAAACTTCCAGTTGCTTCAGGAACCACAGCTATACCGACTAAGCATTTTATTGTGTCACCAGCCCCTCTCCGTCTGTTTCGCTATCGCTTGTGGCGTGTACCATCCACCATTTAGCTGCACAGCGATTCTCCACAAACTCAGTTGCTTCAGTAACCGCGGCTATACCGACTAAGGGTTTTATTGTGTCACTCCTCTCCATCTATTCCGCTATCGCATGTAGCGTGTACCACCCACCATCGAGCTGCACAGCGATTCTCCACAAACTCAGTTGCTTCAGGAACCACAGCTATACCGACTAAGCGTTTTATCGCCGACTCGCAGCTTTCCTGCGAATTTCACAATCTAGTCCATAAGCAACTTGTGCTGGAGATATCATAAACACTTGCTATTGCACGCGTCTTCATCTTGCGAGCATTTTTAATATGCACTGTCTGCCTATCCCTGACAGTAAAGTTACGTTATGGTTTTCTATAAATTTTCATGAGTTTAAAAAAAAGATATGAAAACCTATTGTTATCCTTACTTTTATATTATAAAATAAAGTCCCGAGCAGCGTCTGTCTTTTTGCAATAAACTCAAAGAGTACTGAACAGATTTACGTGCAGTTTTCACCAATTGACAGGGTGGGTCATAAGAAATTTTTTCGTGAATAAATTTCGCGACTGAAGCCGTGGGAACTAGCTAGTTTTAATATAAAGAAGAAATCTCAAAATATAAGTTTATCTGTGATTTACTTATATGAGGCACTAATGGGAATTGAAACATTTTAGAGATTTTAACTATGATAATTATATTTCTAGACTCTGATGTGATAATATGTATCTATTTAAAAAGCTTTGTTTAGATAAAGTAGGTATATAAAGCTTTGTCATATATATTTAGTTAGTGCAAATACTTACAAGCTAATTTTAAAATACTAAAATTAAAAACTAAGGAATACAAATATAAAAAATAATTTACAAGTTATAAAGCCCTTCAAGAGCGTAGCACCGCGGCAACGTGAAAAAATAAAAAAAACAAAAATTGATATTTCAAACATATTTAACTCCAAAATTAATACCCTATTAAAATAAGGAAAATAATTTGCAACAGGATAAAAGAAAATATCTATTCAGGCTTTTATGCTGAAATTTTCATTCAATTAAACGACATGCCTTACATAGCCGAGAGGTAGTTACACGTGGAAACGTAATTCAATTAATTAAGATCAACATATTACGATCTGCCTACGATTTCGTTTAAATATTTCCCGTTCGAGATGATATAAAAATAAACCTTTGAAGATATAAGTACTTACAAGAATTGTGAAAATTCTTATAATTTTTGCGTGGTTTGGGGACACGTAGGTTGACAATATTTTGTTATATTTTAAAATAAGTTTTTGTACGTTTATTTTCTTTGTCTGTGTCGCAGTATCTCCCAATGCTTGGGTGTAATTTTTTTAATTGAAATTTGTTTGTGTTGTGTTGGTTTAAGCTGTTGTTAAATAAATTTGTTCAATAACATCTTTTCAGCCTTTGAAGATCATGCTCTTTTCAGATCAAGGCGTTTTAGATAACAATTCCCAAGATACAGGGTTTTCCTAGTTTGGGAACCAACGTTTAATACATCTGTTGTAGCATGTTTTGATAATAAACGCATTTATTTTATTTATTATTATTAATTATTTACAATAGGCACACTACCTCATGCGATCTCTTAGTCATTGAAGGATAAATAAATATCCTTTTTGTTTAAATGCATAGTCTTATAAATACGTTCTTTTTATACATATACAAATACACTCAAACATCTTCCATTTAAATTAATAAGTTTACTATATGTTTTTTACTCTACTTATATCTCAAATTGCACAAGCGCTATCAAGTTTCTAATTAAAACGAATCTCACTGGACACTCCTCATCACATCAACACATTCCTGCAAGTACAGTCGACCACATAGCCTTGTCCACCCAAATACATTCGTACCACCACAAATATCTAAGCTCCACTTTGTTGACAATGACCACATACAATTTGTGGAATCTACAGACAAACTAACAAATAGGCACCGTAAACTTTTCGACGAGTTTCTTCTTATGCAAAGACGCATTCAGTACTTCATCATATTTGAAGTGTAAAACTTTATTCAAATTCAAATATACTGACATACTAGCTTTTGGCCACGTCCAGTACTTTATTACTTTTGTAGGTTTTATGTGGAACAAACATATTTACACATTCCTACATACCCCTTTTCTGATTTGGTCACATAAGCCTAACTTTGCACTCATACCTTTTCATATATTTACTTTAATTCTTCGTCTCTTCTTTTCAGCCCTGTATCACCCAATGTTAGGTATAGGTTTGCTCATGGTTTTTCCATTTTGCCCCGTTTCTTGCGGATCGCATCCAAATTTTGCCCAAAATTTTGTAATTGTCATCGGCTAGCACCCTCTGTCCTGCCGGTTTCCTGACCGTTGCCGTAGCCAGGTCTAACAGGACCGCTCTGGGTGCTAAGGGTGCTCGTTTTTTTGTGTTTTTTTTACTTTATTCAATTAACCTTTATTGCACAAATACAATGTATGACACAAAAGGTGGACTTAATGCAAAAGCATTATATAACAGTCAACCTTTGGGGTAAGCAGAAAATTACGTAAGAAAAAAATGCTAATGAAAGTTCAGTTGATGATAGCACGTATAGCGTAAGAACTTATTCTGGATAACATTCTGTTAACAGATGTGGTTAGTTTGTATAGTCTATTTCTATTTATATCTATGTAAGAGCCCATCACACCCTGCGGTCAACTTTATGTGTCTACAAAATGAATCACAGAAAGTAAAGTCCCGAATTTAAAGCGATTTCGCTAACCCAAAATGCCGATGCACTAACCATAACCAAATAAGAACGTATATGAATAGTCATTATTTTTTAATTTTGAATTCAGCAAAGGATGAGTTTCGTCTAGCTGAAATTATTTTGTTGGAAATAGTTAAGCGGATTTTGCTAAATGTAGACAAAATTCATTTCTATGCTTTCTTTGTTGTCTGTTTTGTTTATATTTTTAATTCTTTGTTATTACGTTTGGAAAGAGCTCTATATGTTCTACTAGCGCCCCGCCCTGGCTTCGCTCGGGAGGTACAAATATAAATTGTAGGCTATGTGTCTCAGGTTTAATGTAGCTTTTTATTAGTGAAAGGTTTTTTGAAATCGGTTTAGTAGTTTCGAAGATTACCCTCCACAAACAAACTCACAAACTAACAAACTCTTCCTCTCTATAATATTAGTGTGATTGACTGCTCTCCTGCCGGGGGCAAATAGGTGCCTTTATAGGAGCCGAATCTACAACTTTTATTCTAGGGAACGAGTTTTAGGGGACGAGTGGGTACCGACTCTACATATGTAGGGGGAAAATTAATTCAGTACAGAAACAAAAGCAATGTCATTTTCATGCAGTTCCAATAGAATATCAATAGGAATGTGTTATTGCTATGGCATAAGCATTGTTATATATTGCAAATACAGCAAAATCACAATACAGCAATATCTCTTTGGAATAGTTTCTGTACTTGCAAATATTAAAGTCAGACTATCTACTGTATTGGTGAATTAATTTTTATATAATTCTTATAGTTAGAACGCATTTAACTAGGTAATCTGCAGATGCTCTGATAGGATTAGTTAAAGTGTAAAATTTGAATTAAAAAAGCTCTTCTTTGCACTTTACCTAGACATATAAATGACTAATATAACGGACAACTTGATTCAGTGTGTACTATTTGTATTGTACTAGTTGAATACATGTACCTGTATTATTTTGTAACATCTTTTTTTAAATGTATTCTTGCAGATAAATATTGATTGTTTAATTGATTGATCAGTCTAAATCATTACCATTATTATATATGGTGAAGTAAGTGGTCAGAAATCAGAATAATAAAGTGTTATAGAATCAAACAGCTGACCCGACTGTTGTATTGTAATGCATGGCCTCCACGTTCACATGCAGGGGGTCTAAAACAGCCATACATAATCGGCATATGATCCAAATATCATTTCCTAAATATTTAAAAATGAACTTTATAATACTACTTATAAGGTTCAATTTTAAATATTTATAAAATGAGAAATGTGTATTCATCAATGTAGCTTTATATCGCGAACCAATCATATCATGAATCCAGAATTCGGTTCATGCATGTTTGGATTTGGACCGTTGTACTGTCGGTCATAAAAGTGGTTTGCAGTTTTAAATATGTATTAAAGAATACTTATATATTTTTAAATATGACAATAAATAAGCGATATAAACATAGACAGACATAAAATATAAGTGCAGGAAGTCAATTAGGTGCGGGAAGTCAACTTCATTTCCTCTGAGGAAACTGTAGATATTGTTTTAACACTTATTGTAGGTACCTACCTATTCTCTTCCCCTGTATATCATAAAATTCAAACCCCTAGAGGTGAAATCAGCAATTTATATTTTTTTTCTAATATTGGCAGTAAATGTGAACAGTTAGATGAAGATATAGATAAATATAGTTTACTAACCGCGCCCCGTGGCTTCGCTCCCGTGGGAATTTCGGGATAAAAAGTACCATATGTGCTATTCCCGGTATTTTTCTACCCGTATAACTATAATAATTGTATAAAAATTAATTCACTAATGAAGTAGATAGTTTGACAAATTTCATCGAAATCCGTCCAGTAGATTTTGCTTGTTTGAATAAGAAACTCACATGTAAATTTGGTATTTATAATATTAGTAGGATTTAATTTATTAGCAAATACATTAACATTGGCGTAGTAATCAATACACTTTTTAACCGACTGTACTTTTATTTTATTCATTGTACGACCATTATTTCTGATACAAATACATATTTATTCAAGCCTGACTTGACTACTTACGATACTGAAGTAATATTTGCTTATTATCTTATGAAAGCAATATCAATATTCTTCTTCTAAGAATCAATTTATATGTTAATAATATAAATGTATCAAGCTGAGCGATCGACTTGCGTTTGAATGGCACAGATTCGAATTTTGGCTCGATATTTTCCTATGTAATGACTTATGAACCAAAGAGTAGTATATAAGTCACCAAATTATAAGTCTATATGGACTTATATAGTAATTTTCATCGGCCACCATCCGCAACCGGTGAAGAAAAGCATCGTAAATAAAACAGTGTGTAGCTATACTGCTAATGACGCTAGATGGCGGTAGTCGTATAGACGTCCTGTATTTGTAAGGTTTTTACAATAAAAAATAATTCTTCACACACTCTATGGTTTGATGACGATTTGATTGTTAATAAACTGGTTTCATGTTTCATGAATTCCCCAAAGCCATTTACAATTCGAAATCGATACATTGAATCGGAATGTTGCGTTGGCTCGATTCTCGGAACATTCAGATGGAGTTTAGGTAGTCGGAACGCAAAACTGTAATACAGCAAGTCCGACTAAAACTAAACCTGAGAGAAATTAACCTGTTTTAGTTTCACCAAATCGTATTTCGTGTGAACTCTGAAAACAGTTCCAAATAATTTAGTTCCCCGTAAATTACACGCGGTTTACATTGTTCGAATTAGCGGCGAGTGTAATGGCGTGGAGTGAAAGCACGGACTGTCATTCTCTGCATTCCATATTGCCTCGTTTTTGTGTGTAAGTGTGTAAAGATTTTCCTAACTTCTGGTATATCTTCGTAGCTTTTTGTTACATTACTTGCCTTCTAGATGCGATGTAGTATCAGTGGCTCCTACTTTAAGAGAAAAACTTGTTGTAAACATGATCATTCATTTATTGTAGAATTACATTTTCCTCGACCAAGGTAATAACTGTAACTTGCCGTAGACATAAAATTTTATAATAAAAAAATATCGTGGACACACATAAAATATCTGTTGCAGTATAATTGATTTTTAAGTTTAAAAATGGACCAGTGTGAACTTTAAAGTGAGTCGTAAGGTAGGGAACGTTATTGGTGGGTATAAATTTCCTTAGCGCACCGCGATTTTCATTACATTTGAACTCTCTTGACCGACTTCAGCACAAAGAAGTCTGACTTTTATCTCAAAGCGCGGCATTTATTGCGGTCAGCAGATTTTACTTCTACTCCCCTTGTGGCCCACCATTTTGTGAACCCGTCATGAAGAAATTGACAGACTTTGTTTAAAAAAATTGAAGATTTGTGAAATATATCAACTGTTGTGATTGTAAATGACTAAATGGAGCTAAAGGATCAAGCAAACAGACACACCTATTTGACGATCACCAGTTAGACCACATTCACACACACATCACATCACAAAGGACGGATTGATGCTATTAAATGGTTGATTTTGTGCATCGATCAGAATCATATAAAACAGTTACAATCCAGACAAACAAAATACCACATGAGATATTGAGTCCTCAATTGGCTCAAACTGCACTAAGTGTCATCCATTTGAATATTCATTCTTAAGGACATACCCAATCAGGATTTTCCGAAAACCTATTGTCTATAAACGTCAAAGTGTGAATCATAAGGTTGGAAGTACTGAAGCAGGAAAAATATCCCATAAAGAGGAAAAACTAAACTAGAATTATATCGAATCAAATTACAAATAAAATAAATAAAACTAGATAAAAAAAAATAATACATAATCCTGTTTTTTTTTTTTTCATTTATCGTCGAAAATAATTGTAATTTAAGCGATAATAGTAGAATTTTGTTAAAGAATTAAATAAAGAATACAATTATTTAAAACGATAGCGGCTTATTTTTAAAATACATTTAGTATTTCATTACAATTATAGAAAACCTCTAAAATAATTACTCTAAGAGCCTGACGAAAACTCGCTAGCAAAAACATAAATTATAGGAAATTTGAAAAGTAACCTTATTGTGTCTGCTTTAAGGCGGAGCTTACGTACCGCCCCTCACCCCCTCTATTAGCCTTGGGTAGCGCTTTAAGTAAAATTAGATCAAAACAAGATGTCTAAGTATTACAAGTTAGGAAAAATACTATTAAAAGGGTTATCAAATAGAAACAACAGGAGTCAGATTTTCAGATCAAAGCGACTATAAAAAATCTTAGAGCGCGACAGTGGGCTGCTTGTTCTATCGTTCCAAATATTCTCAGTTTTATCTGATCTAAATCTTTCACAACGGAACCATAATTGCTCTTTCACCATATTTTGATTATGATGTACCAAAGCGATATAATTTTGCATTTGGGAAGCACTTTCCCCTCTATTGTTTTAGTAAGCCCAATAAATTGACTATTGAGATCATTTGTATTGACACGGACATTGAATAATGATGTGCTTGTTTTATTTTCGATTGAAATGGTTTTATCTACACAAGAAGAGTATTGATTTGTTTCTTACTTACCCACTAAAATGAGATACGGGCCTAGTCAAAAAGTCTTTGGTTCATATAAGATTAAACTTAAACGATTTTATAAACTGTAACTATATGGAGGTATAACAAGCTAATTATTAAAAATAAAAAACAAGACTGACAAGTTTTTACTAAAAAAGTACATACAAACATATAAGTTATATACATTTTTGAAATCGCCTTTTAAAGCCCTTCAATTTGATACCCCACTCGATAAGATTGATCAAATTTTATTTTTTTGGTCTGCTATTTATCACATATATAATCCGCCATTTTGTTTTTATGATGACGTCATATAGCCTATGTCACTCGGAAGAATGCAAGGAATCTAAAAATACCTCTCACATCAAAATCTGTTAAGCCGTTCAGGACTTATGGTGGAATAAAGAAACTTACATACATACATACATACATGAACCCTGAAAACATAACACTTTTTGGTCAGTCGTGTAAAAAGGCCACTTTGACTATTCACAATATGATTCGATTGGATCAGATTTTTTTTTTTATAGAATAGTAGGCAAACGAGCATGCGGGTTGCCTGATGGTAAATAATCACCGCAGTCCATAGACACCTTCTCTCAGCCGAAAGACGTCCACTGCTGGACAAAGGCCTCCCCCAAGGATTTCCACAACGACCGGTCCTGCGCTGCCCGCATCCATGCGCATCCCGCGACCTTCACCAGGTCGTCGGTCCACCGAGTGGGAGGCCTGCCAACACTACGTTTTCCGGTTCGTAGTCGCCACTCGAGAACTTTTCTGCCCTAACGGCTATCTGTTCTACGAGCTATGTGCTCCGCCCACTGCCACTTAAGTTTCGCGATTCTGCGGGCTATGTCGGTTACTTTAGTTCTCCTACGGATCTCCTCATTTCTGATTCGATCACGCAGGGAAACTCCGAGCATAGCGCCATAGACACCAACGACTCTAAAAAGGTCTCTGATGCGTTGCCGACTCTTTGAGAAAGCGATAGGCTCTTTTATTGAAGGCCCCAATGTCGAACCTATTCGGGAACACCGCTGAGGGAAGCTTAATCCACCAGTTTAGTGCAGCGCTATAAAAAGCTGCGCGAAAAACGAGCAGTGGTTGAATACCAACCATCAAGGTGTTGGGGGTGGTACTTCTCCTTAAGGCGTTCTGGAATCGCCGACAATTCGAGCAGCTAAATTCAATATATAAATTCCAACATACAAATTCATCACAATATAAATTCCTCAAATTGCCTTTTTAGAACCGCCATGAAAATGACATCGTTTGACACAGTTTTAGCTAAATGAAATGGCGTCATTACTTTCTCATCAACTAGTGAATTTAAAAAAGTTGAAGTCACATATCATTCGGTCCATAATTTATATTTGATTCCACGTAATACAAGGGTAAGAAACCAAACTCATGCATAATATAAAAGGCTTAATGTTCTAGAAAGAAAATATTGAATGTCTCAGCTTATAAAAGTGCCATCAGTCACTATACAGTTATTAAAGTGTCGGGTAACTTCACAATACCATTTGTCAGGCCCTTCAAACTCGGATTACCCACCCTCGCTCATTTCTACAAATGACACCAGAATTACTGCTACATAATGTACCATCGTCATCTTCATGTGGTTCTGACCTAATCCTTTTAACACTATCCGACAAAGTTTTAATTGCGTTTATTTTACACTTTGTTGTTGTAGTTTTAAGGTGGTATTTAGTTTGTTTTGTTATAGGATCTGGTTTGCAAGGATTGGTTAAGGCGCAGATGTGTCAGTTGCAGTGTCAGTCTTGATTAGTGGGTTGGAATACGAATTTAATTTGCGTGGGGTTGGTACCTTGCTTGGTACCTTATATCGAGTATCGGATCAGCTGCGTTGACTGTCACAATATAATAGGTTTAAGGACGCCCAATGAATGTTTAATGTCTTCTCGACTCTGTTTTCAAGATTTTGGACTAATTTATTTTTGAATCTTGTTTGGGTGAAAATATTTTAGGAAACACAACAATTAACACGGTTTTTCGAAAAATTAAAAAGAACTGTTATTATTATACTTTAGAAAAGTATTCATATTCCTTTATTTGTCAACTTAGAAAAGTACAAAAATTTTTACTGCTTCAGTCTTAACGTCATTAAATTAACGGACGAGTCCGTTTTTCAATTTTCTTTTGCAGACTACTTTTATTTTAATTATAAAAAAGAACATGAATTTAAATTGTCAATTTACACTTAACTATATCCATACTAATATTATAAATGCGAAAGTTTTGATGTGAGTTTGTGAGTTTGTGAATTTGTGAGTTTGTGAGGATGTTTGTTACTCAATCACGCAAAATCTACTGGACGGATTTCGATGAAATTTGGTACAGAGGTAGATAATGACCTGGAATAGCACATAGGCTACTTTTTATCCCGGGAAAAAGCACTGTTCCCGTGGGAAATTCACGCGGGCGAAGCCGCGGGCAAAAGCTAGTTTCTTTATTGACCGAGCGAGCGAAGCGAGCGAGGGCTATAATTCAAGTTGGGGCGAAATCACATTGTTTGTATGTATGTATGTATCATAACATATTATAAAACAAAGTCCCCCGCGGCGTCTGTCTGTCTGTCTGTCTGTCTGTCTGTCTGTCTGTCTGTTCGCGATAAACTCAAAAACTACTGAACGGATTTTCATGCGGTTTTCACTAATAGATAGAGTGATTCTTGAGGAAGGTTTTAGTGTATAATTTGTGTAGGTTTTGTGTATATTAGTTGAAATATGACGATAATTGTTAAGGAAGTCGGAAAAAAATTTGCCGCCCGGCAGCTTTCATCGAAAACGCTGTCCAATCCCTTAGAGATGTAACAAAACAATGTATGGAGGAATTGTGTATCTTTAATAGATCTACAAAAAAGTCCGCGATAGCATATATCTAGCTTTTATACTTCAGCCACAATAACTACTTTTATGTTTTAAAAATAATTAAAATCGTTAGATGTTTTTTAACTGGTGATATTAACCACAATTTATTAATCCTTATCAAATTAAACAAGTCTATCGTCACAAGTACTTAATATACTTAATATTTGCTTTTTACTGCATGTAATTTGGATCAATAGTTTACGAAATACTACGAGTTATTTAAAAAACGGCAATCCGCCCCGAAATCACCTAGCGCTAGCTAGCAAAGGCGCAAGGCGCAGTAATCTCTGAGCGGGCCGGGCGCGTTTTGGTATGTATTTATTTTAATAGGAGGTAATGACGTAAATATCATACAAAAACCGGCCAAGTACGAGTCAAACTTCCGTACACGCAAAGCATCTCACATTATAAGCTATCACTAAAAGACCTACTAATTTCAAAAACAACTTAACTTAACTTTGCAGTTCGATCCCTAAGACTCATACTGAATTCAGCGCAAAAATAAGTTTGTAACATTTTTTTTAGACTTCCTACAACATATTTACAATTTTGACGACCTCCGTGGCCCAACGGTCATCACGCCGGACTGCCACACCGGAGGTCCCGAGTTCGATCCCCGATCGGGTCAAGATGGAAAATGATCTTTTTCAGATTGATATATATGTATTTGTTATAAAATATAGTATCGTTGAGTTAGTATCCCATAACACAAGTCTCGAACTTACTTTGGGGCTAACTCAATTTGTGTGATTTGTCCGTATATATTTATTTATTTAATTTTCTGATTTATTTCTGTATAAGTAGTGTTAATACGGTTGGTACACGACTTTGCGCGTTCGTTCTAAGCGGGGTGCGGCGCGGGAGTCTAAGCGGCGGCGGGCGGGGCTTATCTATAGCACGCCACGTACTCTCAGTAGCGGATATTAATTCTGTGGTAGCGATTAGCGGAGCGGTTTAGGTGGACGTATTCATGATCCCTTTTTGTTTTGAAAGTAGCACGAACTAAATAAAAATATATACCTTCGCGGCGAATTTCGTAATTTATACCAAGATTACAGGAAACATCCGAATAAGTTTTATGACACTAGAATGAGTGTCGAAACGTTTGACTACATTCTACAGCACAAGGGCGGATACAGGATTTTTTCTAGGGAGGGCACAAGGACAGAGGCGGACTATGCATGTTGGGGGGGCGGGGGTGCAACAAATCGACGTCCGCCCTGATACTGTTGCCGCCCGCCTGCCGGGGTCTTACTACGCCACTGCAGAAGGCAGTGGCGTTGTCAAAGTCGTGAACCGGCTGGTCTACCTTGCTTTTTGCCAATTTTCATAATTTTGATTGCTGCCTGAAATTGCAATATATGCGAAAATTCGCAATATTTACGGTAATATCTCTTGATCGCGTTGATGTATAATTTTAATTATTTTTTTGCTGAAAGATACCGTGGATCCGATTATTCGTTATTAATTTCAACTTGATACCTTTAAGCGTTCATGAGAAAAAGAAGTTTGGCAGACAGACGGACAACAAAGTGATCTTATAAGAGTTCCGTTTTTGCCTTTTGAGGTACGGAACCCTAAAAAACAAATATTGTCCACCCGAGCGAAGCCGGGGCGGGCCGCTAGTGTATGTATGTTTGTTCCGCGATAACTCTCGAACCGTTGAATTAATTTCGATGATATTAAGAATACGTGTAGCAACTATCCATAGAATTTTTAAGTTCGTTGCGCAACAAAATCGGTTCAGCCGTTTTAGAGAAATACGCATTTTTATGAAAATAAATATTGCTCTATAACTTTTGAACCGTTATTCAGATTGGGATGAAACTTCACAAATCATGAGATATTATCACTTTTTTTTCATGTATATTGTATATCAAAATTGTTTCACCAGTTTTGGAGATATTGAGTTAAAACCTGAATCGTTCATTTTCGTATCAGCGACATCTAGTGACATTTTTGTACATGTATTTATGTTCAGTGATAATTATCAAAACGTTGAATTAATTTCGTTGATATTAGGAATGCGTGTAGAAAGTATTCCTAGAATTTTTAAGTTCTTTGCGCATCTTTTATTACAGATATATTGAGTTAAAACATGAATCGTTCATTTTCGTATCAGCGACATCTAGTGACATTTTTGTACATGTATTTATTTTCCACGATAACTTATCAAAACGTTAAATTAATTTCGTGGAATGCGTGTAGCAAGTTTTTTGCCCGCGACTTCGCCCGCGTGAATTTCCCACGGGAACAGTGCTTTTTCCCGGGATGAAAGGTACGGTGGGCCACATAGAAAACCTGAGACCGCTGCACCTGAAATACGATCCACTATAGAAGATTGGTTCAGTAGATAAAGCGTGAAGAGGTAACAAACAAACAAACTCACTTTCGCATTTATAATATTCGTTAGTATTGGATTAGGATACAGTATCACGACATTTTCCCTTACGGGGTAGATTCATCTAGCCGTTATACGTAAGTATTTTAGTAAAAATAAATATTTCTCTATAATTTTGTAACCGGTAAAGAGATTTGGATGAAACTTAACATTTTTTGAGATGAGTATTGCTATATATCTCATTTATATTGAACTAGCTTTCGCCCGCGGCTTTGCCCGCGTAAATTTTCCACGGGAACCATGCCTTTTCCCGGGATGAAAGGTAAGCTATGTCCTTCTCCGTACTTCTAACTATGTGTATGCGAAATTTCAGGAAGATTGGTTTATGAGATAAAGCGTGAAGAGGTAACAAACAAACAAATAAACGAACAAACAAACTCACTTTCCCGTTTATAATATTAGTTAGTTAGTAGTTATTAGTAGACTAGCTGTAGCCCGCGGCTTCGCCTGCGTGAGTGTAGCTTAGATAAAAAAAAAAATTGTGTTCCAAACTGCAGTTCAGCAGAAAATGCTCATCATGTTGAACGATTTTCACTAAGGCGCCATTTCCATATATCTTATAAAGTAGCTGAACTCTTGGAGTTCTTCATCAGATATTCCAGATCTTCAATTTTTATACGTCAGCAGAAAATGCTCATCAGGTTGAACGACTTTTGCTAAGGACCCATTTCCATGTATATTATAGTGTAGATGGTCTCTTGGAGTTCTTCATCAGATGTTCCTGATCTTCGATTTTTATCGTCAACAGAAAATGGTCGTCAGATTGATTAACTTTTGCTCAGGTACCATTTCCATATTTCTTATAGTTCAGCTGTTCTGTTATGGTTCTTCATCAGGTGTTCCAGTTTTCAAAATCAATTATAGCCTTTATGTTTCCCAGGCTTAATAGCTATACAACAAAAAAACGTATTATTCAAATCTGTCCAGTAGTTTTTGCGTGAAACGCGTACATACATACAGACTGATAGACAGACAAACAGACAAGAAATTCCAAAAAAATATTTTTGCTTTCTGTGCAGAGCAACTACGCTCTGCTGCCAGAAAATGTGGCAGAGAGAATCCGGACAAACGAAGCGGCGGGAAGAATTCTGTACCGGAACTTTACCGGGAAAAAATCTACCGGTAAAATTAAGTACCGGGAAAAAATCTCCACGCGACACCACGCTTGTCCGACTAGAATCTAACTTAAGCTATACGCAGTCTGCTACCACCGTAGCTTATGAAGGGAGCTACAGGGCCCTATATGATAACCTAACCTATAAATTAAATACAATTGAACACTTACCAAATTAAATCTTCTTTCTCTTCGGATCCAAACTTGAGTGTCTTCGGGAAGGGGGAATTCCTAATCACCCTACCTAACCCTTGAGATCTCAATTCCCCATAACAACTAAATAGATTTCTTCCCGTAGTTTCCCTCGGGAACAGCCAGATGTGAACAGCCAGCCACGTTTCACCTCTCACAAGAAAAAGTCACAATAACAGAGTTTTTCACAAACACAAATTCAATAGTTATTTGACAAACAGGAAATTCACAATTATCACTCAAACTAAACAACAAGCAAAAGACGCGAGACCGCTCCGCGTATTAAAATCAAACCGATATCGCCCTGGACAATGCAATGGCGGACACGCGACGCCATCCACGCTAGCAGTGTGGAAACCCCGAACGCCCTCTGGCGGCAGCAATGCGAAACGCCTGCGTTTAGTTTTACCCAATATATTACAAACATCCCCCGTCCCGGTCTGAGAAGCAGACCGCTAGCTTACTCTACGGGAAGGCGGGCGAGAGAGGTCACACCTCTCCTTAAAATCGAACCGTCGACCAACACCTCAGCCACACGCGGAGTGCCATCTCCGCCAAGAATCAAACGTAATATGCGAGCTCGTCGCCAAAGCAATGAGGGCAAATTTGCCTCTTTTAACAATACTAAATCACCCTCCCTGGGAGGCTCAGTCCTGTCTGTCCACTTCACTCTTTGCTGCAGCAAATGCAAATATTCAAGCGACCAGCGACGCCAAAAGTCCTGGCTCATTTGCTGCAACATTTGAAAACGCGACAACCGATATACGCGTTCATCCTTCCACGGGTATTCGGGCAGGGCATTCAACGGCCCTCCCACCAAAAAATGACCAGGGGTGAGAGCTTCCAAGTCATTTGGATCTGGAGATAGCGGACAGAGAGGACGAGAGTTGAGGACCGCCTCAACTTTACAAAACACTGTGGCCAGCTCTTCAAAAGTTAGAGCCGTTTCTCCGATAATGCGGCGGAGGTGGGTCTTTGCGGATTTCACAGCCGCTTCAAAAATCCCTCCCCAATGGGGGCAACTTGGGGGACTAAACTTCCAGGTTATTCCCCTTTGGGCAGCAATTTGACTTAAACTAGTACAATTTTTATCAATAAACACAGAAACATCCTTAAGATAATTTACAGTTCCTTTATAGTTTGTGCCATTGTCAGACCTAATAAGGGAAGGTAGACCTCGACGCGAAACAAAGCGATCCAACGCGGCGACGAAGGCCTCCGTAGTCAGAGCCGATACCACCTCCAAATGGACAGCCTTGGTGGCCAAACAAACAAATACACACAAATAGCCCTTCACAATACGGGCATTACGAAAGGGAGAAGCCTTGATCGAAAAGGGACCGGCAAAATCGGTTCCAACGCCGTCAAACGGTCTCGAAGGTCGGATTCGATCAGCGGGCAAATCACCCATCTGTGGTTGCATCGTGGATGCCTTCAACCTATAACATGCAATACATCGAAACAGAACACTACGGATTGCTCTTCGGGCTGACAAAATCCAAAACTCGCGTTGCAAGATAGCCAACAAAGCATTGCACCCAGCATGGGCGTTACGAATGTGTCGATCAGACACCAAAAGCTGCACCAAGGGTCCGCCCTTGGGCAACAACAGAGGATGGCGAGTCTCATATGGAAGATCCGCCTTCCGGAGCCTGCCTCCAACCCGAAGAAGCCCATCCGAGTCGATGTACGGGTTCAAACGAGCGACCGCGCCCTTCAACTTAGCGCGTGAGTCGCGCAAGATACGAAGCTCTGACTCAAACCGTCCGGTCTGCACGACACAGACCCAATGCAACAATGCGCTCCGGCGCTCTTCTGCACCTGCAATCGGCTCCAACCGCTTTGCCTGTGGGTTTCTACAATTATGTATGAAACGCTTAATCCAACTGGTAACACCCAGAAGCTTATCCAAGCTGCTATACCGAGCAAGTAGCCAATCCGGCTCCGATGTCGTCTCAGCGACTACAGCATGTACACGGAGCCCAGTCAAACTCAAAGAAGTAACATCTGTCTGACAGACAGGCCAAGATGTTTCTGATCCCATCAGCCACTCTGGACCCCACCAGAGCGGGTGTGACACCAATTCTGGTGCCGTACAACCTCGGGAAGCACAGTCCGCTGGGTTAAGCTCTCCCGGCACATGTCTCCATGTTATATCAATTCCAATATTTTGAATTTGGGAAACCCTGTTTCCAACAAAAACCTCCAAGGTATGTGGGGCCGCGCGCAACCATGCAAGCGCGACCTGGCTATCCGACCAGGCGAAGATGTCCCGTATCTCGACCGTGGCCGCCAGCTCACTTGCAACGTGATGCAACAATTTAGAGAGAAGGTGAGCTCCACTCAACTCAAGCTTGGGAATAGTCAGCCTAGTCCTGATGGGGGCGACCTTGCTCTTCCCTAACAAAAGCGAGACATTGACCCGGCCATCGGCGTCAACTGTCCGCATATAGACTGACGCGGCGTAGCCTCGCTCCGACGCGTCACAAAAGCCATGCAGGCTGGCTCGATATTTCCCGGGGGCAATATTCGACGAGGCAAGGCAATCCGATTGACTTCCTTAATCGATGAAAACAACTCGAGCCAATCATCCAATGGAGGACCAAACAGCGGCTCGTCCCACGAGACGCCCAAAGTCCAAAGTCTCTGAAGAAGACACTTCGCAGAGAATATCACTGGACTGATCCAACCGCTTGGATCAAACATACGGGCTATTACGGACAACACCGTTCTCTTAGTCCAGACCTTTGGTATTTTCAAGTCCACTTGGAATGTAAAAATATCGGTTAGCGGCTGGTACTGCATGCCCAGCACCGCTATCCTGTTGGGATCATCCACATCCTCAAACAGGTGAGGGTTCTGTTGGTGATCCTCCGGGATCCCTTCTAGAACTTTAGGCTCATTAGACAACCACTTACGTAGCTCGTAGCCACCTGTCTTCAATATTTCAATCAATTCATCCCGCAGTAGGAGGGCCTCCTCAATACTTTGGGCTCCGGTGCACACGTCATCAACATACAAGTCACGTGACAGCACGGAAGCCCCACGGGGAAAGCGGATCCGTTCCCGCTCTGCCAATTCAAGCAATGATCTGATGGCGATATAGGGACTAGATTTCAAACCATACGTGTTTGTGTTGAGTTCATACACCGTCACAGGATCCTCAGGGCGCTCACGCCAGAGTATCAACTGGAATCGCCTGTCCTCAGGATGTATGACTGTCTGGCGGAACATCATCCGGATGTCCGCACCAAAAACCACTTGATGTCTTCTAAAGTTCAAGATGATGTCAATTATGTCCCTATGCAATTTGGGACCCGAATGCAAACACAGATTCAACGAAACCCCGTTCGAAGTGGGTGCGGACCCATCAAAGACAGTCCGCAACTTGCCCGTTGAGGCCTTCACCACCGCGTGGTGGGGCAAAAAATAATGCTCAGTTGAGCTCCAATCAACTCGAGCCGGAGACATGTGACCCAAATCCTCGTACTCGCGCATAAATTCAATATATTTATCGCGAAGTACGTGGTCACGCTGCATGCGTCGCTCCATGGACAGCAGTCGTTTCTCCGCAAGCGCCCTACTTTGCCCTAGGCTAGGACGAGAGGCAACAAAGGGTAACCTAGTTACAAACCGACCGGAGGGCAACCTCTCCGTGGTTGATCGAAAAAGGGCTTCGCACTCAGCGTGTTCCGGATCCATCCTGGAACTCATAGGTGGCTCCTCCACCTCCCAAAACCTTTGCATGGTCTTGGCCAAGGACGCAGATGCGACAACCGGTGGCTCCTCCGCGGTGCCATTATCAAACACAGGGCCCATCAGGGCAAAACCAAAAATCGTAGACACTGCCATCAGTGAAGACGAACCCAGAGCCTTCTGTGTACCCAACAAAATCCAACCCAATACGTCCGAGCCCAGGAGCAAGTCCACTGGGCCGGGATGAAAGACAAAGGGGTCGGCCAAATCCAGACCCGAAACCAAAGACAACACACCCGGCGGTATGTCTGTCGAGGGGTGCCAACCCGCAATGGTATCCATTACCATAGCCGAAGTCGTGATCCTCATTGTGGAGGACTTCAGCGAAGAAAAGGTGACAAGTGTCTGGCCCGTCAGACACTTCACTTGTATGCCACCAACTCCAAGAAGTGGCACAGGCGAGTCTTCCACGACTAAACCTAACTGGCGTGCCACTCGAGTGGTAACCAAACTGCTTTGAGCCCCTGAGTCCAACAGAGCTCTCAAATTAATGGCTTCCCCCTACGACCCCATACGCGGACCACCGCGGTGGGGAGCAGAACCGTCCGCGGCTCTGTCCCAGCAAGGGAGCAAGCTAGTTACGGGCTCCCCACTCTCTCCAAACCAGGGGCGCGCCACTGACCCGGATAATATGGCGGGCGAGTGCACATCCCCATCTGAGGGGGGGCATAACCCGCGGCCCGGCCATACATATGGTACGGCGGGTGGTACTCCAGCCGTGGGTACTCGTGCAGCGGCGGAGAAAACCGCTGCGGCTGCATGGTGTTGGGTATTGGTAACCCGCGTGGAGGGGGTGTCCCCACTCTCACGTCCGATCTAGGGCCCCCGCCCATGGGGGCCCTATCCGGGGCCTGGCCAGCTACATACTGGCCATGACCTTGGGGCGCGTGGTCCCGGTCCGCCAAGACCCGCGCAGGTACGCGACCCCCTCCCGAGGGGGGTGCGACGAGCGAAGCCGCGTCCTCCGTCCGGTGGTGGAGGGCTTCGCGCAGGAGCGCCCCCGCCCATAGGGGACCCCTGCCTCAACATCCGGGTGCCATCCCCGTTGCGGTTCATGCAAAGCATCGCGTGGTGCCGCCCACGGCATGCACTGCATGGTATGGCACTGGGACAGTCACGTGCATAGTGACCGCCCAAACAATAAAAGCAAAGTTCATGCCGCTTTGCCATGCGGCGCCTATCTTGTACTGGCAGTCTCTGCCAGTCCCTGCATTGCAGCAGGCTGTGGCCCATCCGGCCACATTGCAGGCAGTCCGCGTCCCCCGCGACTGCTGCCGTGTGTGCAACCCGCACACCAGCTCCACGCGGTGGCGGTTGCCGTCCCTGTGGGGGCTTCCCTCGCCATGAGGGTTCCAAGGGCCTACGTTCAGGCGCTCTGGATGGCGCTGAGTCCGTCATGGTATTCTCAGCAGCCCGTGCCTCAAACTCCAAAAACTTCACCAAGTCAGTGAATGTTGGTAGGGTGGTGCTATCCCGCTCCGCATTTTCGCGCTCAAACCGCGAGCGGATGTCATTGGGCAATTTGCCCAATACAATGTGCACCAACAAAAAAGACCATTGGTCCACCGGCAGCCCCAGTGTGCGGAGCGCGTTACAGGCCACTGTAACGGGCGTGAGCAACTGCAGGCGCAACTGTGCCCTGTTGGCCACCTTGGGCAGGGCCATCAACTGTGCGGCGTGCGCATCCGCTAACAAACGTAAGTTTTGGTAGCGGGAGTTCAATAACTCCCAAGCCGTATCGTACTGGTCGTCCTCCACCCGGAGGTGCTGGATGAGCGACCGCGCTTCATCCTCAAGAGTGGAGAGGAGGTAGGCCATCTTCTGGGCCTTCGACAAATCCTGTCGTGCTACGACCAGGGACTCAAACATATTTTTATATGCTACCCACTCCTCCATCCTACCCCCGGGGAGTCTCGTCCGGGACGTTGTCGGGTGCGCACGCGTTTTAGCCTGCTCCTCGAAACAATAGAATGTTGAAAGAGTCCGCCTCTGCAACATTTATCCTTTCTACCTACGGCCGCGCTGTGTTGTGTGTTGTGTGCATTCGCATATTGTTTTTCGAAAAATAGTCTACCGGTGACTATTAATTTGTGCCAAATCAAATAAATCTAATCTATATACAATTAAAACAAAATAAAATAGTGTTATTAGAGCTCGAGTGAATACCCCGACCCCCGTGTCGTGAAGAACTCTAAGTTATCAGTGATTTCCAAATAAATATTAAATTTCCCTGGCCCAAAATATAAATCCGCGATAAACTTTAAAATTAAATAAAAGAAGTGTAGTGAACGAAGAATTTTGTAGTGCATGCGATCATTTGAATTCATTTTGCCAGTGAACAGTACACATATCCGTACCTATTTTGGAAAATTAATATAACTCAACACTGTAAATTTTGCCACAATTAACTCTATCTTAACCTAGATTGTTAACCTAGACTGCTTTATAGTACCTTTATTCCACATTTGAAACTCAGGACAACTTACTGCCGCGTCGCTGTGCCTTCGCATTCTGTTTTTCGCACAAACAGTTCGCCTTTCGTGATTATATATTTGTGTCAAATTTGTGCAAAGTCTAATAAATTTTAGTCAATATAAAAATCGGTGACTTTTCGATCTGTGTAATATTGACTCCGGCCCCCGGGTCGTGAAAAATTCTTAGCTACCAGCGATTCCCAAACAAACAACTTTTCTCGTGTATGTGTTTGTGGTCCAAAACAACAAATCCGCGATAAACATTAAACTAAAGAAGTGCAGTGATCGACTGAAGAAGAAGAAAAATACCCGCGACCTGGGATTTCTACGAGTAGGCTGAAACAATCGGGTGAGAAGTTTCCATGTCACTACCCTACATTAAACACTCCCAAAAACTTCGAATGAATTCAACTCAGTCTAATCATAAAATTAATTAGTACAAATAAAACTGTGCAGTGCATGTGACGTAAGACCTGCATGTGACTATTTGAAATAATTTTTCCAGTGATCAGCACATACTATTACTACCGTACCCATTTCCGCAAAAAACGTTTCCATTTACAATCTTTTGATCTGATATAACATTGATCCCGAAATTCGAACCCATTACATATATATATATATCTCACCATTTAATCCGGCCGCAACTGACTCTGCCCGTCTGAGTCGGACTTTAGTATAGTTCTAATTAAATACTGCTTAAGCCCCTTAAATTCAGGGGCAGACAGCCTTACCCATTAAACATCCAGTCTTTTGCATGCTTTGATTATATTAAACTTAAACAATAAATTACTACACTCCAGCATTTAAATTCGACGGCAACTGATTCCGCCCGCTTGTGCATTGAATATAATCTACACTACGTCCATCTAACATACTCCTACCATACCCAGCAATTAACGGTTTACAGCCTAGAAACCATCCTAGAATCATTTCGTTAATTATTTCTCCAAGCATACATGGTTTCAAGAATCTACATATAACTATCAAACTTTATAACTCTAAAATTTCAGCTCTATGAATTTAATCGCAATCGGGCCTGTTAGTTTGTAGTCGGATCATAATCTGGATATAAGCCGGATACTACCTATTCCCTCAGGGTTTATATCCTAGCATTCAAGTGAACTTACCATAACTTAGATAATAAGGTACCTAACAGTTTATTTCAGCCTCTCAAACGCAGCCGCAACAGGGATGTACTAATAATAATTTAAAAAAAAAAACAATAATAATAATATACTCATATACCTAAGCAACCCAACTCCATCCGTTATCCTCGCGACGTGTGCGTGTTTTAACCAAATCTAGATGTAGACCACCTAACTCTCCGCGTCCTAAACCTAGCCGAAATCAATTCGTCCTCTTAGCCATATAATCATTTAAAATTAAACAAATTAAACTCAGTCGAGCTATTTATCAGAATATCGATCCAAACGCGCAAGTGTGCTAACTAAACTTAATCGTCCATATATAACCGAGATCCAAACCACCTAATAGCCCCTTTGATCATAATTATTCCGCCTGTTTCTAATTTCGAATGGAACCTAGACCCACTATATATCACATGCGATAGTTTAATCCATTATATCTATTCCGCCAGTTTAAATCTGGAAAAGCTGAGAATAAATCCGAGAAAAAAAATCCACACGGGAAACCGGCCCACAAAAAAGCCATTTAAGCCAATTAACAACAAACATAAAGTGGTAAAGCCCAAAAGCACCACGCCGACAAAGAAAAATACATTTCAAATACTAAATAACCCAACTGCAAACAACATCACTAAACATCCAGCAATAAAACATCTGCTAGAAAACATAACAGACGCTTTCTCACGGAAACAAAACGAAAGAATCACTAAAAACTCTTTTAAAATTACGCAGCTGGGGCAGTTAAAAACCCTCACCCAAAATATTCTAAACCCATTGCGCTTCTTATCGCTAATAAACAATAGACAAACATCTGGTCCTAAATTCACAAATAATGACCACCATAATCATAAAAGACATAATAGTCCGAGAAATGGTCAAAGACGGCAATTGCCTTTTTAGAGCTATAGCCGACCAAATAAATAATGTACTTGGGCTTACATTTGATCACCACATGGTACGTAAAAATATCGCAACTTATATTAAAGATAACAAACTTGTAAAACGCGTTCACCTTGCATTACAAAACAATATCTTCGAATTGGCGGACTGCCCTTATACGAGCAATCAGCCACCACATAATGAACTGATTGATAGATACATCGAAAAGCAATTTGATGACGGGTTTTGAGGAGGCGAAGATGCAATAATTGCCGCAGCTGAGTATTATCTAGTTAACGTGCACATCTTCGGACAGTACCGAGACCCAATCATATATCGTCCTTCAGGAAGCCCAGTGGAGGCAAACATATACCTATACTTCGAAAACAACCACTATGATAGCATCGCAGACATTACAAATCTTACCCAAAATGAGAATAATGTACAAATCAACGCACATAATCAATCACTCCGCGAACCCGGCAACAAAACACCACCTAGCTATAAATGCAGAACAAATTATCAAGATACAACACAAAGCCCATTATCAAGCGGATCCGAAATTATATACAGTCAAATCGGCCCTAATGGGCTCCGTCCCTCCTTACCATTAGCAAGTCCTATATCTAGGACATACAACTCACTTTCAATTGCGACCTGGAACGTAAAAGGCTGTGCACAGACACAGACTAAAATCAAGATTGATAAAGAGCTATCCGAACGTGATATAACCATAGCAGGGCTACAAGAAACCCATCTTATTAACGGAGAATACAAATCCAAACATTATAACTGGATATTAGGTAGCGGAAAGAATACTGTGAAACGCAGAGGTGTAGCAATACTAATCAAGAACGACATAAATCACGAAATAATTCAGGTATACCGCGAAAGCCAAAACGTCCTGGCGACACTTCTTCGCATTAGTCTCGCTAATGTCACAAACCAAATATATCTTTTAATCATAACAACCCATGTCCCAGTAAAATCAATGTCCTGCTTCACGCAGATAGGGAATTTAATTCAGAAGGCTCCGACCTACGCACACCCTATCATATTAGGCGACTTCAACGCACAAATAGGGAAAAAGGACGTCAAGGGCTCTTTCCCTAAGCAAATCGTGAAAAACCTTTATCACATGGACTCCAGCACAAACGGGAGATACCTTCTTAACCTTATACAACAACAACAACTCACAATAAATAGCACATTTGGTAGATCTACATGTCGTACTACGTTTAAATCAGACAATAAAAAAACAACAATGGTATCGCAAATCGATCACATCATAACTAGTATGAAAATGAGAATATACTTTCACAGCATAATGGGCGAAAACAACCTAAGTGTCCACTCGGACCACAAACTAGTATGGGGCATCATCCGGACATCCTCTTTCTCAAAATCAACAAGGCACGCGGAAACCCCTCATATTAAAAAAACTAAATTTAACTACAAACAATATGACTACGAATCATTACAAGATGGCACGCGTGAAACTGCTTATCATACCGTAATAAAAAAAAAAATTACAACAATTAAATCACTCAACCCCAATTCCGAGCCACTAAAATGGGACATCTTGAACAATATATTAAAAGAAGCGGCCCACGAAGTATTACAAAAACCAATCGCGAGAACAAAAGAAAGTAGGCTTGCACTTGCTACTCTGCAAAAAGCTATCTTCTTAAAAGCAAAAGACCCTCAAAACAAAACTTTACATAGTAAGGAACTTTAAAAAGTCCCTTGAAAACGAGGAAGCTAAAGAAGCAGCACTATTTTTCAAAGGGCTTAGCAAAGCTCATAAATCGAAGCGTATGAAAATTACTTATAAATACTTTCGTAGCCATAAAAGAAAATGCTCCAGAGCACAGACTAAATATTATATACCGATGTCCAACTGGATTGCAGATTTAAAAAGAGCGAGGGTCAACAAGTTGCCACCGTGGGGGAAAAAAGCAACGAACTATCCCACCTGGAACCACCCACCACGGAAGATATACAAAACGTTATAAAAAGTATGAAAAATGGCACCGTGCCGGGCACGGACCAAATCGTACCTGAGCTGTATAGATATGCCCCCGAGGAGTTCACAGTAGAATTATCTAAAACAATGGCATTAATCTGGCAAACCAACGAGGTCCCCGAGGAATGGCGCCTCACTAAACAAGTACCAATACAAAAAATAGCACACCCCAAACAAATCAACGATTTTAGGAAAATATCCACCTGTAACGTTGGGTACAGAATATACGCCAACCTCCTTTTAAAAAAACTAGATGCCTTAACCGACGCACTTGGAAGCTACCAAACAGCTTTCCTAGACAATAGATCGACAGATGACCATATATTTACACTGCGGCGGATACTAGATACAAAATGGAGAGAAGGAACAACTGTGTTTGTAGCGGCACTGGATCTAGAAAAAGCATTCGATAATGTCAGTCTGGAAGTTCTAAAAGATATACTCTTAACAAGAGTAGGCGCGCCACTTACTAACCGAATAATAAAAGCGTGTATGAATGAAAAAACATTCATCTCATGGTGCGGACAATCATCTCATACTATCAACAAAGGCAAGGGGGTAAAGCAAGGCTGCCCACTATCCCCAAGACTATTTACCATAATCATAGACGACGTTCTCAGGACGCTCGAGGAGGAAGACGAGGCAGTAAAACTCGACCAGGATACCGAAATAACGCTACCTCTAGTACTGTCGTACGCGGATGACCTAATTTTAATAGGGGAAGACTTGGAGGTTCTCAACCGTATCACTCTAATACTAAAATCTTTACTGCAAACAGTCGGCCTCACAATAAATGAAACAAAAACTAAATTGGTAGTTCGCGACCCATTTTTCCCTTTAACCGACCAACAACCGTGCAGAACATTGGGGGAGTAACAATCGAACCAGTAGCAGAAATTAAATACCTCGGTACGTACATAACAGCCTCACACAATCGAAAGGCTACACTTAAAACACGTTGCGTAAAAGCCATCAAAAATTCTAAGTCACTAATACCTTTCATAAAAAACAACAAAATCGAATGGAAAATTACCCTGCTTCTCTATAAAATGGTGATCCGACCCTGTATGACGCCTTAACGTAACAGCGCTTACTAAAGCAAACCGATCCCGACTCAGAAAATATGAGAGGCAAATATTACGTAGCATGTTAGACGTCTCAAAAAACCCACCCAAAGGAAAAATAAAAGACGTACTAGGAGGAAAAACCATAACAAAAATAGTAAAAGTACCTACTTCACGCAGCCTACAATCACAAAGAAATCAAACGCAAAGTTGGACGTCCCATTTATTCCTGGGAAGAGTCTCTTAACCACGACATACGCCATTACACGAATAAAATAAAGGAGGAATGGACGGAATTAGCTAAAAACAGATCAGAAATGAAAAAGGCAGCAGAAAAAAATTATGCCCACTCTGAAACAGACACGGAGACGGACCCAGAGCCAGATGAACCAATGGAGGTTACAGTAAACACCAACGACCCGCCAGGAAACTCTAGCGACGAAACCATGAGTACCCAAAGAAGACGTAGACCACCAACCCCAAACGAACCGCCCAGGACCAGACAACGACATCATTAAAATCTTCTGCGCCCACAGGAATCAAGCAAGCGACATGAAGACCCGGCCGTATCATCAACGCAGCCCATTCATTCCCTTCCATGTATATATTACACACCAAGTATAGTATCTATTTCCTAATTTATTGGCTTGGTGCTAGAATCCGGTCGATTGTAAAACTCCTGTCATTCCAATTTCCTGGCTGCCCCGCCCTACACTCCCAATCCTATCTACGTGCCCAACTGGTTTCTCGAGTTGGGGATTAGGGTTTCACGTCTGAGCGGAGTACTCCTCCACGGCACGAAACCGAGAATGTCCATAACGCTCAGGCTCGGCTCTCTCGCGGAAAGTACACTCCTCGGAGGTGGACCCAGCCCTAAACTCTTGCAGTTTAACCACTGGCTGGGAGGGCACAGAACAGAACAGAACAGAACAGCTACCCACTCCTCCATCCTACCCCCAAAGTGGGACAGCTGAAGGGTGGGGAGCCGACCAGTAACCGCTGGTCCTTCCTGTCTAACAGGTGTGCGAGGGGCTGGTCCGCCAGCCTGTCTCGCCCTTATTGCGGTCACCGCCTCCGCGATATCATCGTGCAGACTCAGGATCTGGTCCATGTCCGCCATGTGACCTGCGTAGGCCTCCGGGGTAAGATCGGCTTCGGTAAGCGCCGCCATGGCCGCTTCCGCGCTAATCAATCGTGAGTGGAGGTGATCCGCTCTTAGCAGTATGGCGCCCTCCCTGTCCTTCCGGGACAGGAGTCCTCCGGCCGTCACAAACCATCTCAATTCGTTGGCGAGTGTCGCCCTAGCATTGGAGGCCTTCGCCATCGCGTCAAGTCACAAACAAAAAATAACAAAAGGTAAATAAAAAACAACAAAATCAAGCAACTACACGAAGAACCGCGGTAGGTATGAGAATGGCACAAACCCGGAACGCACGGTACAAACCGCAAACAAATACAAAAAAGGTTACAAATATTCTTATACAAACAAACTAAGAAAAATCTAATAATTTTTACAAACAATTAATTATTTTTTACAAACGAACAAATAGAGGGTAGATAAACTACGCTCTGCTACCAGAAAATGTGCAGAGCAACTACGCTCTGCTGCCAGAAAATGTGGCAGAGAGAATCCGGACAAACGAAGCGGCGGGAAGAATTCTGTACCGGAACTTTACCGGGAAAAAATCTACCGGTAAAATTAAGTACCGGGAAAAAATCTCCACGCGACACCACGCTTGTCCGACTAGAATCTAACTTAAGCTATACGCAGTCTGCTACCACCGTAGCTTATGAAGGGAGCTACAGGGCCCTATATGATAACCTAACCTATAAATTAAATACAATTGAACACTTACCAAATTAAATCTTCTTTCTCTTCGGATCCAAACTTGAGTGTCTTCGGGAAGGGGGAATTCCTAATCACCCTACCTAACCCTTGAGATCTCAATTCCCCATAACAACTAAATAGATTTCTTCCCGTAGTTTCCCTCGGGAACAGCCAGATGTGAACAGCCAGCCACGTTTCACCTCTCACAAGAAAAAGTCACAATAACAGAGTTTTTCACAAACACAAATTCAATAGTTATTTGACAAACAGGAAATTCACAATTATCACTCAAACTAAACAACAAGCAAAAGACGCGAGACCGCTCCGCGTATTAAAATCAAACCGATATCGCCCTGGACAATGCAATGGCGGACACGCGACGCCATCCACGCTAGCAGTGTGGAAACCCCGAACGCCCTCTGGCGGCAGCAATGCGAAACGCCTGCGTTTAGTTTTACCCAATATATTACAAACACTTTCTATTATTCTTTTTAAGTGTTCCTCTATCCATTTCAGTCAAAAATACTAAATGTACAAAATATTTTTACTGTTTTATTATATGTATAGATTAGGATATCAAAATTTTTGAAACAGTTTCCGTGATATTCAGCTGAAACCTGAAACGTGACGAAAAATTACTGTAATGATTTCAAAAACAGTTATATTCTCCTTAGATGAAGCTCGGGGATGTATACTCGATTATAAATCACTTACTTTGGATAAAGTAGTCGTGGACATTGGCGTAAAAGAGTTGGCAGCCGGATGTACATACGTAGCTCTTTCGAGATCTAAACGGTTTACAGATATTATATTTGATCCAGGTTTTGATTATATCCGCTTGGAAAAAATTAAAAAAATGAAGTTGTTGCAGCTCAGAATAGATGAAGAAAAAAGGTTGGAAAATCTGTTCTACTCAACCGCGCAATAACTGAATAATGTAATGCGGTGCGCCTTACATTTTTGTTTTAACAGAATCCCGTATTTTACTGAAAATTCTAATTGGTTCAGTAAATTTACGTTCTCATATTTTTAATAAATAACAACCGCGAGGTCTACGTTCGCGGCGAACCACTAGTAATTATATAATTTTATTTCCTCTTAACGTAGGTATAAATATTATATTTTTTCCGCTTCCATAGTTCTCTATCCACAAAGTATTTTGCCAGTACCCATTTTGAAATAGTCGTAAGGTTTAATAGTTTGAAATGCACACATTTGCACTTATTAAGACTTGTTTTAAATAATGAACAAAGCCATTAAACACTATTAAAACAAAAACCAACGAATAAGTAATTAAGAAGATAAAAAAACATTTTAAGTAAACAGATTAATAAAAATAATTTAAAAATATCGCACAATAATAGGAAAAAAGACGATAATCGTATCCTACAGAGGAGAATGGTTATCATTAAGTCGTTCAAGTTGTGGGCGCTCAAAGATGCATGAATTAAAACAAGAATTTATGCAAAACACCTCCAACCGATTCAATCTTTTGTGCTTGAAATAATTAAGGCCATTTTAAATTTATATGCTCTCATTAATAGCGGGTGCCGTTTGTAGTCATTTGTTTTTGAGCAAGATCCTTTTTAATGTAGCCTTGTATGGTTTTAATGGGTACTCAAAATTCGATTTGAATTCGTACCCTTTTTATAATTATATATAAAACCATAAAATGACATTAAAAATTTATTATCGAAATATTTTTTTTTTATAAATACTTGTTGACAATATGGAGATTCCTTTACAAACCTAAATAAATAAGGAAATAATAAACGTTTAGCCATAAATTGTCGAATTACGAACGCACGACGCCGCTGCCGCAGTCCTAAATCGCTAGGGTTAAGCTCAGTCGGAGCCTATTAAATTTATTGGCTGCGAACGAGTGGTCTAATTTGGACGCGATGTATTTTCTGTCGCAGACGCAGGGTTAAATCCCATCTCAGTGGGTGGCACTAACTATTGATTAACAAAGTGTGAGGTTATTGAATTATTCATAACAAAATCGTGTTTGGGTTCGAGATCTCATACATTTTATATCGTTTATTTTTTGCACGCAGTATAGTTGGAAATTCTTGAGGTTTTGCTCGCGGAAAATCATGAGATCACGGTGATGGAAATTTGTGCGTCATTTATTTTAAAATTGTTGAAATTATTAATTATCCTTGTTAATAATTTCAAAAGTGATTTCTGCATTCTACAACTATACCCTGAGGTTCTACACTTAGGATACGATTCTCAATATTTTTTATGAAGAAAATGTGTTGAATTTTAGTAAAATACCTAATGGTAAGTAACAAATAAAAATAAGCAATGTAGGGATCAGAACTAGATGTGAATATTCAAATTGAATGAATTGAGAAATTGGGTCAAAAAGGCGATATTTTAATGTCTCCATAACTCATTATGACAGGGAATGTATCTCTATCCATCGAAAAGAAATCAGCGATAAAGTTTTAGTCCGGGAGGTCGCGGCCTGAGGGACCCGTGACTTATGTATTTGGGTCCAGCCTGTTGACCGCATTTCAAATAGACATGTATGTTTTTCACTTACGAGAGGAACTTAAAAATAAATTTTACATTAAAACCTGTTACCCCATTCCTGAAGCTTTGCATTGTATTCGCAATAATAATAATAAAAAAGTAAGTAGTTTAAGTATAAAAAATGGCAATGGTGAAAGGTTTTCGGGCACATTACCACAAGATGACTTCTTGATGCAGATAGCCGTTGGGGCAGAAAAGTTCTCGAGTGGCGACCACGAACCGGAAAACGTAGTATTGGCAAGCCTCCCACTCGGTGGACCGACGACCTGGTGAAGGTCGCGGGACGCGCATGGATGCGGGCAGCGCAGGACCGGTCGTCGTGGAAATCCTTGGGGGAGGCCATTGTCCAGCAGTGGACGTCTTTCGGCTGAGAGAGAGAGAGAGAGAGAGACTTCTTGCCGCCTACATGATTAATTATTTTTCGCTCTAGATTTTTATTTCGTTTAATTTTTTTAAATTACTTCTATAATAATTTATTTTTTTATTGTTTTAAAAAATTACTTAGATCTGTGTAGGTATATTAATTAGCTGTGTGTCTATATAACTTTTGTATATAAATTAGAAATTTGCTCTCTATTTATATTCAGGTCAGTGATTTTAGTTTGGGCGTGCCTACCACCGGCCGAACTAACAATGTTGAATTTATCACATCACTAAATCTTCCGTTATCATCCCGGTAGCACTTTTTGTTACATTTTACAAATGGGAATTTTTCAGATTGATACAGTTTGATATGATGTGTGTGAGACTATTATGTGGCATAGTATTCTCTGTTGCATAGGTACTTAGATAAAGTATTCTACTAATGTTATAAATGCGGAAGTTTGTGTTAAATGTGAGTAGATATGTTTGTTACTCAAACACTCAAAGTCTACTGGACGGATCTTGATGAAATTTGGTACACGGGTAGAAAAATACCAGGAATACCACTTATGGTATTTTTCATCCCAAAATTCTCAGGGGAGAGATGCCCCTGGATGCAGAGAAAGATACTTACCAGAATATTTCTGATTACATTATATGAGTAAAGTAAAAACTTGCATTTTATAGATACTTTTATACCGTATTTTAAAATATAACTTTAAAAAATCAGTACCTAGTAAATACGATGATTCAAATCAAAGCATTATTATACAACAGAAATACAAAATCAAAAACCCAAAGTGACCAGAAGTCTAAAAACTAGTAATTACGTTTGAAAGCGTGTAACAATTTAATTACAGGCCAGGAGTTTTAAGGCCCTACAGACCACACGGAAGACATTTGGGAATCACTTAAACCCACGGGCGGCAAAGCAAGAAACTAATTATTACCGTTTAAACAATGAGTAACACTTACGATTGCAGCACTCTTTAATTATTACGGCTGATGCGCTTTGTTTTTATGTAGGAGGAGCATTTATTAAATTATCCTTTCTTTATTTTATTTAACCTATATTGTCCCACTGCTGGGCAAACTATCCTTTAAAAAAGATTTTATATTTTATTTATTCGGCCTATTTTTAAATTTTATATGTAGAGAGGTCGTATAAAACTAGACGTTTTCGGCTTTGTTCATCGTATCAATTATTTCTTTATACACATGAAGAAGAAGGTACTAATACTAAAGATCGTTGTGAAATTATGTTGGTCCTAGCTTTTACGCGTAAATTTTTTCAAGACCGCCTCAAAATCCGTTCAGTAATTTTTTGAGTTTATCACGAAAAGACCGACAGATGTCGCGGGGGTCTTTATAATTTTTAGGAATTGTGGTGGTTTTAATTTGGTGTATTTATGACACCGTCATTACCTACTCAATACATAGGTAAGGTACATACGAAAGGTAAATAAAAGTTTAAAGAATCAGAAAAAAATAAACATGCTTGCTTAGAATTGTCCTATTTCTTGTTTCTACGCCTAGGCGTATAAATTAAAAAATGTCAATAATTTGTCCCGTAAAGGGGTAAAATGTGAGAAATTCTCAGTCAGCCTCAGTTCTCGATTCGTGCCGCGTATCCCACTCCAATTATACGTATTACTGAACATTTAAATGCAAAGCTCGTGGAGAAAGCAATTAACCTGAAGAAATGCGCTGAAAATAATCTTAATTAAGGAGTGTTTCTTGCTTAAACAAACTTAAGTGGAGTTAAAAAAGAGGCTTCAGTTTCACATGCAGAATTTTATGAGTGGAAATTGAGCTTGTGATTATGAAATTTTGTCCGTATAATGACAATACTGAATAACGATAGGCAAAATCTTAATAAGTAGTTTATTTTTAGTAGTAGTTGGTTTAAGTTCCTCGTATCTCGCGGAAATTTCCTCGCTGAAAGGTATGCCATACGATTTGCTATACAATACTAACAGCCTTCTGTACATAATACTGTGACCAACAATTTAATAAATGTACAGTCGGCGTATATAAATACAATCCCCCTGGGAAAGGATTCGGTGAGATAGGTCGGTCAGTTTTATCAGCCCTCGATTGTACATGTTTCTTACAATTCATAACATATATTAGCTATGACATAGTAAAATGAGACACAAAATGTAAGTACTATATTATGTGTCCTTTTGCAGAAGAACATAAATTACATATGTATGGTAGGTAGTAAGGTGGTGAACAAAATAGCAGTGCGGTGTAAAGGCGTCTACACGGGTTGGCCCAAATAGGGAATAATTTTACACTTCGAAGTCACGTGCTTTGGAGAAAATACTTAGGCTTTGCACTTAGCATAGTTGACCTTAACCTTGAACATAGGAATAACTTAGATCGTACCTCAAAACCTCTTTTTATTTTAAAATAACAGTACTTCCTTATGATCAGGATGCCAGGAAGCCTTATGAATGAAGTTTTATATCAGCTAAAAAAAGGTTTTTAATCTGACTGGTTGTGAAGATACACAGATTAGCTCATTCAATCAGATAAAAAAACTCTTTTTTTTAGTTAGTACCTGTATGCTTATACAATATGCTTTTACAACAATATAATAAAACAGTGCGGTATTTTGTTAAACCGCTAACTTTTAGTTACTGACTACACTTTTAATATTTAACGTTTATTGACATCCATAAATAAACTCTTCGATGAAAAAAAAAACTACTTTAGAGAGAATTAAGCACCTGATGCTTTATATAGTTAAACAAGGGCCGATGTTCTTGTCTGGTAATATAGCAAAATGTAATTAAAAACAAGTGCAAAGGGACGTGTACAAACCAGTCGCAACGCAAAGCTAGTTTTTTTTCAAGATGGCCGCGTCAGATATCAGTATGCCTTTCCCGCTACAGAACTATAATTAATGGAGGTTTTAAATAACTTCTATCTTGATGTCAGGTGATAGTGCTGTGCTTATTTAACTAATCATTCATCGAAGTCACGCGAAGTTTAATCGACTGAATTTTAATTACATTTATAAAATGTGCGATTCTGTTTCGAGATTAGACTGTCTAATAGACAGATGATCCTATTTCTAACTAAATATCAGTAAGATTAGGACTAATCATAATTGAATATTTAACCCTAGGTAATAATTTATTAATTCAATGTCAAAACTGTGGTAAATGTAGCCGACAAACTATACTACCAACAAAGATATATTAATTTTATATAATTGACTACAAATCAATAAACTTTCGTTTATTTTCACATGCGGTTTCCAGGAATTCTGCATTTTAAACTAGACTCTTTTGAAATACTAGAATCCTTTGAATATGGCAACACTCGTCAATCAAAAGGTAAGCTATCTGATGAAGCTATCATATCCCCTAGCTTTAAGTGTTGCTATTTTCATGTTTACGTCGGAAACTTATCAAACCACTCACGAATGTATCCTAAAATAGATAGCTATTTTCACCCAGTACGTTATTATGTCGGAGCGTACCATATAATACCGTTATTATTATCGCTTATTATTACACTTTACACAAATAACCGGGATCATAATTATCATTGTCTAGTTTAGATTAGACTTGTCCGCAATAATAATAAAATAAATCTAGATTTATTTTATTAATCCTAACTAATATTATGCGAAAGTGAGTTTGTTTGTTACCTCTTCACGCTTTATCTACTAAACCAATCTTACTGAAAGTTTGCATACACATAGTTCGAAGTACTGAGAAGGACATAGGGTACCTTCATCCCGGGAAAAAGCAATGATCCTGTTTGAAATTCACGCGGGCGAAGCCGCGGGCAAAGCAGTACAATTTTCTCCATTGTTTCTTACGCTTTTCTTTCCACTTCAGCGTAAATTTTTCCTTACCAAATAGTTTTTCATAGTCACGGTATCTGAAAATGAATCTATTCGTCAATCGTTGTCTTATAACTTACAGAAGGCATACTTATGTAAGGCAATAAAAAATTTGAAGATTGTAAATAATTGTAAATTGAACTTATCCCATTAAATATTGGGCAAGTAAACAGATTGGGACAAGTGAAGTATATACAACAAAATTAGGTTGGGATCAGATTTGAATAAGTAATTTGGAGAAGATTTAAGGTAAACATCAGTCTATGGAGCTGGGATGATGGGATCGGCGCGTATTTGAGCGGCTCGCCCTGTAGTCATATTGGCTATGACTGGGGTGGATACCTTGGAATATATTTTTATTTTTTCTTCCTGGAGTTGCATCGGCGATGCTGACGGCCTCTGTGGCTTGGCTCCTTTTGACGTTTGATCTCCGGGGTCTAGTCAAGATAGAAATTGATCTTTCTAGATTAACCTTGATTGATTCTTGGCACTTTTGCCAAGCCTTGTGCCAAGCCATGGTGTACCTATGCCAATCTTATAACTGTATATGTATGAATATCCGGTTATAAAAGTATGTCTCCAGTAACTAAAGTGCATAGTGAGTATTTTCGTCATTTCATCTTAGTATTTATTTACTTGATGTCAGTTCATATCTAAATGTTAATAACCATTATTTTTAAAATTGACTAAAAAGATTGAATCGATTTTATTTCTGACTCTAATGAATTTCTTTGTGGAATATTTGATATAGTACTATATTTTCCGAAATAATGGCGACACGACGCGGGTACCCCGCAGGCGACTTTATAAAGGACGAACGCGTAAAAATCTTTCCCCGATCCGACCATTCTGCTCACAATAAAATCTTCCCCCCCTGTGTACATTTTGTCTTCGCTCCCTTTTCACAGTTTCCTTCTGAGATTACTAAACTTCATTCAGATACTGATTCATTATCGCATTGGCAGTGGCGTAGCAAGGTAACCGCTGACCCTGGTGTAAAATAGATCTGGGGTACTTATTTAAGTTTTATTGTATGAATTTTTGTATGTGATGATAAAAGAAGGAAGTATGCATTTGGGATGGAAGCTTATATTTTTTATGTGGGACGAAAATCAGTGGGTCCTACGAAGAATACACCGTAAAAGGTTCAATTAAGCTAGCATTATAGCTATTTATAAGTAAGATGAAAGAATCAAAATAAGAATCTAACTGCGGCTTTGAATGAATATTTCCCGCAAAAAAGGTTCATTTCCGCTGAATGTTGACGTCAAGTCGAATTTCGAAAAATTTACTTTTCTTGAAATCGATCTAGCGATTAGATAGTAACGTATTTTCGTATATGTACTAATGGTAGGCGGAAAGACAAACATATTTACATAATTTTATACATTTAATTTATATGTCACAATAAAGCTAATATTTAACCTTAATTTATTTAATTAAGAAAGCGTTTTCTTTACATAATGTAATGTCAGAAGCTAACATAGGATGAAGGTTGGCCTCTTTTCCAAGAAGTTCTACAGCAATTGTTTTTTTTCTCAGCCATTACAATTCAACGTTATAGCCAGGTTTTTAACATATTATGGTTTTTAAAATGCCATTATATGTTAAAAAGTTAGTTATATCTGTACAGGAAATCCTTTTTGTGGACAAAACATCAAATGAATACAATAAAAAAAAAATTAACTATTAGTCACGTAACAACAGAACTTGGCGCCATATATATGATGCTACTCACGTTTATAGTTTTATACAAACAGGTAGCTAAAAGAGTTGAACTATCTATACATATATTTGATGACATCAAAGAGGAGACACGGAGTTAGATGCCGAAAAATAAATAATTTAACCAATTAAAAGAGGTAACGAATTAAAAGAGGTAACGTCGTGATATAGTTTGATATAGGGTAAATGTTTTATTTAATTTAATATTGAAGTATGTGTTTATAGTTTAATTTTAGATTAGTTACCGTAGTAGACTTTAATTTTTTTAGTTATCTAATTACTATTCTTTTAAATTAGGTAAGTCTTAGTTTAAAAGTAATATAATCTTTTTTACATAAACATAACATCTTGCTTTACTTTTTAAACTAACTTTTGCCCGTGGCGCCACTTGCGTAAATTTCGTCAATTTACAAGAGTAAACCAGTATATTTCATGTATCCAAACAAGGCCATGTCAAGTAACTAGTATTAAAATTATCCTTTAGAAGTGCGTATAATCCGAGCTTTCGTCCACAAAGCTTGTGTGCTTTACAAATGGAAATCTTTACGCTTCATTATGTGGAGCTTCGGAACAATGGCGAAAGCTAATGCAAACTTTGTACCAACGCTTGTTTGAGATTTCATTAATTTTTCAATTTATTCATGCGTTCAAATGATATCATTATTTTAAAACCCATTTTAGATTAATAAGTATACCTACTGTTTTTAAAATGTTGACACCAGGGTATTTTTTTGTCAAATAAAAAAATGCCAATTCGTTTTCTGGAATTTATAGACTGGTAAATGAGACACAGTTAAAGAAAACTATATTTAAGTACTATTACGTAAAAATTTTAAACAAATAAAATGCGGCTCTATCTATTACTGCAACTATTCGACAATAGATGGCGCTACTAGTCTCATTCGTGCTCACTATGTAGAGTTACGAAACTTGGAAGTATTCGGAAGACACTGTAAAAAACTAAATAATGTCCCAATAATTGAAATCTTATACGTTACTATGAAATGTAACTCAGAGTGGGATCGGAATAATATAATATTCCCATTTTTATAAATCTTTTATTAGAGAAGTAAACTTAATTTCGTTAAAAAAATTATAAAACAGACAAAATTTTGAAAAGGGTTGGTTTCTGAAAAGCCAGCACAACACCAAAAGAAACTCTACAAATAGTATTTTATAGTTTTTTATTTTATCTACATAGGTACTCTTAACTTGACTGACTCTATTTTCTTAGTTGTTATTTTATCATCTACTATACGAGCCCTGAGGCTTCACTCCGGTAAATATTTTGGAATAAAAAGTACCATCTCGGTTTTTTCAAACCGTGTACCAAATTTAATCATAATACGTCCGATAGATTTTGCGAGATCAATCTCGCAATTTATAAATAATATTATTTAAGTAAAAACATAATCACATCAAAACTTTCGCATTTATAACATTAGTAGTACCCTTCTCCCATTTCATTTTTTCCCAGTTTAGTAAGATAATCTTTATATTGACGAAAATCCCTATTAATAAACAACGTCACAATAAATAACTAATAAAATCTATACGCTCCACAACGTCTGCTTTCAAATTATGAAATTAAATTTTATTGCTCTTTTAGCTATGATCGGTAGTTCTGGCCGCCAAGTCAAACAGATCAGTATCCCATTACTAAAACAGTCACGGGTTTACCGACAAAAAGTGCCGACAAAGTCAGCGACATCGGCAGTGCAGTGGCGACAGACGTTTTTTATTGGCGGTATCGACACACGGACGGCTAGCGCGCTTTATTTGTGTTTTACTTGGACGCGTCTGTGTTATGTGAGCATATAGAATGACATTACATGTAGAGAAATATTTGATTTAGGTACAGTCATCTCAAAGATCATATTGTTTTATAGATTCTGACTGCACGTATGACGCATAACTGTACTTACTTCCTTATCCGGACTCAGTGACCCAAAATGATTACTTTATTGGTTGAATTTAATCTCTAATACTTATGCCCTTTGTTTTGGTTGAATGTAGGTACATTTTAAAGCTTTAACCATCCTTTTCAATTTTGTCTACCCTTTTACAATAAAGTTAGAAAATAAGTAAATTATATTAATATAATTAAAGTAAATTATATAAATATAATAATTATTAATAAAACACTTAAGTGTCTTTTATATTTTATGTTTGGTGTTACTAATTTGCTATAGTATCTGGCCAAAGATCCAAGAGCCAGATTGACCCGACACTACACCGAAGATATCCCGGACGTCAGCCTTTATGAGATTAGAATGGCTCTCAAACAGTTAAAAAACAATAAGGCACCGGGTGATGATGGAATCACGGCTGAGCTTCTGAAAGCAGGTGGAACGCCGGTATTAAGAGCTCTTCAGAAGCTATTTGATTCCGTCATACTCGAGGGACAAACGCCTACGGCATGGCACAGAAGTGTGGTGGTACTTTTCTTCAAAAAAGGTGACAAAAACCTATTGAAGAATTATAGGCCTATCTCACTTCTGAGCCATGTCTACAAACTGTTTTCGAGAGTCATTACGAATCGTCTCGCTCGCAGGTTTGACGACTTCCAGCCTCCCGAACAAGCCGGTTTCCGAAAAGGCTTTAGTACCGTAGACCACATACATACGCTGCGGCAGATTATACAGAAGACTGAGGAGTATAATCAGCCATTATGCTTGGCGTTTGTGGACTACGAGAAAGCCTTCGATTCGATCGAGACCTGGGCTGTGCTACAGTCTCTCCAACGGTGCCAAATTGACTATCGATATATCGAAGCGCTGAAGTGTTTGTACGAAAACGCCACCATGTCGGTCCGTCTCCAGGATCAAGGCTCCAAACCTATCCAGTTGCAGCGAGGGGTGAGACAGGGAGACGTGATATCTCCGAAACTGTTCACCGCCGCCCTGGAAGATGTTTTCAAGCTTCTGGACTGGAGCGGACTCGGCATCAATATCAACGGCGAGTACCTCACTCACCTTCGATTCGCTGACGATATCGTAGTCATGGCTGAGACCTTGGAAGACCTTGGCACAATGCTCGATGGCCTCTGTAGAGCCTCTCAACAAGTGGGTCTAAAAATGAACATGGACAAGACGAAAATTATGTTTAATATCCGTGTCGCACCCACTCCTCTGAAGGTTGGAGACTCTACACTCGAAGTTGTTGACAATTATCTATACTTGGGACAAACAGTTCAGTTGGGTAAGTCCAACTTTGAGAAAGAGGTCAACCGTCGAATCCAACTCGGCTGGGCAGCGTTCGGGAAGCTTCGCGATATCTTCTCGTCCAAAATACCGCAGTGTCTCAAGACTAAGGTCTTTGACCAGTGTGTGTTGCCTGTAATGACATACGGAACAGAGACGTGGTCGCTTACTATGGGCCTCATAAGAAGGCTCAAGGTCACCCAAAGGGCGATGGAGCGCGCTATGCTCGGAGTTTCTCTGCGTGATCGAATCAGAAATGAGGAGATCCGTAGGAGAACTAAAGTAACCGACATAGCCCGCAGAATCGCGAAACTTAAATGGCAGTGGGCGGGGCACATAGCTCGTAGAACAGATAGCCGTTGGGGCAGAAAAGTTCTCGAGTGGCGACCACGAACCGGAAAACGTAGTGTTGGCAGGCCTCCCACTCGGTGGACCGACGACCTGGTGAAGGTCGCGGGATGCGCATGGATGCGGGCAGCGCAGGACCGGTCGTTATGGAAATCCTTGGGGGAGGCCTTTGTCCAGCAGTGGACGTCTTTCGGCTGAGAGAGAGAGAGAGAGTTACTAATTTGCTATACAAAACAGATTTTTTTTGGAAAATAAGTAAAAGTCTGCTATGTAGCTAAGTTCTGACAGTGGATGGGGCAAAAGTTTGGATAAAACGACTTATCGTTAGCATCCAAATACACAAACTTTCTCTAGACATAACATTAAAAAATAATTATAAAATGTCCGTGTGTCACAAGGGTAAAGGCTGTCTTGTTTTAAAACACACCTGCTTAGAATCCCGATATTGAATTCCCAGACACCATAAACCAGAAACGAAGAGCCCCATGGTCAGAAATCGCATGTTTTTGACCAAAAAAGAAGGGTTGGATGTACTAATGTTCACGGTTCGTTCATATCTGGTTGGTTTTCGACAAAAGACGACAGGGCAATAAATGCGTGCCCTTATGTAGGTGTAACGAATTCTTTTAATGTGATTTTTATATTAACAGGAAATTGTAATTAACATTTTGATGTAATAAATGCTACTTTACCCAAGTTTACAGAGATAGATCATGCTTGTTTTTTAAACAAAAATAAGTGTAAAGAATAGGCACGGATTATTCTACTATGCTAGGCCAATGTGGAACATCCCTTAGAAGTATATCAAAGACCGGAAAGATGTTTAAAAATGAAAATACATATTTTTTTTTAGAATTATAAATAACAAAGATTGGATTTGAATCGTATTCAAAAACACTAGCAACTACAAAGTTAAATACTACAAAATTAACAATAATTCAATGAAAATCAAGTAGCTTTATTAGTAACCTAAGCACAAAGAGATATCTAGATATATTTATGTAGAGAATTTGAACACTGTACATTGTAAGTGGTAAAAGGAATTTTGATCCCATTTTTTTTATTTCTTATCAGATCTTCCAGGCAGCTCACATGGAAATTACACACACCAATTCCAAACCGTCTCACTTCATTTATATTCAGTCAAATCAATAGAAATCGGACCCCCCCAAAGGAATGAGTGAGGCGTGACGTATTAGCTAACATTAAATATACCCGAAAACAAAAGGTGCAAAGACAAAAACAAAAAAAAAAGCAGTAATGAAGATAAAAGGTTTACGAATTCTGACGGCAGGTGTCGTTGTCATGGATATTGATACAGCGCGTTCGGGATACAAAAATTGACAAAGATTAATGGTAATAGAAAGTCCTTCTTGTTTAAAACGTCAGGTCGTACCTAATGTTCTAGAAAATCATGATTAGCTTTTGTGGAATCGGAACTCTTAAATGCAATGTATTAATAGAAATCGAATGATAATTTATATTTTGGTTTTATTACATTATTTTTCAGAATTTTCAATCTATGGTTTGTATGTATTAAGTCACTAGAACTTTTATATAGATAATCTAATAAACATGGCGTAGAACCATTAAAAAAAGTGGACATTGCATAAGCTTAACTGTTTCCTAAACTCAGCCCTTTTAAAGTTTCTAATTTTTATAGAAAATATTTTATATTATCTTTGTTAAAGATATGTACATTCTATAAAATTTAACTTTTCTATGTCGCTTGTGTCCAGTGTATTGAACATCGTTCACCTGTTTCACGCTGATATAACAAAATGGCGTCTGTTTTAAACTCTTATCACGTGTGAAGGTAGCAGCAGAACAAAAGTCTTATCGAGACAGATAAAGAAGGGTTCGTTCTGTATTAATTGGGTCTAATATTCGGCACTTTCTTTAGGATTCGAGATTCCGCTGATAAAGTAATCGACGCAATTATTTTCGGGTGGACTTTTTGTATCGTTTTTGTTTTCGTTTTGTTTACGGTGGCGCCATCCGGTGGCTGTGCTTAATACGAGATTCAAATGCTGATTAGGAATTCGTTTTAGAAAATATAAAAAATATATATTTATATTCACACATCGTCTACAATAAAAACCTGACAACTTATTATCATTTGCCAGTGTCTTCTGGGTAAGCTCGCTACACCGTAGACCTCATCTCTATCCTTGGACAAGATTGTGATCAAGAGCAAACCCATTTCGAATAAAAAAAAAACTAAAATATGTACATCTAATAAAAGTAAATCATACCAAATAACCAGTTTGCAGTAATATACAGTGAATGAAATAGTATTGTTTCTCTCTCTCTCTCAGCCGAAAGACGTCCACTGCTGGACAAAGGCCTCCCCCAAGGATTTCCACAACGACCGGTCCTGCGCTGCCCGTATCCATGCGCGTCCCGCGAGCTTCACCAGGTCGTCAGTCCACCGAGTGGGAGTACCTGCCAACACTACGTTTTCCGGTTCGTGGTCGCCATTCGAGAACTTTTCTGCCCCAACGGCTATCTGTTCTACGAGCTATGTGGCCCGCCCACTGCCACTTAAGTTTGGCGATTCTGCGGGCTATGTCGGTTACTTTAGTTCTCCTACGGATCTCCTCATTTCTGATTCGATCACGCAGGGAGTATAAATAATAAGCAGGGAGTGTAAGTATTGTTTATAAGTCTGCAATAATTAACGCCAGAAATTGTCACACTCAACATATAAATACTAACCTGTTCTTAATCCAGCCTTAAGTCTACGTAATAACACTATTCAGAAATTATTATAGACATCGTAAAGTGCCAAAGCCTGTGTATTTACGAGTGGCAGTCTGGGACCGTACCTGAATCAGAATTATCTCATGGCGAACCTGACTCATCTATGAAGGGACACGTCAATGATCTGAAGTAATGAATACACACGTTAATTCACTGCGCTACTAGGGTGTTATATTATCTGTGACTGCGCTGATATGTAACATCTTTCCTTCCACTTTCAGAAAATCTATAAGAGCAAGTTCATAAAAAGGGATGGAAATGTGTAACAGGATGCTGGAGAATCCTGCGCTATTTTGACCAATGATCACGCGTTGCGATAGAGTCAAATAATACACATAAATATCTCCCATTTTTTTATTTGTTGGTCTTCCTAATAAATAAAAAAATAATAAAGAAAATTACCTTACAATAAGGCGATATTTTGACAGACATTCAATTTAACTGAAGATAACGTCAACGGGTGTAGTCGTGAAAACATAAAGATTATCTCGCTCGGTTAATGCTTGAACTAATTAATTATTAAAAAGTAGGTTAGCACTATTCGTGTTATTTTATAGCCTGTAAGCAGCTTAACACTTACACTAAGTTGTGTGAGTGCATAAAGTGGTTTGTTTTTACACGCTGCTAAGAGGATTAGTGTAGTGAAAAAACATGTTTTATGTGCATAAAAAGCTAAGCCGTGGAATTTTGATGTCAGGCTAGCTAGGCCCCGGGGCTTCGCTCCCGTGGGAATTTCAGGATAAAAAGTACCTTATGTGCTAATCTCGGTATTTTTCTACCCCTTTACCAAATTTCATTGAACTCCATTTTGCGTGTTTGAGTTACGATCATCCTCACAAACTCACATCCAAAGTTTCGCATTTATAATATTAAGTAGGATGGAATGGTTTATTTATTTAAATAAACTAATGATTATGCACTTTGTTGATAATGAATAAGTAACATTTGAAAATTCTAATGACATTTAAAAACCTAATCCTATCCTAATCATCATCCTAACTAATATTATAAATGCGAAAGTGAGTTTGTTTGTTTATAAATTCTTCACGCTTTATCTACTGAACCAATCTTCCTGAAATTTCGCACACACATAGAAGTACGGAGAAGGACATAGAGTACCTTTCATCCCGGGAAAAAGAACTGTTCCCGTGGGAAATTCACGCGGGCGAAGCCGCGGGCAAAAGCTAGTAGAGTAGAATTATATATAGAAATAAAGTTAACGATTCCAGATTAGTCAGATAATCAGTTTCAGCATTTTTTAAGCACTTTACTGCATTTGACTGTATTTTTTTACACAAAAAGAAAAATTACACTGAAATTCGAAAACTACAAACAAGAATATCTAATGATAGGTTGCAAGTTAAATTTAACTGGCAATTAAACACTTGCAATTTTAACTAGAGATTCGAAGTTCGTGCTAAGTGGGAGTAATTTTTAAAAACGCAGTTATTCAATTATAGTATTCCCTTGTCGCACAAGTGCATGACGGATAACTGTTGCGTGTCAGCTCGTTTGACACCTGACGTAAGCCACATAGAACAGACTAAAATGGAGGGAGATTTAAGGTACTCTCATATAGAAATGAGGGATTGTCCGAGACCCAAATTAAAAAAAGAAATAGTTCCAGATGAATTCATAGGTGGCGCTTAGTAAAAGGCGAGACCATTAAAAAGCAAAAATGCACGGTATTGGCATTAAAAAAAATAAAACCTCTATCTCATCAAAAAAGTAGCAATATTGTGATTTGTACAACTGTCAAACCGTTATGTGATTTTTTTCTGCCTCTGGCTGAAGCGCACAATATAGGTACAGTCATTATTACGACTCGGCTTTCAATAAAACGCCATCTGTTGAGTCTTTTATACTGATTTTTTTTCTTAATTTAGCTGTCAGAAAAATCGCTCATTAGATTGGAGAAATGTTTTTAAATTGATTAAATCAAAACATCATACAAAAATTAAGTTTGTGTGAAATTATAATACCACAAGGCTACAAACCTATATTTACTATACCACCTAATATAATACCACAAGTTGTTAGGAAATGTGAACGAAAACTCTGCATCAATTATGAGGAAATAATAATAATAATCATAATCCATTTTTATTATCACTATTATTTGATAACGCAGCGTTTTCGTAATCATTAATCATTTTATTGGTAAAAATATATAATCAAAAACACTTACAGTATATTCTTTCTAGTTCTAATAAATAGAAAAGACTAAAAACATGTCTGATCTATAAGTTTACAAAGTTAACTCATTGCGCATGTCTCTTTTGCAATTAGAGAAATTCTTAGTTGAACTGTGGGAGAGCTATTCTAGACTTTGCCACGTTGGTTTTTATTCAAAGAGATTTTCTGAGATGACTGAAAATTATTTTAATTATCGCTTGAATGTTGGGGACTCGAGGAAACTGAATCATAGCGAATCTTATATTAAATGGTATTCGGACTAGCACTTTATGCAGTCTTGAATTAAATTTTCATTTCATTAACCAACTTCAAACATAATTTTATTTTAGACTCGCAAAAATATGGCAACTTATTAAATCCGCTCCTAACTTTTTAACTCGACCAAGTGGTTTTGGCGTTCGTCTTAATGGTCGTACATAATTTCGATACCTTCAGGAACATACCACTCTTTTGAGGCTGTCCTTTGTTTAAATTGTACCAAGCTTGAGTATATTACTCAAAATATGAAACGATGATAGCTCGGATGGCAAGGCCTTGGCTTACGTCCGAGATGGCATAACTTCGAATTTAGGGCGCGGCCCGACATGTACAGTCGAGGGTAGATAAAACTGATCCCCTACCTCACTGAATCCTATTTCAGAGGGGTCAGGTAGTGTTGCAGCAATAGTGTTGACTATCGATAGTATTGTCAATAGTATTGTGACCTTGAGAAATAGTCACAATATCGATAGGCCTATCGATACAATCGATTGCCAATAGTTTGCAATACTATTGATGATAACCAAAACTATCGATACTATTGATGTTTTTTAATCAATATAGTATTGATTCGATAGTATCAATACTATCGATAGTATCAAAACTATTGACACTTATATTTTAATAAACAATCGATAGTATCGATAGTTTTTAGAACTATCGATACGCCAATCGATATTGTAACTATTTTTCAAGGTCAACTATCCTAGTCCTGCAACGCTAGGGTCAGGTTTATCTGCCCGAGACTGTACCTCGGAGTCTATAGACCAGTCTAATTTAGGTATTTATGCTCATTTTCATCGACCACCATCTGCTTCAGGTGAAGGAAAACATCGATGCATACTAGTTGACTATTCAGCTCAATAAATCTAATACGACTGTCACTAGATGGCGGCATTCGTTAAGTCATGTCAGATGCCTTAAGATGACTTGTAGAAAAATATGGTGGGGGTTGAGGATGCAACCAGGAAACCACTTAAATGAGAGAGAGAGGGAAAGACTTAAAAAAAATGTGACACCAGTTTAATTGTATACTAGAAGAAATTGCATTTGCGATAAGCCCATCTTTACGCTCCTTTATGTATTACTTATTGTCACTACTTATGTATGTTCTTTTCTGTAAATGGTGCAATAAAGTGTTGATCTATCTCTATAAAAAAGATTGATCATGTGAAGCCATGGGTCAGTGGTCAAATATATATTTTTAGAGTTCGTAACGAGGTTTAAAACTTCTCTGATACTAGTCTCAGTTGACCTTCCGACTCTATCGGTAAGAAATACCATACTAGACAAAATTAACGTGTACCACGAAACGTGTATTTGGTATTTTCACTATTTGTTCCTAAGAATTTAATGACGAAGTTTAATGTAGAAAGTTTTATAGGATACCATTCGTGGTGAATGAAGCGGATGGTTGACATTGAAGGAAAATATTTTAACAAAACTATTTTATGATTTCCACTATGTGCCCCATGCGACCGGGCCTTAACTGGCTAGATTCCTTGATGCAGTATAAAGTTTTAGTATTTACTTCACCTTTTCCACTTTTACAAGTATGGATTTCTTAAATCAAAATGTTATTACTCATTTGAGGATTGCCTTATAAAGGTTCTATTGTAGTATACATGTGTAAAGGGTTTTTGTTTAGATATTTTTTCTTTTTTTTTCTCTCTGATGAGTCTTGCAGGCAAGTTTATCAACAAAACTCATTATTATTTATTTATATTGAACTTCATTGCAAATTATCGTTACCGTTACGTTAGCTATAAACCGTTCACGTTAGCCTATATACCGTTATCACTAGAGGTATATAGGCTAACGTGACTTGTACTTGAATCTACATTTTTATAAATGAAGATTAATTTTCTTTTTAACAGACTTCCCAAAAAAGAAGGAGTTTATATGTTTCGATCGATGTATGTATGTTTATTTTATGCATGGAAGTAGTAAGTACTTTGTACAAAGGTACTTATTACTATATTATGTATGTTCGCCGATTTCTCCGCCTATGATGGACTGATTTCCGAAATTATTATTTTATTCGAAACAGTCTATTCCCAAGTTGGTTCCATTTTAACCACGTCAGAATCTGTTCGGGAATTTTAAAGATACCTAACAAAATATTAAAATACTAACATTGGATTGTAGAGCAAAAGCCCGCGACAGCATGCCCTTCGTTATTTTATGAAAATTCAAGATTCTCATTGCATGTCCCAACACAGAAATAGCGATTAATGACTATAATAGTTGCATCATGCATGATTACTTAGGCAGATAATATGTAACAATCGTTTTTAATGTGGTAGCTCAATTTCCTCAAAATAAAAGTTTTTTAGAGATTTTATTGCCAATAATATTAGAAATAACCTAAATTATAGTTACATTTGTTTTATTATAAAAGCTGAATTTAATGTTACTTTGAGAGGTCCCCAAGGGTGCTTTCTATACCTATAAAAATCACTTTTGCTATTCATATTACCTGCATAAGCAACTAAGCTCCAAACTTCATGCCTAGTCGTTAATTTATTTTACCCGTATATACCACACAGAGAAACATTCAGCATTTTTAAAATAAGAAAGGTTTGGTCATCGCGGGCTCTTGGTCTATTTATGTGCCAAAAATAATGGAATTCTGACATGTTTGACATTTCAAATCGAACTGACATAAAAAGTTTCGATTTCTTAATTTTCGTCTAGTGATAAAATAAGTTCAAGTTTTCATGACAACAAAATTAATGAAGATAGGTACCTATTATAGGTGTACTAAAAATGATAAAATATTAAAAAGCCAAAAGAAATACTCATATGTGGATTTTTACTTCGCAGTAATAAAATTTATCGGCAACTTCTGACGGAGCCTTTTACGCCACAAAAACTTAATTTTCATAACACAAGGGGCGGAAGTAATAAAACGAAATTGTCTTTTCTTTTTTATTCTTCCGAGGCATTACAATTTCACGAAAAAAGATTATAAGTTACTTTGTTTACTGTTGGTCGAAAATAACGGAAGTACAGAAGGAAAGTCACCAACATTTTTTTTCAAGTAGTCATTGCCATCGAATGGTGCAAATTTCACCAGAAGCAGGTGGTCTTCTTCTTATCGATTGTGTTACATGACTTAAGGTACTTGAGATCACAGCCAATGAAAATATACATTATTAAGATACGAGTAGAATCGAGCCGCATTGAGAGCCTTGGAACGCAAGCATACGCACGACTACGACTGTTGAAAGAAGTGATAATTCTATACACTCCTTAATTTATGTTGTAGAAATAAATGATTATATCTTATATCCACTTCATTATAATTATAACACATCCTCGCATTTTCGCAATGTTTGCATTTAATTAAATAAGTATGTGTATTTACCGAACAAGCATTGCGTCAGTCCGTAGTAAATACGGAATGGAGTATTCCTAGAACTTCAAACGACTCGGCTTCCTTGTATCATTTGAATATTAATATTCTACTAATGGATTTATTTGTGATGTCTTCATATTTTCATTTTGACTGAGTTTAGTATAACGATCTCAAAGACGTTTTCATGTGTACAGCTATATATTTATTTTTATTTAGATCTAAAAGATGAATTATTCTGTGTGATGAGAAAATCTTGGTCTAAAATTATTTAGCGTTTAAGAGGCTGTATAAACGTCGCATATGATGATTTTTTTCATGAATACATAAGAAAACAAAGAAGATTGGCAGAGATATATGGACTGTGGTATCCTCTTAAAACGAAGTGTAGGACAATGAAAATATAACTAATTTATTTGTCGTTAGTTATGTAACTAAAAAGTAATCATACTATATCTCTAGAACTTATGAGTAGAAAGATAAATGCTTGTGAATTTAATATGGGCCAAAGAATAAAACAATAACAAAACGTAACAAATGGAGGATAAACCAAACGGTTAAAACGTCAACGTTACTTTTTTGACACTTCTGTCAGTGTATGTCACAGTCAAACAGATTTGTTTTGCTCTAAAGTGACATTAACGTTGACAGTTGTATAAGGGTAAGATCACACAAATTGTAACACCGATGGAAATCGATAATAATAACGTAAAATAGATGTAGGCCAAGATATACTGATATCACCTTGATATCTATAAGAAGTGACTATTTTTTATGTGATTTTATAGAGTACAACGATTAGTTTCAACAGACTTGGTTATTGTTACTTGATTAACTCAATTAAAGTAGTATCATCATTATTCGATATTTATTGGATTTCGCATGGCATATTAGTGTGTGACGGCCCTAAAGTGCGGGGGCCCATTGCGTTTTATTATTGCCTGTCAGTTAAGCGTTTTGTTTGCATAATTTTATTGAAAACAAAAGTTAATTTTTATTTATTCTCATAAGTTGTAGAAAAACTTAAATGTATATGACTAATTATGGAGTACTTATATAATACAAAAAAATCAACAACCTACATTTTATATTTCAATGGGTACCACGGCTGCCAATCTTCTTTTGAATTAGATTTTGAAGACTGTTCAAGAGTCAAAAAATACCTAGGTAGTTATGCATGTAGGATGTCACCTAGACTAACATTTATACAGAATTTTTTAGAGCAACACGTATTCCGTTTCGCGCGCTTAAGGCCTTATTGTTCGAAGCCTACCTGTGTTCATTAGACCCTATTCTTCAATGAGTAAAAAATACTACTACTATTAATGTATTTGAAAATTTATATTATTATACTAGTAGTTCGCCGCGAACTTAGACCTCGCGATTATTACTCGCGTTTTTATTGTTATACTCTGATTTCGACTTTTTTAACATAATTCAGTTCCCTAAATAAAATCTAGATGGCGTTATCCAAAGTTAGAACACGCTATGGTTTCGTTTGCTACATAATCGCGGACATTTTTATTAATATTTCAAAAACTACTGAACCGATTTTGATGCCCAACGAACTTGAAAATTCTATTGATATTTCCTACATGCCTACCAAATTTCATCAAAATTGGACCATCGGTTCGGCAGTTATCGCGGTACAAACATACATACATACATTTTTTTTTTTTTTTTTTTGGATTTTTGAGCATCTCAGATGCAATATTAGTACTAAAGTACTCTCACTACTTTAGTACTAATATTGCATCTGAGATGCTCAAAAATCCAAAAAAAATAAAAATAAATATTGATGGCTTCCTACACTTTAATTGATTTTCAACTTCATCGAATATGGGTTAAATCAAATACCTTACTCGTATAGTGGGTATTGGTGTTAGGTGACGCATGCCTAATGCGTTTCAATAGAAATTGGATATGGTGAAGATTTTCGATGTGCAGGATTGAAATGCGATAGCTCAGTTGGAAGAGCAAGGTCGTATAAAGACCTGGTCGCGGGTTCAAGTCCTGCTCGCATGGAATTTTTTCACCATATCTTATTTCTATATGAGAGTACTTTAATACATACGTACATACATACAAACAATGTGTTTCGCCCCCAACTCGATTTAGAGACCTTCGCTCGCTTCGCTCGCTCGGTCAACAAGCGATGAAGTAATCCCAGTAATCCCATCCGTCTCCATTAAGGCAGTAAAAAATTTAAGATGCACTTAACTGGCTCTCATATCTGCGACCCTTAGGCCGAGATTACCGACCCCAGTGACGTCACTCAATGATACCCTGTTATAAATGAGAGGGTAGATAAGGCCTGGATTTGCGGGAAAGCCTTGGTACCTTTCATTTGGCAGTGTAAATACCTCTTGATGGACCCCTCGTATTTACTAATGAGCAATGCATTTTCCTCGTTGAAAATGATTTTTTTTTCATAGTATGGTTAAGTGTTATATTTCCTGTTTACAGCAATGTCAATTATATCTAGTAAAAAATTGTTTCATTATCTTAACTACTAGAAGTCCACAGTTGGACATAGGCCGCATAAATTAATTTTTCAAATTTTGACAATCAAAAAACTCTTGTATTGAATTGTAAAATATACTTTGAAGCAAATCCGAAGTAACTATTTATTAATCTGTGGTAAAACCAAGAACTCCTTAAAATTCTGACATTCAGAAATACTAAAAACGCGTAAGTACATTAAATTACCTTATCACAAATAGCACTATATATGTAAGTATAAATTTTTGTGCTTGTTTCCAAAATTATTTATTTCAAAAATACACACATATTGACGAGAACAAAAGCATAGAGCATCTACAAATCAAAAGAACTTAGTCAGCGATGGCGACGAAATTTCCTACTTTTAACTCCGGCCTTCTAAACTAGGTGGTCCTCCAGGCAAGGCATGATTTACTGACCCAATATAGCTGGAGTCAGGTGGCGCTGGACACGGAATTAAACTCAGACGAAATATGAGTATCCTTTATCCTACACTGGAATTAAGTTTATGTACATTGTACATGGTTTACAGAGGAAAAATAAATGAAAAAAGATATTTTACATGCAATTCTTTCTTTTGAGATGTAATTTTTTTTTGTGTTAGTAAGTTCAAGAGTCAGAGTTAAAAACATAATGCTGCGCTACATAATAAAAGTCGTCGATGTTGGTAAGAAAGCAACCAGGTTAAAGTGGGATTGAGCAGGCCACGTCTGCCGTATGCACACTGAAAGATGGACTCAAAATCTAACTCACTGGATTCCACCTGATGGTTATAGGAAGAGAGGGAGACCAAGAACAAAATTGCCTGATGATTTGAAGGGATTCGATAAGGAAAGAAACTGGAAAGAAAAGACGAAGGACAGAGATGAATGGAGGGGATCACGAAGCTTTTGCTCGGCAGTGGGACACGAGGAACTAGATTCAGATTTATTTTTATCTTAGGTCAATCCTTGGGGGAGGCCTTTGTCCAGCAGTGGAAGTCTTTTGGCTGAGAGAGAGAGAGAGAGAGAGGTTAACAACACTTTTCAGCTCTGTATTGAGCTGTTCATACTATGAACTTGCTGATGATGAAATTGTGACGGGTTGCCATTTCATCGTCTTTTAGAAATTCATCTCAAGGGATCGCAAGGGATTGTACTAGACAATCCCTTGATTGAATTTTACGATCTACACGGGATGAAATACACAATAAATAAAGAATACAACAAAAAACACTAATAAAAATCTTCCAGTACATGACAAACAAGAATTTTTTTTAAATCTAAAAATGTCTAAAGATCAAGAAATTAGCAAAACTAATCACTAGTAAAAAACCGGTTAAACATACGTAGCTGGTTAAATGGATTCTGCCATTGTATATTTAGGTATATTTTTTTATTTTTAGAACATTTATTTTAGGAATATCGGCAGTGAAGATATATTTTCGCAATATTCAACAATGTACGCATCAGAATATTTTTTTAGATCTAAAACGGCATTATATTTTTAGTCAAAGAGATTTTATACAACACTAGCTTTTGCCCGCGGCTTCGCTCGCGTGACTTTCCCACGGGAACAGTGTTTTTTCCCGCTATGAAAAGTACCCTATGTCTTACTCAGTAGTAGTATAGTAGAAGTATGCGAAATTTCAGAAAGATTGGGTCAGAAGATAAAGCGTGAAGAGGTAACAAATAAACAAACTCACTTTCGCATTTAAAATATTAATAAGAAAATTATGATTATATAAATAAAATTAGTACAAATATTTTTGTCTCAAATAGACAAAGTAGACAGAGTCAATGGTCGAGAGACTCAACGGCCACGTTAACTAAAATCTAGCAGGGTCGCCATATAAGGATGAACCGACCTAATGATACCAGTGCTGGTGTTAGCCTACTCCATCCTATCCTACTTATAATAAATGCGAAAGTTTGGATGTGAGTTTGTAAGTCTTTGAATTTGTGAGGATGTTTGTTACTCAAGTAGACATCGTCAATGGTCAAAAGACTCAACGCCCACGTTAACTAAATTCTAGCAGGGTTGCCATGAAAGGATGGACCGACCTAATGATACCAGTGCTGGTGTTAGCCTACTCCATCCTATCCTACTATACTACTACTTATAAATGAAAAAGTTTGGATGTGAGTTTGTGAATTTGTGAGAATGTTTGTTACTCAATCACGCAAAATCTATTGGACAGATTTCGATGAAACTTGGTATACGGGTAGAAAAATACCGGGAGTATCACAAAGGGTACTTTTTATCCCAAAATTCCCACTGGAGCGAAGCCCCGTGGCGTTAGTTCATTGTATGCAAAGGCTAACTTAACCTATACTACCACTACATCAGCATAGAAGCATTAAAACAATAACGTATATCAAAATCCTTTCCCAAAAGCGGCCATAATGGCCTCACGGTCGTGTCGCATGCAATAAGTTACAGTAAGTGATTGCAGCAAACTTGCGAACTGGCTTGTGCATGTTTGTTGATGTTTGACCACTGTCGTTGAGTTCCTATTTGATTTATTTAACAGTTTTGTATTTTTTTAACAATATTGGAGCTTCACGACTCAGAAACACTGCAAAGAAGATACTCCATCTCTCTCAGCCTAAAGACGTCCACTGCTGGACAAAGGCCTCCCCAAGGATTTTATCCGTGGGGTGTTTTGCCGTAATCGCCACGCTTGGCAGGCGGGTTGGCGATCGCAGTGTGATGGCATAGTACGCGGAAAGATGCTGCTGCCCATCCTCCGGTGTTTTTAATCCCTTAGTCGCCTCTTACGACACCCACGGGAAGAGATGGGTTGGTGCTATTCTAGGGCCACACCACAGGCCAATAATAGAAAATGTAATGTTAAAGGAAATTTGTTTTTTTGTGTGTAAGGATTTAATTCCAGGACTAAGCTATCAATCATTATGAAACGCATATATGAACGTTGTACACAAAAAGTGAATGAGGTTTTAATTAAAGCAAAACTGCTCTCACATATTTTTTAGACGTGATTTTTTTTCTTTGTTTTTTTTTCTTATTGTGAATAATGTTATTTTGTTTTAATGGGACTGACATGTCATTGCGACAAAAGCACCTAAAAATAAAGTTGCAAAAGTTGTAGGTATTACAAAAAATAACAGTGCAATAAAGTCTAGCTTTACTGAAACAAATTACGCAGACGTAAACAGTGGATTTTCTAAACAAAACGTTCAAATTAATCCCGCCTTTGTTCCTGTATAAATTATGACAAGCGGAATATAAATCGCGAAAGATATATAGATCTTATTACTCGTGATTTATAATTGCAGTTGGTTCGATAGCCACTGCACTCGTTCGTTTTATCGATATATCATACGTACTATGAATTTCATAGAGTAACTATCTCTATAGAGTCCGCATTGGTTTGTTGGGTTTGTTGTTTATCGTAGAAAAAATTTAAAATGCTAAAAATACAGCAAAAATAAGTTTACAAATTTGTCTGGAGTTAATTAAAGGACTAGAATTTTATGTTTTATTTTGTACGTTTGATTATGAAGTTGTATCATAAAACATGGAAGGCGCATGGATGCGGGCAGCGCAGGACCGGTCGTTGTGGAAATCCTTGGGGGAGGCCTTTGTCCAGCAGTGGACGTCTTTTGGCTGAGAGAGAGATCATAAACACACTATTCTAAACAATTATCTGAAATTTGTCTGAGCTGAGCATTAAGCCTGAACCTCAAAAGTACTTACATCAGAGCCAACCATGGATTGGACAGACTGCTACGGCATGATATCAAATAAATAGTGCGAAAATTATATTGGGACGTGGTAGAAAAACGAACTAGTGTCTAAGCTATAAAAATTTCTTATTTCAAACATAGGTGGCGCCCTCACTCACGTGCCAAAAGATCCTTGTCTCACTTTATTTACAAAATTAGATACCTTGTTGTTTGTAATATAATGGGTGAAACGAAACGCAGGCGTTTCCCTTTGTCGCCGCCAGACGGCCGCGGGGTTCTCATGGCAGGGACCCGGCTTGCGGGGTTCTCACACGGCTCGTGTGAATGGGTCGCGGACGGCCGCCATTGTCCTGTGCTATATCGGTTTGATTTAATACGCGGAGAGGTCCCGCGTCTTTTGATTGTTAATTAGTTTGAGTTATATTTGTGAATTTCCTGTTTGTTAAATAACTATTAAGTTTGTGTTTGTGTAACCCGTTATTGTGACTTTTTCCTCTGAGATGTGACGCGTGGCTGGTCGCTCACATCTATCTGTTGCCGAGCCAACTTCGGGAAGAAATCTATTTATTTGTTCTGGGGAATTGAGATCTCATGGGTTAGGTAGGGTGATTAGGGATCCCCCTTTCCGAAGACATTCGAAGTTGGATCCGAAGATTAAGAAGATTCAGTTTGGTAAGTGGTTTGTAATTGTAGTTTATTTATTTATTTATTTATTATTTCATATCACTTACAACTATCATTACAGGAAGCCTTATGCGATAGTGAAGTCTTAAAAACGAATTATTAATTATTTACATAACATATGACGAATAGCGCCACCCTTGTGAATTCACTCAAAGCACAATAAAATATATCCAGCCTATCAGAAATGAGGTTGATAGTACGGAGCGCGCGCGTCAGCGGCGCCTCGTTGAGGAGTTTGGTCCTACCGCACGGCACGGCCATCAGCCGGGGTCGCCGCCGTTTCCACACGTATTTATTCGGTACATACAAGTCTATTCTCTCGAGTATACCCGCATTGTACAGCTTTCCTCTCAGCAATTTGAACACGTAGGAAACCAGCGACAGCTCTCTCCTAACTCTCAGTTCGTTGTATCCAACCATACCCAAAATGAATATCGTTGGATACATAAGAGGATAATATGGGTACACCTTGTACAGCCTCATGTATAAGTACCTTAGGAACTTATTTTGCACTCGTTCCAACATGAGGCGATACTTAGTTTCATGTGGGTCCCATATTATTGAACAACTTTCAAGTTGACTCCTAACTAAAGCATTGTATAGCATTTTGATTGCTGCAATGTTGGTGAAGTTTTTAACATTGCGGAAAACAAACCCCAAATTTCTAAATGCCTTTTTACAAATACTCACAATGTGTTCTCGAAATGTTAGTTCAACATTAAAAGTGACTCCTAGATCTTTGACCTCTCTTACTCTGGGCATTTCAACCTCCTCTACTTTATAAATATGCTGTAACGGGTTACGTGCACGGGAAAACGATATGGTGGAACATTTTGATGTGTTAAATTGCAGTAAATTTTCGTTGCTCCACTTTACTACATTGTTAATGTCTTCTTGTAGTTTAACACAATCCTCCTTGCCCGTAACCCGTGTGAACACTTTAAGATCATCCGCGAATAAAAGACACTTAGCATTCCTGACTTCATTTGGGAGGTCATTAATCAGCAGCAGAAACAACAATGGCCCTAAATTGCTTCCTTGACTCACCCCTGATCGTGTAAAATACAGCTGAGATTTATGTCCTTTACTTTCCACGTACTGTTTCCTATCTTTCATGTAGTTAGCAAAGAATAAAAGCAAGTGTGGAGTGAAGCCGACGCCAGCCAACTTTATTAAAAGCACGTCGTGATCGACTAGGTCAAATGCTTTTTTAAAGTCAAAGTAACTAGCATCAACCTGTTCCCCACTGTCCACTGTTGTTTGAATGTACGACACATATCCCAAGAGATTACTGGTAGTACTTCGGGCGGGCCTGAATCCGTGTTGTTCCTCAGAGAGTTGCTCAGAAACTTGCGTGTACAGTTTCTCGTGCATTGCCGATTCGAACACTTTAGCTGGAGCTGCTAACACTGCCACTGGTCTGTGCCCTTCTATTGTATAGTTATTAAGTTAGGTTAATATATAGGGCCCCGTAGCTCCCTACATAAGTTACGGTGGTAGCAGTCTGCGTATAGTTTAAGTTAGGTTCTAGTCGGACAGACGTAGTGCCGTGTCAAGTTCTTACCGTTATTTCGATTTACCGCCATTTTAAGATCCGGTCTGTTTTTAAGACCCGGTCTTTTCCGGTACAGAATCTTCCCGCCACTTCGTTTGTCCCGGATTCTCTGCGCACATTTTCTGGTAGCAGAGCGTAGTTTATCTACCCTCTATTTGTTCGTTTGTAAAAGATAATTATTTGTAAAAATTATTAGATTTTACTTAGTTTATATAAGAACTTATATAGATTGATTGTTTGATTTTAGATATTTGTAACCTTTTTGCATTTGTTTCCGGGTTTGTGCCATTCTCATTCCTACCGCGGCTTTGCGTGTTGTAGTTTGATTTTGTTTTTTATTTACCTTTTATCTTTTTTTTTATTTTTGTCTGTTTGTTTGTGACTTGACGCGATGGCGAAGGTCTCCAATGCTAAGGCGACACTCGCCAACGAACTGAGATGGTTTGTGACGGCCGGAGGACTCCTGTCCCGGAAGGACAGGGAGGGCGCCATACTGCTTAGAGCGGATCACCTCCACTCACGATTGATTAGCGCGGAAGCGGCCATGGTGGTGCTTACCGAAGCCGAACTTGCCCCGGAGGTCTACGCAGGTCACATGGCGGACATGGACCAGATCCTGAGTCTGCACGATGATATCGCGGAGGCGGCGACCGCAATAAGGGCGAGACAGGCTGGCGGACCAGCCCCTCGCACACCTGTTAGACAGGAAGGACCAGCGGTTACTGGTCGGCTCCCCACCCTTCAGCTGTCCCACTTTGGGGGTAGGATGGAGGAGTGGGTAGCATATAAAAATATGTTTGAGTCCCTGGTCGTAGCACGACAGGATTTGTCGAAGGCCCAGAAGATGGCCTACCTCCTCTCCACTCTTGAGGATGAAGCGCGGTCGCTCATCCAGCACCTCCGGGTGGAGGACGACCAGTACGATACGGCTTGGGAGTTATTGAACTCCCGCTACCAAAACTTACGTTTGTTAGCGGATGCGCACGCCGCACAGTTGATGGCCCTGCCCAAGGTGGCCAACAGGGCACAGTTGCGCCTGCAGTTGCTCACGCCCGTTACAGTGGCCTGTAACGCGCTCCGCACACTGGGGCTGCCGGTGGACCAATGGTCTTTTTTGTTGGTGCACATTGTATTGGGCAAATTGCCCAATGACATCCGCTCGCGGTTTGAGCGCGAAAATGCGGAGCGGGATAGCACCACCCTACCAACATTCACTGACTTGGTGAAGTTTTTGGAGTTTGAGGCACGGGCTGCTGAGAATACCATGACGGACTCAGCGCCATCCAGAGCGCCTGAACGTAGGCCCTTGGAACCCTCATGGCGAGGGAAGCCCCAACAGGGACGGCAACCGCCACCGCGTGGAGCTGGTGTGCGGGTTGCACACACGGCAGCAGTCGCGAGGGACGCGGACTGCCTGCAATGTGGCCGGATGGGCCACAGCCTGCTACAATGCAGGGACTGGCAGAGACTGCCAGTACAAGATAGGCGCCGCATGGCAAAGCGGCATGAACTTTGCTTTTATTGTTTGGGCGGTCACTATGCACGTGACTGTCCCAGTGCCATATCATGCAGTGCATGCCGTGGGCTGCACCACGCGATGCTCTGCATGAACCGGAACGGGGATGGCCCCCGGATGTTGAGGCAGGGGTCCCCTATGGGCGGGGGCGCTCCTGCGCGAAGCCCTCCACCACCGGACGGAGGACGCGGCTTCGCTCGTCGCACCCCCCCTCGGGAGGGAGGTCGCGTACCTGCGCGGGTCTTGGCGGACCGGGACCACGCGCCTCAAGGTCATGGCCAGTATGTGGCTGGCCAGGCCCCGGATAGGGCCCCCATGGGCGGGGGCCCTAGATCGGACGTGAGAGTGGGGACACCCCCCTCCACGCGGGTTACCAATACCCAACACATGCAGCCGCAGCGGTTTTCTCCGCCGCTGCACGAGTACCCACGGCTGGAGTACCACCCGCCGTACCATATGTATGGCCGGGCCGCGGGTTATGCCCCCTCAGATGGGGATGTGCACTCGCCCGCCATATTATCCGGGTCAGTGGCGCGCCCCTGGTTTGGAGAGAGTGGGGAGCCCGTAACTAGCTTGCTCCCTTGCTGGGACAGAGCCGCGGACGGTTCTGCTCCCTACCGCGGTAGTCCGCGTATGAGGTCGTGGGGGAGAAGCCATTAATTTGAGAGGTCTGTTGGACTCAGGGGCTCAAAGCAGTTTGGTTACCACTCGAGTGGCACACCAGTTAGGTTTAGTTGTGGAAGACTCGCCTGTGCCACTTCTTGGAGTTGGTGGCATACAAGTGAAGTGTCTGACGGGCCAGACACTTGTCACCTTTTCTTCGCTGAAGTCCTCCACAATGAGGATCACGACTTCGGCTATGGTAATGGATACCATTGCGGGTTGGCACCCCTCGACAGACATACCGCCGGGTGTGTTGTCTTTGGTTTCGGGTCTGGATTTGGCCGACCCCTTTGTCTTTCATCCCGGCCCAGTGGACTTGCTCCTGGGCTCGGACGTATTGGGTTGGATTTTGTTGGGTACTCAGAAAGCTCTGGGTTCGTCTTCACTGATGGCAGTGTCTACTATCTTTGGTTTCGCCCTGATGGGCCCTGTGTTTGATAATAGCACCGTGGAGGAGCCACCGGTCGTCGCATCTGCGTCCTTGGCCAAGACCATGCAAAGGTTTTGGGAGGTGGAGGAGCCACCTATGAGTTCCAGGATGGATCCGGAACACGCTGAGTGCGAAGCCCTTTTTCGATCGACCACGGAGAGGTTGCCCTCCGGTCGGTTTGTAACTAGGTTACCCTTTGTTGCCTCTCGTCCTAGCCTAGGGCAAAGTAGGGCGCTTGCGGAGAAACGACTGCTGTCCATGGAGCGACGCATGCAGCGTGACCACGTACTTCGCGATAAATATATTGAATTTATGCGCGAGTACGAGGATTTGGGTCACATGTCTCCGGCTCGAGTTGATTGGAGCTCAACTAAGCATTATTTTTTGCCCCACCACGCGGTGGTGAAGGCCTCAACAGGCAAATTGAGGACCGTCTTCGATGGGTCCGCACCCACTTCGAACGGGGTTTCGTTGAATCTGTGTTTGCATTCGGGTCCCAAATTGCATAGGGACATAATTGACATCATCTTGAACTTTAGAAGACATCAAGTGGTTTTTGGCGCGGACATCCGGATGATGTTCCGCCAGACAGTCATACATCCTGAGGACAGGCGATTCCAGTTGATACTCTGGCGTGAGCGCCCTGAGGATCCTGTGACGGTGTATGAACTCAACACAAACACGTATGGTTTGAAATCTATTCCCTTTATCACCATCAGATCATTGCTTGAATTGGCAGAGCGGGAACGGATCCGCTTTCCCCGTGGGGCTTCCGTGCTGTCACGTGACTTGTATGTCGATGACGTGTGCACCGGAGCCCAAAGTATTGAGGAGGCCCTCCTACTGCGGGATGAATTGATTGAAATATTGAAGACAGGTGGCTACGAGCTACGTAAGTGGTTGTCTAATGAGCCTAAAGTTCTAGAAGGGATCCCGGAGGATCACCAACAGAACCCTCACCTGTTTGAGGATGTGGATGATCCCAACAGGATAGCGGTGCTGGGCATGCAGTACCAGCCGCTAACCGATATTTTTACCTTCCAAGTGGACTTGGAAATACCAAAGGTCTGGACTAAGAGAACGGTGTTGTCCGTAATAGCTCGTATGTTTGATCCAAGCGGTTGGATCAGTCCAGTGATATTCTCTGCGAAGTGTCTTCTTCAGAGACTTTGGACTTTGGGCGTCTCGTGGGACGAGCCGCTGTTTGGCTCTCCATTGGATGATTGGCTCGAGTTGTTTTCATCGATTAAGGAAGTCAATCGGATTGCCTTGCCTCGTCGAATATTGCCACCCGGGAAATATCGAGCCAGCCTGCATGGCTTTTGTGACGCGTCGGAGCGAGGCTACGCCGCGTCAGTCTATATGCGGACAGTTGACGCCGATGGCCGGGTCAATGTCTCGCTTTTGTTAGGGAAGAGCAAGGTCGCCCCCATCAGGACTAGGCTGACTATTCCCAAGCTTGAGTTGAGTGGAGCTCACCTTCTCTCTAAATTGTTGCATCACGTTGCCAGTGAGCTGGCGGCCACGGTCGAGATACGAGACATCTTCGCCTGGTCGGATAGCCAGGTCGCGCTTGCATGGTTGCGCGCGGCCCCACATACCTTGGAGGTTTTTGTGGGAAATCGGGTTTCCCAAATCCAGAATATCGGAATTGATATAACATGGAGACATGTGCCGGGAGAGCTTAACCCAGCGGACTGTGCTTCCCGAGGTTGTACGGCACCAGAATTGGTGTCACACCCGCTCTGGTGGGGCCCAGAGTGGCTGATGGGATCAGAAACTTCTTGGCCTGTCTGTCAGACAGATGTTACTTCTTTGAGTTTGACTGGGCTTCGTGTACATGCTGTAGTCGCTGAGACGACGTCGGAGCCGGATTGGCTACTTGCTCGGTATAGCAGTTTGGATAAGCTTCTGGGTGTTACCAGTTGGATTAAGCGTTTCATACATAATTGTAGAAACCCACAGGCAAAGCGGTTGGAGCCGATTGCAGGTGCAGAAGAGCGCCGGAGCGCATTGTTGCATTGGGTCCGTGTCGTGCAGACCGGACGGTTTGAGTCAGAGCTTCATATTTTGCGCTACGCACGCGCTAAGTTGAAGGGCGCGGTCGCTCGTTTGAACCCGTACATCGACTCGGATGGGCTTCTTCGGGTTGGAGGCAGGCTCCGGAAGGCGGATCTTCCATATGAGACTCGCCATCCTCTGTTGTTGCCCAAGGGCGGACCCTTGGTGCAGCTTTTGGTGTCTGATCGACACATTCGTAACGCCCATGCTGGGTGCAATGCTTTGTTGGCTATTTTGCAACGCGAGTTTTGGATTTTGTCTGCCCGAAGAGCAATCCGTAGTGTCCTGTTTCGATGTATTGCATGTTATAGGTTGAAGGCATCCACGATGCAACCACAGATGGGTGATTTGCCCGCTGATCGAATCCGACCTTCGAGACCGTTTGACGGCGTTGGAACCGATTTTGCCGGTCCCTTTTCGATCAAGGCTTCTCCCTTTCGTAATGCCCGTATTGTGAAGGGCTATTTGTGTGTATTTGTTTGTTTGGCCACCAAGGCTGTCCATTTGGAGGTGGTGTCGGCTCTGACTACGGAGGCCTTCGTCGCCGCGTTGGATCGCTTTGTTTCGCGTCGAGGTCTACCTTCCCTTATTAGGTCTGATAATGGCACAAACTATAAGGGAACTGTAAATTATCTTAAGGATGTTTCTGTGTTTATTGATAAAAATTGTACTAGTTTAAGTCAAATTGCTGCCCAAAGGGGAATAACCTGGAAGTTTAGTCCCCCAAGTTGCTCCCATTGGGGAGGGATTTTTGAAGCGGCTGTGAAATCCGCAAAGACCCACCTCCGCCGCATTATCGGAGAAACGGCTCTAACTTTTGAAGAGCTGGCCACAGTGTTTTGTAAAGTTGAGGCGGTCCTCAACTCTCGTCCTCTCTGTCCGCTATCTCCAGATCCAAATGACTTGGAAGCTCTCACCCCTGGTCATTTTTTGGTGGGAGGGCCTTTGAATGCCCTGCCCGAATACCCGTGGAAGGACGAACGCGTATATCGGTTGTCGCGTTTTCAAATGTTGCAGCAAATGAGCCAGGACTTTTGGCGTCGCTGGTCGCTTGAATATTTGCATTTGCTGCAGCAAAGAGTGAAGTGGACAGACAGGACTGAGCCTCCCAGGGAGGGTGATTTAGTATTGTTAAAAGAGGCAAATTTGCCCTCATTGCTTTGGCGACGAGCTCGCATATTACGTTTGATTCTTGGCGGAGACGGCACTCCGCGTGTGGCTGAGGTGTTGGTCGACGGTTCGATTTTAAGGAGAGGTGTGACCTCTCTCGCCCGCCTTCCGGTAGAGTAAGCTAGCGGTCTGCTTCTCAGACCGGGACGGGGGGATGTTTGTAATATAATGGGTGAAACGAAACGCAGGCGTTTCCCTTTGTCGCCGCCAGACGGCCGCGGGGTTCTCATGGCAGGGACCCGGCTTGCGGGGTTCTCACACGGCTCGTGTGAATGGGTCGCGGACGGCCGCCATTGTCCTGTGCTATATCGGTTTGATTTAATACGCGGAGAGGTCCCGCGTCTTTTGATTGTTAATTAGTTTGAGTTATATTTGTGAATTTCCTGTTTGTTAAATAACTATTAAGTTTGTGTTTGTGTAACCCGTTATTGTGACTTTTTCCTCTGAGATGTGACGCGTGGCTGGTCGCTCACATCTATCTGTTGCCGAGCCAACTTCGGGAAGAAATCTATTTATTTGTTCTAGGGAATTGAGATCTCATGGGTTAGGTAGGGTGATTAGGGATCCCCCCTTTCCGAAGACATTCGAAGTTGGATCCGAAGATTAAGAAGATTCAGTTTGGTAAGTGGTTTGTAATTGTAGTTATTAAGTTAGGTTAATATATAGGGCCCCGTAGCTCCCTACATAAGTTACGGTGGTAGCAGTCTGCGTATAGTTTAAGTTAGGTTCTAGTCGGACAGACGTAGTGCCGTGTCTAGTTCTTACCGTTATTTCGATTTACCGCCATTTTAAGATCCGGTCTGTTTTTAAGACCCGGTCTTTTCCGGTACAGAATCTTCCCGCCACTTCGTTTGTCCCGGATTCTCTGCGCACACTTGTGGTTTTGAGGTTTTCACCAATTTAGAGATTACTTCACCTTATGTATATATTCTTCTTTTTTTATTCTATACATTTACTGCATGAAGGTAAACAAACATTACTTTATAGATTACAATATAGGTAAGATTTGTTGCACCACCTCTCTACTACAGACAAAGAAAGTTACGCTAACTCCACGATGAACGTATTAAAATATTTGTAGGAGACATAATTCATATGCGCATGTGGTTTCTAAGAACGGATATATTGGGATCACAGTTTTGCGACTGAAGTCTAATTAAATCTTGGCATATTAAATTTAATTAATTACTTATACTTGGTATCGCTAATTCAGTCAGCTATTTTGAGACATCGCCGGAATTTCATTAACTTAGTTTAGTCTTTGATGTTTTGTATTGTTTAGTGGAATACATAAGTAGCAATTTCACATAAATACACATGTCATTTTCTTTTGTCTTTCTCCTCTTGCATGGGATTGACAGAGCTTCAGACTGCCAAGCTCAGAGGTAACTAAGCACTGCAGTCAAATATCAGAAAATAAAAACAATATTTGCCTGCACTAGGAACCAAACCCAGGACCCAAGCAGGTAGACTCGATGACGAATCACAAATTTGCAACGGATATTTAATCGATTTTGAAATCAAGATGTGGTACCTATTTTCTAGTCACAGCTATACACTTTTTCTTCAGGCTCATTTAGATAGAATTAAAGGCGTTGATGAGGCGTCTTACAATCGTCTGCACGATTTAATCGATACTCGAATAGATTATTAATAGTCCTTATTTTATTGAGTTAAGGTTGTTTTTGCGGTAGTATTTTTTGATTGTACTGTGTGGCCGTCATTGCGATCGGCTTGAACAATTAATGTTGATTTCGATGCCGTTATTTGATTTGTATCTCGAGCTAACTGTATGGGAATTGCGCCAATTAAACTGCTATGGGGCCGTCGATAAGGCTCAGTATTGGATAGAAGGATTTGATGTGTGATGAAAACAATACGAGATAAATTAGCTATGTAGGCTGAGATATAGCTTCGTAAATTTGGAACGTGGCCAAGCCATTGGGTTATGGTGTCTTCGTCAATTTTTCTTATCGTTACACTAATGACTCTATAATATAAATACAGCTGTTTTGGAATAGCGTCTTTATGAGCTAGTAACATCTTTAGTACGTACTCAGGTAGCGTTACGATGTGGATCAATTTTGTAATTAACAGAAAAGAGGACTATTCTGGGTATACTAGCTCAATTATAAAAACATTGTATAGATAAACATCCACACCCAGGCCAATCTGAAAAAGATCATTTTCCATCTTGACCCGACCGGGGCGGGGATCGAACCCGAGAGCTCCGGTGTGACAGTCCGGCGTGATGACCGTTGGGCAATGGAGGTCGTCAAAGGTATGTCAATTGCCGATGTCTTTTGAGTTATTAAAAAAATATATATCAGAAAATCACACACACACACACACACATTGTCACACACATTATTCATTTGATCACATTAAAGGCGCTAAAATAAGGTTAGATTTCCCGAGACCTGTAAAAGCCAATATAAAGATAGATAAGAAATTTTGAAGAAACGGCAAACAAAACCATAAATATACTTAAAAGTAATATTTTCCTAAATACCACATAGATTTAAATTCCAATAGATGCAGTCATTAAATCCAATTCTACAGAAGTGGTCGATTAACACGGTTTATAATATGCGGCATGGGTGAAAGCACCATCTATCATTCGGGTCATTGAACCCCGATTACGAGGATGCTGGATGCGTGATCTATGGATGGTGTCGAACAGGGGCATTGCTGGGTCAGGTTCAATGTCTAAGGCTGCGTTCACTTGATAATATAATAATAATACTCCGAGACAAAATAGAAAAAGTTATTTACCTTTTTGATATTGCTGTACCCAATACCCACAACCTGCAAAAACCAAACTGAAAAAAATCATAAATACCCTGACCTGCAGGATGAAGTCATCAGAATTTGGAAGCAGAATAAAGTATATGTCGTACCTATTATTCTGTCAACTACTGGAGTCATTCCTAGACATTAATTCCATTCAACTTCTTGATCTGAGCCCTTATACTTATATACCAATGCAAAATAAAAAAATAAAAAAATAAAATCCGTTTATTTCAGGTTACAATGACCCATAAAAATACATTAATTGAATACAGTCGCTCGAGAAAAAGCCGCCATCTTAAACACATGTCGTATTGTCAGAAAGTTCCTCCAAATTGAAGAATACGGACAGATTGACTTAGGACTGTAAAACGCCCGTAAATGTTATGATATTACCAGCATACAGCTGAGAATAAAAAACATATAAAAAGAAAAGAATAATAAAATAGATAGACGGACAACAAAGTGATATCTTTTCTCTCTGCATTATCTGTTGGTTGACTGGTAGAAACAGCCATTTACATGTTTTTGTAAAGAAGTTAAATAAATAAATAAAAGTGATCCTATAATAGTACCGGGTTCCTTTTTACCTTTAGAGGTACGAAACCCTGAAAATAATAATTACTTGTGGTGGTTTAATTAATTTTCAGTTTATACACAGCTGCAAAAAAAAGCTATTATTTCTCTAAAGTAGACATTTCCAAACTTTTGCAATTCGAGACACCGAGATTTTAAGATAATATAGATGTAACAATATGGTATTTGCATTTGTCAAGAGTCTAGAATCAAGTCCAAGCTAATCTTTCGATATATAGAACACCATTAAGACACATTGTACTCCTTTTTCTTTTTTCATGGTGCAATAAAGAGTTACTTACTTACTTACTTTATAGTAAACATGCAAGATCCTAACGCTATTTGAATCTATTCAGCAATTTCATTGCTAATATTAACAATCAATCGAAATCCAATCGCAACTACAAGACTCCCTGATTGGTCTCAGAATAATGATACGAGAAAAAGGCGTGCGCCAATATACTATTTATTAATGCTGCTACTGTACTAGGTAAGGTAAGGGCTTTAATTTCTATGGGACAATCAGGACGATAAGTACCTCATTTGCTATTTCAGGTACTAAAGGTACTCGCGTACCAAATTTCGTTGTTATTCAGTAGATTTTAGTAAAGTAGTTATGTTAAAAATGTTATTTTATGATAATTTTAACTACACGATCAAAATAAAGTCCTAATTGTTGTCTTAGGATGATAGAGCTGTACAATGTGTACAACAACAGGTGGTGGTGATCTCCCCTGGGCAGTCTGGAGGACCCTAAACAGACTCCGGGCTGGTGTTGGGAGATGCCGTGAAAACCGAGTCAAGTGGGGGTACTCGTCTGATAGCCTTTGCGACTGTAGAGCCGTCCAATCCATGGCTCATCTTTTAACCTGCCCCAACTGCCCTTCCTCCTGTACCTTGGAGGGCCTGAATGAAGCCAACGATAGGGCGGTGGAAGTGGCCAAATACTGGTCGAAAAAAATCTAATTTGTGCCATTTCGACTCGAGATGATGATGATGACAACAAAAGGGAAAGTATGCCAATCTGTAACTTTGCAAACTTGCGTAACTTCTTATAATAATAAATCCATTTAAAGGATAAGACCGCTGTTGCAATCAACGCTCTGTATTTTATTTTTTTATGTCTTTTATTCGTGCAATAAAGTTATATAAATCAAACAAAATAGTAGAAAAGTTTTAAGTTATTCAGATTTATGATAAATTTTACTATACACTTGTAAACAACTTTCTATACACAATTTTGCGTGCGTAGTTTTATTAGCCCTCTATAAAATGCCCCTTTAAATAATTCAGTGCTAAATCTCGATAGGGTCGAAGGACAGGTCGCGTGCCGAAAGTGATGCGGTTGTAGATATAGATCAATCTATCTCTTGGGTATAGTTGCGGGGTGTAGCAAGTCAAGCTTAGAAGGGTGAATATATCTATTGTTACGAAAATCACTTTAAAAAAATTCTGTTGACAAAATTCGTAATTTTTCATTTTTCAACATTTTTCAGTGTGACTTGAGAATTTATTCGGGGTTTATTTAGGATTTTTAGGGTTTATTTTCAGAAATATTAAATTTTTAAATTCTGTCTGTTTTAAATTTGAAGTTATATTACCTACAATACAAATACTCTGCAATCAGCTTTCAAAACAAATATTTATTAACCTTTTTTTATGACTGCTAAGGATCCTTGTTTACAAATATATATCCTAAAGATTAATTACTGTTTTGACTTCCTAACCTTGCTCAAAGTTACTCACATAAACACAATCGGACTTTACACCTTCAACGGAAACTTTTATACGTGGAAATATACTATTTTCTAAGCCCTTACTACACGTTAATTAATAGCTGAGTTGAGTGTGGATAAGTATTCATCATCATCCACAACCCTCCATGACCCACTGCTGGGTATAGGCCTCCTTCTGTCTACGCCAACCTTCTCTGTCACTGGGCCATCCTACTCCAGTTGTTGCCAGCAATATTCTAAACATCGTCGACCCATCTAGCTGCCGCCGGATAACCTACGCTCCGTTTTCTGTTTCGGGGGTTGAGTATTGAAAGCCACTGAAAGATATCATTACAATATTGCACAGTTATACTCTTAAACATGACCCCTCTAGGAGGACACGGATGGTACAATATTTAAAATATGTAAACTCTTAGATAACCTTATTTATTATGAGCAAAACTCTTGTGTGTAAGGATGACCGAGTCAGAGAGAACATAATAATTTCCAAATATAAAGGGTCGTGAGAGTATATTCGGTTCGCGTGGTTTATTAAAGCTCCTCAAAATGATTAACTACCAATTTTGTGTAGTAACAAATACAAGGGAAAGCAAAGGTTGATTCCCCAGCTTCGACGTAGCAAGATAAGATGAATTTTGGTACCTCTTTTTGGATCTAACCAAAGATTCCGTAGATTAAACGTTTCCTGTTGCCGCAACCACGGTCTCCTGGTGATCCTGCAGGTATATCTTGAACTCTCCACGCCGACAGGTTCTCCAACCGTTGTGATTGACCAAACTAATCACCCCTATACTATTTGGGCAAATATTTAAACCTCAAAAGATGTTTATTTAAAGGAGACTACTGTATAGTAAAAACTATTCAAGCAGTGAAGAAATATCAAAACTTTAAACATTAAGAACTGAGTTAAGTATTTATAGATTTCCAATAGTAAGAACTATTTAAGTAGAAATTCTAAATCCGTTTAATTCTAAATCAGTTTAATTTAGTTTAATTTTAAATTTTAAATCTTAACTTTTAAATCCCATCTGAAAAGAAAAGAGATGGATTTTATTCATTTATAAGATTGCAACCATGTGGCCAACACATGTCTTCAACTAGATAAAAAAACAACTTACGAGTATCTCGTGTTGATCAAAACCATCTACGACACACTCCCCATCCATGAACCCAGCCTACCAGTGACGATCGGTTCCTGGAATAAGATATTTCATAAACTTCTGAACAAAGGCACGAACAAAGTCGGCCATGTGCGCGATGCATATATCATTTCAAAATACTTACTAAATCTGCGTAACGCAAGCAATCCATCCAACCGTTCACATAAATACTCAGGTTGGCCTCTATTCCATCTGCAATTTGGCTGGCTGAAACGAATTGTACAGAAAATCAGCACAAGAAAAAAAAACACTGGATTCCTTCACGGGATGTTCAAACATCAGAAATAAAACCACAACTAGCGTTTTATCCAAGCCTTACCTGTTAGTGCATTGTTTGTACCATTTTTATGAAGGTTTATCCTTCATTTTTACCCTGGCGACGAAACGAGACAATATAATGTGCCTGCCGTGCTGAGGTCACCCCCATTTTCATCAAATTGCAATCGCGTCCCTTTTATTTTTTTTAAACGTCAAATCTATGACAATTAACACCTAGTTGTTCAGCCAAACAATAAAAATTATAATTCGATGAGTTTTATTTAAAACCTTTTTGTGGCTAAATTGATTCGATAAGTAGAAATTAGAGTACACTATCAATCACCACATTGGATCGAATACTTATTGAAAGCATTCGCCGTTAATAAGCGTTGCTACAGACGATTTAGACAATAGGAACAATGCACAAACCACTTACCATGTAGGCAGGCTTCGAGCACGATTCCTCACGAATAGTTCTTCCTTTAGACACCTGGCCGGCCAGCCACACACGATTATAAAGTTCCAAAAAAACTGTTGAGCACTTGAAGTTTTATTAAAAATAATTGAGTAAAAGGGCTGTAATGTTTGGTGCGCGCGCGCCTTCGCTTTCACGTACAGACACGGAGAGGTTTTACTGGTTCTGCCACCAGCCTTCTGCTACCAGCCTATGGCGTTGATCTCTCAGACACCGGTAGGATCTGCGCATGCGCCAGCGGAAGTCCGGGCGCCCCATTGGCTAAATAGAACTGCAGCACAGCGAATTGTGATGATTGATAAGTGCATCGGTAAGGCGCGCGAAATTCAAATTGAAAGGTAAACAAGATTTGCGTTGAAACCGGAACATTCCGCCCACCAAAATACCAATAGGATTTTCCCAGAGTAAGAATAAGAAACGGTAATTAACGATAAATATGTTTAAGTTATTATTCTAAACTTAAAAGCTAACAAATGATAAGTTGAAACGATTATACGGAGGGTAGAGGACATAGCTTGACCAAAGGTCTCTTAAGCGAGTGATCCCTGGCTGTTCTAACGGTTGCGACTCGAACTACCCCATCAGGGCCAGGATGCAAGGAAACAACTCGTCCTAATGCCCATTGAAGAGGAGGCCGATTGTCCTCTTTTATAAGTACGATTGAGTTTACAATTAACGGTGTTGAGTCCGTGGTCCATTTTGCTCGCTGAGTTAACCCATGTAAATATTCATTTTTCCAGCGTTTCCAAAATTGTTGTTGAAAAGATTGGATAAGTTGCCATCGATTTAGTCGATTGATTTTTACGTCCTTGTAGTCGAAGTCAGGAACTGCTGTAAGAGGTTCCAGCGTTAAAAAATGACCGGGCGTAAGAACGTTCAAATCGTTGGGATCCGAGCTCAATGGACACAAAGGCCGCGAATTTAAAATTGATTCGATCTGAGCGAAGAGTGTGGTAAGCTCTTCAAACGTTAAGACCTGATCGCCAACAATACGGTACAAATGACTCTTTGCGGCTTTGATTTGGATTTCCCACACCCCTCCAAAGTGGGGAGCAGAAGGTACGTTACGTTTAAAATCTATTTTTTCCGCATGAGAGGCTTGTTCGATACCTGACGCTAGTTGTGAACTTGCACCAACGAAATTCGTACCGCAGTCAGAGTGAATAACATTGCAGCGGCCGCGACGAGAAACGAAGCGACGCAATGCCGCGATGAAGCCGTCAGTCGATAAAGTAGAAACCACCTCAAGGTGCACTGCTTTTGTGCTCAAGCATACGAATAAACACAAGTACGCTTTATCGATTTTAGCACCACGATGAAGCCCGAGCTTAATTCGAAAAGGCCCTCCTAGATCGACACCTACGACAGAGAAGGGTTTTGCCTGATTGACACGAAAGGCCGGAAGGTCGCTCATAAAGGGTTGCAAAGGTTTCGGTTTAAGACGGTAGCATCTTATGCATCTTGAAAGATGATGACGTACAGCATGCTTTGCCGCAAGTATCCAAAACTGTTGTAAAATCAGATAGTTGGTTGTGTTCAGACCGGGAAGAAAATTGTTTCGATGAATAGATTCGATTACAGCTGATGTAAGAACACTCTTTTTGGGCAATAATGCGGGATACTTATGTTCGAAGTCAAGATCGGAGCGCGATAGGCGCCCGCCTACTCTGAGTATACCCTGCTCGTCCAAAAACGGGTTTAGTTTACGAAAACTGCGAGGTAACTGTATCTTTGATTGTAATTTGGATATGACATCCAAAAAACAACGATGTTGGAAATGTTTGACGATAATTAGTAACGCACGATGACGCTCAGCGTCCGTTACGAAAAGATTATCTGATCGCGGAACAGTGTTACGCATGTTATTACAAAACCTGCGAACGTAAGCGATAATGCGACAGATTTTATCTAAAGAAGAATATTTTTCGAATAGCCGATCAATTATAGACGTGTGATTAACGCTTTCGATTTGATCCGAAACGAGAACCGTGGTGCGACGCTGCTCAGAGAGCACCGCATTGTCATCGTTTGAACGATTTTTCGATGTATCGATTGGCCACTCAGACTGTGGTTGAGACAACCATTCTGGGCCCGCCCACCATAGGGCAGTGTTTAGCAAATCGTGAGGCAATTGCCCACGCGAACAAACATCTGCAGGATTTGTGACAGATGGTACGTGCCTCCAGCACTCGGTCGGTACGATATCTTGAATGTGACTTACGCGGTTTGCAACGAATGTCACCCAGCGAGAAGAAGGAGCTCGCAACCAGGATAAGGTAACGGTGGAATCACACCACAGATAAGTGTCATGGACAGGAATCCGCAGCGTGTCCTTGACAAATTTGATAAGGTCTGTAAGCAAAACTGCACCACACAGCTCTAAGCGAGGTAACGATTGACGTTTTAAAGGAGCTACACGAGCCTTTGCACATACGAGAAAGACGCGAACGGGGCCGTCAGACTCGATAACACGCAGGTATATAACGGCGCCATATGCTGCTTCGGAGCTGTCATAAAATCCATGCAGTTGATATGATTGAGCGCTATCGGTAGCGTATTTACGTGGAGTTTTAAGATTCCTAACTTGAGGAAGCTGTTCGGAGAACTTTTCCCATTGAGAGACAATTTCCGGTGGGGGCTTATCATCCCATGAAAGACCTAGAATCCAAAGCTTTTGAATAAGGCATTTGGCATGAATTGTCAAAGGAGATAGAAAACCCAGAGGATCGAAAATTCTGGCAACCTCACTCAAAATCGTTCGCTTGGTGCACGGTTGATTAGATGGATTAACGGTAAAGACGAACGAATCCGAAGCAGGCTCCCACTTAAGGCCCAGAACCTTGATAGTTGTGTCTTCAGTTTCGGTAAAAGTGATTGCTTCTGAAAGACACGCCTCCGCGGGAAGATCGCTAAGTAGCTCTGGTCGGTTACTCACCCATTTTCGGAGCTCAAACGAGCCAAGACCGAAAAGAGCGATGAGTTGAGTTTTGATTTCTCTGGCGTCCTTCAGCGATGAGCTTCCGGATATGACGTCATCAACGTATATGTCGGAAGTTAAAACGGTTTTGGCCTTTGGGTACTTGTGACCCTCATCGTTGGCCAGTTGCTGAATAGAGCGGCACGCCAGGAATGGAGCGGAAGACACTCCGTACGTTACGGTATTTAATACGTACTCTTGAAGAGGCTCATCTGGGTGAGCTCGCCAGAGAATACGTTGATAATCACGATGTTGAGGAGCTAGGTTGATTTGACGGTACATTTGGCGCACGTCTGCCATGAAGACAATTGCGTGCTCACGGAAATGAAGAAGGATCTCTACGATATTTGATTGTAGCTTCGGTCCCGTCAGCAGCGAGTCGTTTAGCGATTTGGAAGTTGCATCTTTAGCCGAGGCGTCGAATACAACGCGAAGCTTCGTTGTAGCGCTGTCGGGACGTAGCACACAATGGTGCGGTATATAATACTTGCCTTGACCCATTTGCTTGGCAGGTACCAGAGTCATGTGACCACTGTCGATATAGTCAGTCATGAACTCCACGTATTGTTGGTTTAAATTGTGATCGCGATACAGACGCCTTTCAATGGCATGAAAGCGTCGTAAGGCTATCTCTCGAGAACCTTCAAAGACTGGCTCCTCGTCGTCCTTGAAGGGGAGACAAACTACATATCTACCTGTCTCGTCACGGTAGTGATTACTGAGAAAACTATTTTCACAGCGTTGCTCTTCTGGGGTCAATCGGGAAGATTGTGGAACGTTATCGATTTCCCAGAAACGTTGAACAATTTTGTTTAAACTATCGTCTACGGTAGAAGGGGCTACTCCTAGTAGACTGGACGATGCGAGTCTGGACTTCCCAAGAAGAAGCCAGCCGAAGACTGAGTTGAAAGCTCGCGGTTGAGAGGCGTTACCCTTCAGACGTTGTTCGAGAAGTGACTCAGCAAAGACGTCGGCACCTAACAAGACGTCGATTGGACCAGGGATGTCAAAACCAGGATCAGCTAGCGGTAGTGTTTTGACCTCCTCCCATCCTTTCGTATTTAGCCTTGCTATCGGTTGATCTCCGCAAATGCTCGGTATGACGAGCATTCCCAGACGAAACTTTACGTTACAGTTGGTGCCAATGTCGCATGTAACAAAGCCACTGACTGAGGCAGGGCTGCCCCCTAACCCATAAACGTTGATATTACCAGTTATAGGTTTTAGATTTAATCGTTGAGCGGCGTGAGCCGTGAGAAAATTGTTTTGACTGCCGGTGTCAAATAACGCGCGAAATGTATGAAATTCACCAGAAGCATCACGAATCTGGACGAGAGCTGTTGCGAGTAACACGGTTGTGGTTACGGTTGGATCAGACTGAGTTAACGAATCCTTAGCCACTAAGGTCGCCGAGCTTGCCGCCGGCTCCTTATGTAGCAAAGTGTGGTGTTTACGTCTACATTGTCGACATGAAAACATTGATGTGCACTCTCGCACTGAATGGGATGCGTTAAGACAATTGTAGCACCATTTCTTTTCAGTGGCCACAGCCATGCGCTCATCTATTGATTTTGCCAAAAAATCACTACAGGCCGAGATGTGATGTTCATTGCGACAGTAGGCACATTTACGAATCGGAGTGCTCGAATTATGAGCAGGTTTCGCTTGTTGTTTATCACCAACATTTTTATGAGTAGTGACGGTGGGAGCGACAAGCGAATGCGTGACGTTATGTCGCTTGAACTTCTGTGAAGTTCCCGGTGTGTCCTTTGAAACGTTAGCGGTTTTATTGGTAACATTCGAAAAGTGCGTGTCGCGAATTAATGCTTCACCTTTAGAGTGTAAGAATGCCCTTAAATGGTTATACTGTGGAAGCTCAATATCGGTATGTTTTTCCTCAAACTCGCGTCTTAATTTGGTATCGAGTTTGGCCAGAACATTATAACAAAGAACAAAATCCCATTTATCGGTAGGTAATTTTAAAGTTTTTAAAATTGTTAAGTTCTCATCGATCGTGTCTAAGGCGCGTCGAAAATCTTGAGCGTTCGAAGTCTTTAAACTAACGTCCAAGATATCACGCCAGCACGTAAACGCTAATTCGCGTTTATCTTCATAACGGGACTTGAGAGCCTCGTACGCACTTAAATAATGTTCACTTGCAACAGGAAAAGTTCTAATGAACGATAAAGCATCACCACTTAAAACTGACACGAGATAGTGAAATTTCTCAATATTACATAAGGAGGTAGAATCATGTATCAACGCGTTATAAGTTGCAATGAACTCAGGCCATTCCTTGATAGCACCGGAAAAAGTTGGCAACGAAATTTTTGGTAACCGCATATTTCCACTGTGCGAACCGGTCAATGAATTATGTTTCGAAGTGTCAGCTTGTTGAGATGAACGTTGTTCAAATTTTCGTTGAATTGCCAACACTTGAAAATACAATTCGTCAAATCGATCCTGAACTTCATCGTCCTCCTCATCGGCATCATCCTTAAGAAGGTCCAAAATAATAAAATGGGAGTCATGAAAACTATCAGCAATCGTTTTTATTTCATGACAATATGAAAGAAATAACCCTACTTGTGATTCATCGGTATTGGCTAAGGTACCTACTTCCAAAGCCTTCGTTAAGCGATTATATGCTATAGTTCGTTTACGTCGCAAACTGGGCAAATTATTAATAGTGTACGTATTTTCGATACCCTTTTTAATAGTAGGTTTAGATTTACGCCTTGATAGTAAAGACATAATTAATATCAAAACAATAAAACCTGATAGCAACAAATATTCGGATTCGATAAAAAAGTTTAGTTGCGAACGTCTTCAGCGAGACCGCGTTCACAAGAATCGACGAGAATCACTGGGGCGGTATTACACGACAACAGGTAATATTGTCACCTCGGTCACCTGAGTTTTAAATTGAAATAAATTAAATTGATAAGGATGAATTAAATGAGCGTTAGGAACACTAAAAACGGTTTGCGATATTCGTTAATGTACGGTAAATAAAAAAAATAAAAATCAGTTTTTTTTGTAAAAACAAAAAACTATGATTTTTAACCTAAAACGGTAATAATGAAAATGTGAACGCACCAAAATTCGTTGAAAATATGATACGATAAACGATACAACGTCACGATAAAAAATATTTCGTAATTTGAAACGAAATAAATTTTCGATAAATAAATATCAAGAGGAAACGTTGAACGGTTGGAAAAAAGTAGTCGAGTTATAACGAACTATCAACATAAAATTATGAGAAGGTGGATTTGCAATATTGTATTATTGCGAACGGTAAAACGGTAGGTAATTTTATGCTAATAAGTATAAAACGACAAAAGAATTTATTTTCAACAAATATTCTAGAAACTGATGGAAGCCATCTTAAATCGATAAACGGTAGGTAAGGTACTCAACAAAACAAAATGGAACAAAGACTTGTTTTCCGATTAGTAATTGAAACAAAATGTTATGTTTATTCGTTTTAGCTGTACTAGTAAGTATAATAAGCGTGGAATACGGTAAATGAAGTAGCAATTACTAAATCGAATTGGTATTTGGCGGCAGACTGAAGGTAGGTATCCAAAGTTCCCGGGTTTCGGCACCAAAAAATGTGGCTAAATTGATTCGATAAGTAGAAATTAGAGTACACTATCAATCACCACATTGGATCGAATACTTATTGAAAGCATTCGCCGTTAATAAGCGTTGCTACAGACGATTTAGACAATAGGAACAATGCACAAACCACTTACCATGTAGGCAGGCTTCGAGCACGATTCCTCACGAATAGTTCTTCCTTTAGACACCTGGCCGGCCAGCCACACACGATTATAAAGTTCCAAAAAAACTGTTGAGCACTTGAAGTTTTATTAAAAATAATTGAGTAAAAGGGCTGTAATGTTTGGTGCGCGCGCGCCTTCGCTTTCACGTACAGACACGGAGAGGTTTTACTGGTTCTGCCACCAGCCTTCTGCTACCAGCCTATGGCGTTGATCTCTCAGACACCGGTAGGATCTGCGCATGCGCCAGCGGAAGTCCGGGCGCCCCATTGGCTAAATAGAACTGCAGCACAGCGAATTGTGATGATTGATAAGTGCATCGGTAAGGCGCGCGAAATTCAAATTGAAAGGTAAACAAGATTTGCGTTGAAACCGGAACACTTTTATTGAAATAAAGGATAACACATGACTAGGAATAGAATATTTACTTATTCCGGTTATTAAATAATAAAATCAAGAGAAATCTCAAAATATATTCTATATCATCAAAGGACAGCGACCTCTATAATGCTAGATGTCAAAACATCTTCAATATTAATTTCCAACCTGCACAACAGATGGCACTAGTGGTTTCAAAAGATGACCTAATTCAAACGAAATAGTACTTTCTGTTTTCTTCTCAAAAGAACAAATAAAACGCAACGTTACAATATCCCTCCCCCAGAAAAAGTTTCGACACAGGAGAAACCCGCTGCCCTCAGCGTACTTAGCTGGAAACAAAAAAAATAATGAAAATAAAACAGAAAATAACCACCAGTTTTAAAACGTTAAATATTAAAATTTCACTATGTTAAATTTTAAAATCCTATCCACCACAAAACAAACTCTGAGTACTTACCTACTTACATTTCCTTTCCTACTGTGATACAGACCAAAATGAAAACCAACTGCCAGGACCGTTGTTATTCCATCTTTAATTTTCACCTGCTGTCCGAGCATATGTTCCCCTTTCTTTCAATCCATCTTTCTATCATACATCCCTATCATAAACAGTAGCAGTTGCAGATTTTACTGCCTGTCACGTTCTAGCACACTTATTCCCAGGAGTCCAAACTGTCATTCCCAGTTGCACTCAATCCCCAGTAAGTAGCTATTTACTCTGAAATTCTACTCATGTAAGAAAGAAAAGGTATATAGTCTAGGATATAGTGAATATTTTTCAAACCACCTGATATCAACCCTAGCTATAAACCAGTTACTAGCCGCCATGGACCATCACAACAAACAAAAAAAATATTCTCAAGGTAAGTGGTCTAATGTGCCACATGATTTCTACCAAGAGATAACAATGAAATGAATAAAAAAGATGCAACATGTGCTATCATTTTAAACGAAACAAAATTACTAACATGACAGTAATTATTACTATATCACTAAAGTTATGTCTAAGGACAAGAAAAAAAAATTGTCAGCATTTAGCTATATCACAAAACTTAAGTAACAGCTCTTAGCTATATTACTAAATATAGTCTACAGACTAAAGAAAATTAAAAGAAAAGAAAAAAAAACCTTAGTGACAGCTGGAAGCTATATCACCAAGCAAGTACAAAAGAAAATTGTGTGTTCCTATCCTAACCGTTAGTAAAACTATGTATGTACCTACTATCCATAGTACAAAAATATTTCCTAACGAGCATGCAACCAAGTTAAAACACGACCTCTATTAACTAGTTAAAAACACAATCTAGTAAACTAGAGTTAGTTAAGAATAAAACCTAGCAGTCTAAGCTAATTTAAATTAAAACTTAGCAAACTAAAGCTAGTTCAAAATAAAATCTAGCATACTAATGCTAGTTCAAAATAACCTTGGCATCGTTGTTTGGTATATACCAAAGCAACACGTAAAAACGTCCTACGGCTAGAGAACCAGAGTCCACTGCTTAACAGTGAGGAGAAAAAAAAATATAAGGAAGAAACGGGTATAAGCGATGTGAGAAACAGGTAGTCATACCTTGATATCCTTGATATGCCAAGTACCGAGATATTTTCCGTCATATCCTTCTAATTCGTAGACCAATGGTGACAATACTTTCTTTACGATACATTTCTCGTACTTAGGTGCTAGTTTGGTAGCTTTAAATTTATCAGCGTCACTTTGTATGTACGTCTTCCGCCAAACTTCCTGTCCCTCAGACAACTTAACCTCACGGCGACGTAAATTATAATACCTGGTGTTCGTAGCGTGAGCTTTTAAAATGTTTGTACGTACTTTATTAAAGATCTCCTTCAGAACTCCAAACTCACCTGCATATTCATCCCTTGGCATGGCTATATCATAATCACAATCACCAGTATCTTTATAAAATGACCCATTTATTATCGGTTCTCTGCCATGAACTAAAAAGAATGGTGTAAAACCAGTAGTTTAGAGAACTACTTTTACTTAATTTAGAGAAATAGAGGCCAACCTGAGTATTTATGTGAACGGTTGGATGGATTGCTTGCGTTACGCAGATTTAGTAAGTATTTTGAAATGATATATGCATCGCGCACATGGCCGACTTTGTTTGGATTGTCGAAAGTTAAATGCAGTTACGAAAGGGGATGCTTATGCAATACCTTATATACCTCAAATTTTAGATAGCCTTCGAAATGCTAAATTCATAAGCTCTGTTGATTTTAAATCAAGTTTTTGGCAAATTAAATTAGATGAAAATTCACAAGAAAAAACTAGTTTCACTGCTCCGGGTAAAGGTTTGTTCAAATTTAAGGTAATGCCATTTGGTTTGTGTGGAGCTCCTGCTCGCCAACAAAGATTGATGGATATGCTCTTTGGTACACCTTTTTGTAGTGATATTACAAAGGGTTTAGTATTCTGTTATGTAGATGATATTGTAATAATAGCTGAAGATTTTGAAACACATTTACTGCTGTTAAAACGCGTTTGCCAAAGAATTGAAAATGCAAATTTGACAATTAATTTTGAAAAAAGTAAGTTCTTCCGTAAATCACTTAAATATCTTGGGTATGTGGTAGATGAGTGTGGATTAAGAACGGATCCAGAGAAAGTGCGTGCAATTTTGGAATTTCCTACACCAAAAACTTCTAAAGAGGTCAAAATGTTCTTGGGAACTTGCTCTTGGTACCGTAGATTTATAAGAAATTTTTCATCTATAGCAGCACCACTTAATGCTCTTACCAGTACAAAGATTAAATTTGTTTGGAACACAGAAGCTGAAGAAGCTTTCACTCGTTTAAAAAATTGTTTAGTTTCAGCTCCGATTTTAGCCTGTCCAAATTTTGAAATACCTTTTGCTGTACATTGTGATGCATCAAGTTATGGTATTGGTGGCATGCTAACCCAAAATATTAATGGTCAAGATCACCCTGTGGCCTATACTAGTAGATCACTAAATAAAAATGAACGTAACTACAGTGCAACAGAAAGAGAAGCTTTAGCTGTCGTTTTTGCAGTTGAAAAATTTGAGCCATATTTGGGAACTAGACCTTTCACTGTTGTCACAGATCATGCATCCTTAAAATGGTTCATAAATTTGGAAAATCCTACTGGACGATTAGCTCGTTGGGGTTGTCGTTTGTCACAGTACAATTTCACAATTGAGCATAGAAAAGGGAAAGATAACGTCGTACCGGACGCTCTCTCACGTTTACTCAAGGTTGAAGTCATAAACACTCCCTCGGTAAATGAAGACGATGATGAGTGGTATAAGAAAATATTTCAGGGTTGTACAGCATATCCGAAAAATTATCCCAACTACCGTATAGAAAATGGAAAACTGTTTAGATATTGCAAAAGTAAATACACATTAACACAAGAGTTTGATTGGAAAGAGGTTGTGTCGAAATCTGGGCGTGCAAAGATTATATCGGAGAATCATGAACCTCCAACTTCAGGACACCTAGGAGTATTCAAAACACATCGCAGGATATGTTTGAGATATTTTTGGCCAGGAATATATAGAGATGTAACAAATTATATTAGAAATTGTGACACATGTTCAGCTTACAAACACAAGACAACTCTCACACCAGGACTTATGGGTCAACCAAAACAGTGCTATAGACCATTTCAAGTTTTGTCAATGGATTTGGTAGGACCTTTGCCTAGATCTCGTTCGGGATTTGTACATTTGTTAGTGGTAACATGCTGTTTTTCAAAATATACCATGTTGTTTCCGTTAAGAAGTGCAACTAGTGCCGCGGTGACAAAGAACATTGAGAATTATGTTTTCTTAGCTCACGGAATTCCTGAAACCGTAATTACCGACAACGGGGTTCAATTCACGGGATCTGATTTTCGTAAATTGCTTGAAAAGTATAACGTTCCTCGTGTTCACTACGGACCTAGGTACACACCACAAATTAATTTAGTGGAGAGATATAATAAAACCGTAATGACAGCTGTCTCATCTTATGTAAAACAAGATCATAGAACATGGGATTTAAATTTATATAAAATACAGTTTGCATTAAATAGCGCTGTTAATGAAACTACTGGTTTTACACCATTCTGTTTAGTTCATGGCAGAGAACCGATAATAAATGGGTCATTTTATAAAGATACTGGTGATTGTGATTATGATATAGCCATGCCAAGGGATGAATATGCAGGTGAGTTTGGAGTTCTGAAGGAGATCTTTAATAAAGTACGTACAAACATTTTAAAAGCTCACGCTACGAACACCAGGTATTATAATTTACGTCGCCGTGAGGTTAAGTTGTCTGAGGGACAGGAAGTTTGGCGGAAGACGTACATACAAAGTGACGCTGATAAATTTAAAGCTACCAAACTAGCACCTAAGTACGAGAAATGTATCGTAAAGAAAGTATTGTCACCATTGGTCTACGAATTAGAAGGATATGACGGAAAATATCTCGGTACTTGGCATATCAAGGATATCAAGGTATGACTACCTGTTTCTCACATCGCTTATACCCGTTTCTTCCTTATTTTTTTTTCTCCTCACTGTTAAGCAGTGGACTCTGGTTCTCTAGCCGTAGGACGTTTTTACGTGTTGCTTTGGTATATACCAAACAACGATGCCAAGGTTATTTTGAACTAGCATTAGTATGCTAGATTTTATTTTGAACTAGCATTAGTATGCTAGATTTTATTTTGAACTAGCTTTTAGTTTGCTAAGTTTTTAATTTAAATTAGCTTAGACTGCTAGGTTTTATTCTTAACTAACTCTAGTTTACTAGATTGTGTTTTTAACTAGTTAGTAGAGGTCGTGTTTTAACTTGGTTGCATGCTCGTTAGGAAATATTTTTGTACTATGGATAGTAGGTACATACATAGTTTTACTAACGGTTAGGATAGGAACACACAATTTTCTTTTGTACTTGCTTGGTGATATAGCTTCCAGCTGTCACTAAGGTTTTTTTTCTTTTCTTTTAATTTTCTTTAGTCTGTAGACTATATTTAGTAATATAGCTAAGAGCTGTTACTTAAGTTTTGTGATATAGCTAAATGCTGTCAATTTTTTCTTGTCCTTAGTGGATGCGCCAGTGCCGTTGTTAAAACAAATTAGTGGACTGTAGGTAGGTATGTTTGTATTGCTATATATGTCTTTGAACCGGGTAAATGCGGCTGGCCTGGGTAAGGGCAATACTATATGAAAGACAGCCGCGGATACAGGAAACTGCACTAACCTTGTGATGAAATCCGGAGTGGCGTGGTTTTTGAGGTTACGATAGCCGATGACTCGAATTGCAGGCACTTCACCACGATCCGTTCTTCCCACGTAAACGTTCACCAGATCACGGGTTTCCTCCACTATGTAAGGGCTCAAAAGCACTTTTTAGCTTGTTCTATCAATGGTTTAACGGCACACACAAAATTAACCACGCGAGGAGAGGTTGGCTTCGGATCTTTTTTTTTTTTTTGTGCGTGAGGGAATGGGATCACAAAATAGGATTTTGGTAGGAATATTCAATGACATATTCGCAATGGTAGTAACAAAAAGTGGCGGCAAATTTAAAATACAATACTGGCGTTTCCATTCCCCCCGGCTTGAAGGGTTCCCTTCAAACAAATTAAACAAACGAAACAAATTTGAATGTTAAACGAGGATAACGTGAAACGAAATTAGGCTAGCAAACTAAACAAATATTAAGCTAAATTACAACTAGGTATTTAGGTTCTAACACGAGTATCCTATTGCTGGTTAGGCAAAGGACAAAGACGAATAACTGGACGCAAGTACGATCCAGTTGAAGTCCTAACACGAGCAATCCGAGTAACTCCATTAGAGCCTGGGAAAACTTCTTCAATTATACCGAGCGGCCAATGAAGGGGCGGCTCGTTTTCGGTTATGATAATCACGACAGTACCGACAGTGATAGGATTCGTCGGAGTGTTCCACTTCTGACGCGATTGCAGAGTGTGTAAGTAGTCTGTTCTCCAACGCTTCCAAAACGATTGAACCAATCTATCTAATAAAGCGTGACGCGGCAAAAGATGAAGACGATCTTCTTCAACTTCACGTGCAGGCAAATACTTAAGCGGAGTTAAGTTCAAAAAATGCGCTGGAGTCAGAGCTTAACGGTTCAGATGGGTCAATAGAAAGAGTTCTACAAAGAGGCCGCGTGTTCATTACAGCTTCGACCTGAGTGAGTACGGTACTCATCTCTTCAAACGAAAGAATCTGCTCGCCAATGACACGATATAGATGTGACTTAAGACTCTTAATATTAGACTCCCAGTTCCCGCCGAAATGGCTTGCGGCGGGTGTATTAAGCGACCAATCAATTCGATTTTCAGCTAAAACGTGAGCAAATTCAGTTTGAAAATATTTTGTACGAAGGAAAGAGCTTAATTCCGAAATGCTGTTCTTAGCTCCAACGTAGTTCGTGCCGTTGTCCGAATACATTCGACTTACTGGGCCTCTACGAGACAAGAATCGTTTAAATGCCGCCATGAAACTAGGTGTGCTCAAGTCTCCAACTAGCTCGATATGCACAGCGCGAGTTGTCATGCAAACAAATAGGCAGACGTAGGCCTTGGTAGAGCGGTTACCTCGACCACGAGTCATGGTGACCTTGAAAGGGCCAGCGTAATCTGTACCGGTATGAACGAAAGGTTTAACGGTCTCTACTACACGACAAGAACGATGATCAGCCATTTCCGGAGCTAAAGACTTCGGACGAAGTTTAAAACAAGGTACACATTGGTGTACTCTACTACGAATCAAGTTGCGAGCAGAAAGTATCCAAAATTTCTGTCGCAAAATGGACATCAGCAAATCTGGACCAGCATGACAATTAATCTTGTGATGATAGTCTACCAAAAGATTCAATATATGACCCTTTCGTGGGAGAACGATTGGGTGTTTTTGTGCGAACGACAAATTAGACTGACTCAACCGACCACCGACTCGAATAATTCCATTTTCTATAAACGGTTTTAACCGTTGAAAAACGCGACTACAGGGTTTGTCGGATTGGAGATTTTCAAACTCCACAGCGAAAGAAGAACGTTGAAGTTCCCGTAAAACTATTGATTCGGCGTGGTCAAGATCAGCAGCGGAAATATGTTTACGCTGTGGCAACAATTTCATAAAGCGATAAATATAAACGACACAGCGTAACAGCTTCGACCAAGAAGACAGTCGATCAGCCAACAACAAAATTGGAGATTTTTCAGGCGATGCTGAAATAACTAACGAGTGTTTCTTCTCCTCGGAGAGGTTCAGAAACAGAGTGAGGGGTTAAAACGACTTTAACAGGCCACTCATCAGGTGGAGCCTGGATCCAATACGGTCCATGATACCATCAATGGATGTTGTTAAGTATTTGGGCGGGCGTGAGTCTCGCGCGAAAGCACAATCAGCGGGATTGTCCGTTCCAAAGCGATATGATAGAGACTTTCAACTGAAAGGTCAGATTGAATTTTGCTGACTCTATTTGCGACAAATGTGTCCCAACGATGGGAGAAGAGTGAGCCCAGCAAAGGGCAACCGTCGAATCCGAAAAGGCAAAAATTTTATGGATTGTTATACGTGCTTCGGCACACAAGCTTTAATAATCGCATTAACAAGTCTGTGCTAATACGAGTAAAGCGCAAAGTTCGAGCCGAGCGAGAGAGACAACCTTACGAGGGGAGAGACCTTAGACTTGGCACTGATTAGGCTTGCACCGAAACGTTGTTAGCCATTTTGAACATGAAAATAGACAACACCCCCGTTACGCTTTCTCTGCTGGCGTCCGCAAACCCAACAATTGTGGACGACACTATCTACTTTAATACCAATATGACGAGGGATTTTTATTTGATCTTAGTAAATGAAGCTCTTCTCTAAATTGAGACCACAGACGAAAAATATCGTTTGGTGGAGACTCATCCCAATCGCAATTTGACAAATTGCAAAGTTCTTTTATAAGCAGTTTTGCGTATAAAACGACAGGCGCGACACAAACCCATAATGTCCCATATGCGTGCTAGCACACGATAGTATAGTACGTTTGGTACAATGTGGGGAGGTAGTGCATACCTTAAGACCGAACATGTTCATGTTGTGTGCGACCAACATAAACCTAACACTTTATGTGTGTCACTATCCATCAAATTCCTTCACATTGGACAAGCGATGCGATGGTGGGATTGAATTCTAGAACCCTTTGAGAGTTACTAGTCCACTTCACGAGGTCAAACTGACCAGCCCAACTTCATTAGAGCGATCACTTCGGCAGCGACTTCAATACCGTCGGCACAGTCAGGTGTCGAGAGAGTACACGAAATCGTCCATGTACAGCCCGGTTTCGATGGTTTCCTTTGCTTTCGGGTATGCGTCGCCCTCGTCTGTAGCTAGCTGCTTGACAGTACGAAGAGCGTGAAAGGGACTGGATTTAAGACCAAAACAAACGCGATTAAATTCATAAACCTTAAGAGGTTCGTGTGGGGAAAAGCGATAAATAATGCGTTGGAATCTCCGATCGCATTCACGGATGCCGTTGATACAAAGAAACATTTGACGAATGTCGGCTGAAAGCGCGACAGAAAACAAACGAAATCGCACTATAATATCGAACAAGTTACCTTGCAAATTCTGCCCACTGTGCAGAACGTCATTAAGCGAGACTCTCAGAGTTAGTCTTCGCACTACCATCCAAAACAATGCGTAATTTTGGTAGTGAGTTTATCCTCTCTAATAACTCCATGGTGAGGAATAATATACAATGGAGAATCCTTGGTCTTCTCCGATTCAATAGGCGAGGGCGAGATATAGCCCTTATCTAAATATTCAATTATGACGTCATCATAAGCCTGCTTCAGCTTAGGAGACGCTTGCATTTTCCTTTCCAAACAGAAAAAGCGGTTTTCTGCCGTTCTACGAGAATCACCCCAATGAACGAGAATCTCCCTTAAAGGGAGAGCGCGACAACGTAACGGCCGTCGCTGTCGCGGGTGGTCGTGCGATTGTAAAATTCTTCGCAGACCTTTATCATCTGGGCTTAGAATTGGGGGAACGCTAACTTCACTCTATTTCCCAAAACTTGCGGACGGCAGAGTCCAGCGGATCAATGGCACAGCAATACGAAACAGTAGCACAATTATTCGAATGAGCAAGTGGCGGGTGCTGTACCAACAATAACAAAACCAAGAACAGTTTCCAATGCGCACGGTGCGCTAAGTGACGAATGGCCTTGAACCTTACGTGACAACAGAAGATGTGGGAAAATCGAAGCACCCACTAACATGTCGATATCCCCTGGGACAGCGTAGAAGTATCATCCGCCAATGGTAAGATTACTAAAGCTTTCCAAGTACGAAGCATTATCAATTTCAATAGTAGGTAAACGCTCGGTCACCTTGTCGACTATCAAAGCGTTCATATTACAGGAAATATTCATATCAAAACGAGAATGGAATTTTATTTCTACGGAACCCTGTATAGCCTTAGTCGACCCGCCAATTCCCTTAACCATCGAGCAAGTGGGGCGATTTTGACTGTTTATACCTAAACGCCGACAACAATCGCGGGTTACAAAATGACTTTGCGAGGCACTATCCAATAGGGCGCGCACGCTATGATGACGGCCGTACTCGTCTACCACCGTAACTCGCGCGGTTGCCAAAACAACTGTATTCGGCAGCGCGCGACACGGATAGCGTACATAAGGTTACGTCCTCGTCTGTACGCGCGACAGTGGAGTTCGCGCGAAGAAGACGTCGAATGCGTGGGAACCAGACTAGTAGGGTTGCCGCTGTGCGGAATCAACTATGGCCACATTGGATGCGGCATTGTTATTTTCAAAATGCAGTAATGAATGATGTCCTAACTGACATTTATGACAACGAGAATTTGATTTGCAATTGGTCATATCGATGACCTTCACCAAAGGCAATTGATACAAAAAATTTATTCAAACGAACAAAATTATAACGATCTCTAGGAGTTAGTTTCAGAAAAACCAGCACACCTATACAAGCGATCATGTTGCGATTTACACAATGAACAACAATTATTCGGTTGCGAAACAGATGCAGTAGTGTTTACGTAACTATGAGTAAGCTTTGGCTTAGACACCGAATCCACTTTTCGTTCGCGTTCGACACCCTTTTTGCGGAAATATTTAATTCACCTTTCGATGAGGTGCGTTGCAAAACCTTAATGTGGTCGCGAACGAATGTTTCTAAATCGGTGAATGTAGGTATCTTACTACTACGCCTATCCATTTCTAAACAAACGGACAGTTTCACTATCCAACTTTTTCAAACCCAGATACAAGAATACAAAGTCACAAAGGTCATCGACCTTTAGGCCTTTTATCGCACGAACGGATGTAGCAAATATATCGAGGAATTTTTCCAAATTTTGTACATTGCCTGTCGCAATGTTTTTTCAAGTCAAATAATTGATCTAGAAGAGTATGCAGTAGTAACGGATCGCTTGTCCTCCAAATCTAGCCTTCAAAAGTGGTTAGTATCAATGTGTAATTTTCGGCACTAAGTGTTATCCCGGCATAGACCGTTTTAGCCTTGCCGGTGAGTTTACTCACGAGATAGTGTAATTTTTCATGATCACTCAATTTATGATTTTTATGAATGACGTTTTCAAAATGATCATAAAACAACTGCCAATTTTTAATATCACCATCGAATTCTGGTATTTGGATTGGCGGTAATTTCGGACGATCGCGATCGAAATGTGTTACGTTAGGTTTTTCGACTCAGTTTGTGTAGGTACCTGCGGCGGGCTAACTAAACGAAAAAGTGTATTTTGCAAAAAACAATACAATTCATCAAACGAAGACAAGCTTGAATAGTCAACCTGATAGTCAGGTTTTGCCTCCAATTCTATTGATAAAATGCTTTCTAATATGGATTCAAATTCCGTGCGAATATTATCCATGGATTTCTGCATTAACTAAAAAGTTATTCAAAACAACGGGGTCGGAAGTATTTTTCGACATATCATAGATCGATTGCATACGGGAAAACAACATTTCCCTTTTTGCTATCAATAGTTTTAATTACGCTTCCTTACTAAGGCGAGGTGCCATGGTGAATAGCTAAAGTATTTGCCTGTACTACTACAAACAACGATCCAAAACGATGGAGAACCGACTACGATACGATTTCCAACGTGCGCAGTAGGTAAGGTACCTATTACGCGTGCCAGTATAGGCTACTGGCTTGAATAGTACGTACTTAGCTATATTTCTATATCAAACGAGTAGAACAACGAATTTTCACTTGTGCGGTATGTTGCGAGGGTACATATAAAACAAACGAAAACCAGAAGCGCGGTGAATTATCGATTACGAGGAATGTGTACGAATTGGTTATCAAACGTAATAAATAACGCCTATACGTTATATGGATGGATACCTATTCAAGTTCAATACCCAATAACTATGTGCTGGGTAATTACGACAAAGAAACACTATAGTTATCTAGGTATGGTGTTTTTATTCCCGATGGAATAAAACTATTAACAAAATGCGAATGAATAAACAAATGATTGCTAAGTAACCACAGGTTAAGAAGGTACCTATGCTTACATACACTAATAGGTAACCCAACTAAGGTTATATACCTAAATACCTAGTGTTTTTGCGAAATTTAGTACGAAGAAAAATCCTAGTTATTTAGGTGTGGTTTATTCCCAATGGAATAACTATGGTTACGAAATGTGGTTACGAACTATGGTTACAAGCGACCCACATTGGTTCCCATCCGGCTCGAAGGACCAAAAATGGATGCGCCAGTGCCGTTGTTAAAACAAATTAGTGGACTGTAGGTAGGTATGTTTGTATTGCTATATATGTCTTTGAACCGGGTAAATGCGGCTGGCCTGGGTAAGGGCAATACTATATGAAAGACAGCCGCGGATACAGGAAACTGCACTAACCTTGTGATGAAATCCGGAGTGGCGTGGTTTTTGAGGTTACGATAGCCGATGACTCGAATTGCAGGCACTTCACCACGATCCGTTCTTCCCACGTAACCCGTTCACCCAGATCACGGGTTTCCTCCACTATGTGGGGCTCCAAAAGCACTTACAGCTTGTTCTATCAATGGTTTAACGGCACACACAAAATTAACCACGCGAGGAGAGGTTGGCTTCGGATCTTTTTTTTTTTTTTGTGCGTGAGGGAATGGGATCACAAAATAGGATTTTGGTAGGAATATTCAATGACATATTCGCAATGGTAGTAACAAAAAGTGGCGGCAAATTTAGAAATACAATACTGGCGTTTCCACTTAGACATAACTTTAGTGATATAGTAATAATTACTGTCACGTTAGTAATTTTGTTTCGTTTAAAATGATAGCACATGTTGCATCTTTTTATTCATTTCATTGTTATCTCTTGGTAGAAATCATGTGGCATTTAGACCACTTACCTTGAGAATATTTTTTTTGTTTGTTGTGATGGTCCATGGCGGCTAGTAACTGGTTTATAGCTAGGGTTGATATCATGTGGTTTGAAAAATATTCACTATATCCTAAGACTATATACTTTTCTTTCTTACAGGAGTAGAATTTCAGAGTAAATAGCTACTTACTGGGGATTGAGTACAACTGGGAATGACAGTTTGGACTCCTGGGAATAAGTGTGCTAGAACGTGACAGGCAGTAAAATCTGCAACTGCTACTGTTTATGATAGGGATGTATGATAGAAAGATGGAATGAAAAGAAAGGGGAACATATGCTCGGACAGCAGGTGAAAATTAAAGATGGAATAACAACGGTCCTGGCAGTTGGTTTTCATTTTGGTCTATATCTGAGTAGGAAAGGAAATGTAAGTAGGTAAGTACTCAGAGTTTGTTTTGTGGTGGATAGGATTTTAAAATTTAACATACCTTTTATTATTATTTAGAAGGAACCATGATGTAGGCTCTTCGATATTCCCACCACACAATCACGCGAGCTGTCAAAGCTATCAAAATTCTCCGGCCTGAGTGATAGCACAGGGGTTCAAATGCGATAGTTTTATGAAATGCCCATAAAATACTGTCACGTGAGGTTATTATTATACCTGTCATATACATCCGTCATGCGTCATAAGTATGGTAATTTTATGTAGATTTAGCACATAATTATTGTTATTCCAAAACTGACTCATGTTTACTTTGGTTGCCATATTTACTTAAAACTAATCGATACTTCATAATGTTCTTGTGAATCGTTTGCTTTTTTTAGAATATTCCGGATTGTCTTGCAAGGCTGCTACTTATCAAAATATGTGTGCAAAAAAATTAAAGACCATTATTTTACTTTGTGGTATCTATGAGCAACCAATCGAATGAACTTTATTTTCAGTTCTATTTTTTTATAGTTCAATATCTAAAAATGGATGACATATATTTTTTTTATTTATTTCACAAACCTATTTACAAATTCGACCAATGCGATAGAGAAGCCATTTTAGAGTCACAAAGTGACAAACTTAATAAATTAATGACGTAATTTTTAAGTTTGTATTTTCCTAAATTGTGATAATAATAAATTATCTATTTTTTATATAAAAATTCTTACAGGACCTCCGTTAGTATACAAATAAA